>JALPQD010000719.1:7176-522176 GCA_023101885.1 Typhlomys cinereus
GGAGATGTGCAGAAAAGAATTCAGACCTAACCAATACAATGAAGCAGATTTGGAGATTTTTCTTCTTTCACGTATGTGTGTATATGAGATTCCATGGATGTGCGCTTCAGTCCCAGATCCAGGATTCCGCTAGGTGGACAGGGAGTCAGCGGAGGTGAAGAACGGACACGCAACTCCCGGCTGAGTGAATCTGAACTCATTTTATTGAAGTTTGTAACAGATTTTATATTAGAAAATTTTAGGGCAAAGAATGTGTCGCTGCACCTGCAAACAGAGGAAGATAAACGCGTACCCTCCCAGTCTCCTATTCTATGTGCTCAGCAAGAATCATCTTTTGTATAGACAATTTTTAAGTACCTAACCCACTGTTTGAGGGTAAAGACACAGACAGGTCTTATTACATATTAACAGGCTCTGTTCCATTTTCCCAGTATCTCCAAATCTATCTATTTTACAATGTACTACCAACTAGCCACAGAATCTAAGTCCACACAGCTGTCATTGCATTACTAAAGACTGTATTTGTGATTTAGTTAAGGTACGCCAAGGAGGTTGAGCTCCTTTTTAATCTGTCCATAGAATTTAGATTTCTATAGGAGCATGTTTTTAATTAACTATATGTGTGCCATATCTATGACATATTCCTGTAACTGGTCGGGAGAATTATTGGGCTTGCTGAGGGGACGGTATGGAGCTGTGGCTCTGTGCCTTCACCAAGAACATCCTGCCTTAGGGGAAAACTTATAAGAATGGCCGGGAAATGGGTTAGTTATCCCAGGAGTTCAGCATCTTCTTCTCTCTTCCCTCTGTGTGCACCTGCCACACCTTCCACTATGCCAAGAGTTGCAGTACACACAACCCTTATCAAATGCTGGTGCCGTGCTTTTGGATTTAACAGACTCCAGATCCATGAGCCAAAACAAATTTCTTTGCTTCATATATTCCATTCTCAGGCATTCTGTGAAAAGAACAACAACAACAAGGACTAAGATAATGTTAATATCTTACGTGCAGGAGTGTTTCACAGAAAAGAAACGGAAACTCAATGCGGTGATTACACCCAGAATGAACATATTATTTAATACTGCAATTGTGTAGAAATGCCTTGGCTCCTTGAAGCTGTCCTTTGCATTGCGGCGACCAGGAAATGTATCACTGACAGAGGAGAGTTCAGTAAAGTGTGTTATTCAAAGAAGAGTTGTTTTCCTTTACCTAGGAAGGGTCAGGGGACAGCAGTCACTAAAGACTATTTATGCTTTTTTTTGGGCAGAAGAGAGATGTGTAGAAATATATTCTTCGTGTGCTGTTCCTCGGTTGCTTTTAGTTCAAAGTCATCCTTATGCTGAGCTGGCACGGTTAATGGTAGCACACTTGACTCTCTTAATGGCTGGAGAGTCCTGCTTTGGGTGTGAAAAAAAAAAAGAGTGAGAAAAGCCTAGTAGTTTAGATGTCAGCTTTAGTTTGACTTATGTAACCAAAAAGAATTGGGGTAGAGATTCTTTAGGAACCTTATGTGGCTGGGCGTGCTTAGCTTCCTTCCTGGTCTTTGCAGTCAGAGGGCTCCATCCTCATATTGGGCCATCCCTGAAATTCTGAGCCAGCTAGTTGGAGATTTCTCATTTGGTTTCAAGCACTAAGAGTCCCACATTCCCTCTCCCACTGTTTGATTTGAACAGTTTTTGTTTTTTTAAAAACAAATTCTTTGTTTAATCTTCCCAATTTGACTAAAGTTTTCTGCATTTGAAATCTCTGGGCTGGAGAGATGGCTCAGGGCTTAAGATTCTGCCTTGTAAGCAGAAGGTCCTGAGTTCAGATCCCAGGTCCCACGTAATAAACACCAGGCAGAAATGGCAACAGCCTGCACTTCTGGCCCTGATGAGTGGAGCCTGGGAAATTCCAGAGCAAAGCAAGAAGGAGGCAGAAACATTCCAGGATGATTCCCAAAGTCACCTTTGGTCCTTCACAGGGGGACCAAAGTGCCTTCTGATATACAAATATTTTTTTTTTTAAAAAGAAATCTCTTTTCATGTGCTGAGGGTACTGCATTTTCTTTATTAATACATGTTAAGCGGGTTTTTTGGTATGTGTGTGTGTGTGTGTGTGGTGTGTAAAACAGAGGTTGTTTGAGTGTGTGTGGTGGCCCAAGGGTGACACTGGGAATCATCCTGAATTGCTCCACCTCCTTATTGCTTTGCTCTGAGGTTTCCCAGTCTTCACCTTCCAGGGCCAGAATGACAGGCTGCTGCCATATCTGTCTGGCATTTTTTTTTATGTGGGATCTGGGGATCTGAACTCAGGTCCTTTCGATTGCAGGTCCTTCAATCATTGAGCCATCTTCTAGGGTCTCATGTAATCCAGCTAATCTTGAACTACTGATTCTCCCATTTGTATCTCATAAATATTGGGATTACAGGTCTGCCTCACGGCACACACATATACACACACACAGTGTGTGTGTCAAAGGTTCACATCAGATGTCTTCCTCGGTTTTTCTTCATTTTACTCTTGGAGAGAAGGTCTCTCATCGTGCCTAGAGCCCAGCAATTAAGCTAGATTACTTGACCATCTATCAAGCTCTGGGAATCCACCAGTTTCTGTCTTCCCCCAGCACATAGGTTTTGATAGGTCACTGTGTTGGGATTTCATGTAGGTGCCGGGCATTTGAACTCAGGTCCTCACACTTGCCTGCCAAGCACTTTATTGACTGAGTCATCTCTTGAGGTGTATTTTAAATCTTTTCCATGTGCATGAAACTGGTCAGACCTGTTTAAGATTTAAAGTTTGAATCCACATGGTTCTTAATTCTTATTCTTTGTAAGAATGAAAGCTGAGTAGGAAAGATAAAGTATACTAGTTGACAATGGATCTTCTTAGAGCAGACACAGTGCTGGATGTTAAGGATGAAAAGATGAATTACACCAAGTTCTGCTTCTCGAGGATTCATTCATTGTGCAGTGGGAATTGTCCATTTCAGCCGACTGTAAGACTTGTTCAATGAATTTAACTAAAGATGTCTGAAATTCTTATGTAGACCGGGGAAAACTGGTCTTTTAAGACATATTTATAGCTTATAGCTCAGTTAATAAACTGCTTGCCCGAAAACACACGGGGCCCGGGTTCAATCCCCAGCACTGCATAAACTAAGCACAGTATTTCATGCTTGTAAGGATCAGAAGTTCAAGATTATCCTCGGCTTCATAGTAAGAGCCTAGGCTATATGAAACCCTATCTAAAGAAAGGGAACATAAAAGAATCATTACCAAAAGGCAAGATTAAGAATTTACATAAGGGGCTGGAGAGGTGGCTCAGGGGTTAAGCCTCCGCCTTGCAGGCGGAAGGTCCTGAGTTCGGATCCCAGATCCCACGTATAGACGCCAGGCGGAAGCGGGGCGGCCTGGGTTTCTGGTCCTGGTAGGGCGGAGCCTGTGAATCCCGGGGCAGAAGGAGGTGGAGGCGGCCATGGTGGTTCCCGATTCGTCCGTGGTTCTACACATACACAGACACACACACACACACATCGCACGCACATGCGCAGTTGAATAAAAAAAATAAAAAATATTAAAAAAAAAAAAAGAATTTACATAAGATCTTTATGGACTATTATTTGAGTGAGTAAGAACACCAATTAATTGGTGGGGAGGGTAGAATTTAATGAGAGGATGTTCTAATTAGCTACAGGTTGGAAAGCTCAATCTAACTCCTAGATGTAATCTTACCCACCATGCCCTTACTTGGCGGGGGGGGGGGGGGGGGGGGGGGGGGGGGAGAAGGGGGGGGGAAGGAAGGGGGGGGACCCAGGAGATGGACTCCATGTGCTCACCTGTGCCTGCTTTGGAGACTTTCAGGTTCACCAAATGCAGGCATCTCTGCTTCTAGAGGGAGGGGGTTATGTGGGGTGGGGGGACACTTAGTTTCCATGAGAGTTGTTAAAGAAGAACTACAGTTCTTCACTGACTTCGGTTTTGTTTCAAACACACCCTGAATGTTAGATAATAGCGAAATATTTCTGAACTTCAGAAGAGCTAGCGAATGTGGATTTCATTGTGCTGCCTGTCCCCACCCACTGCTAGCATTGTCTTCTTGAGTCTGCCTGGCCTATGGCTGCCGCAGCCTGCATACCTTGGTGTAGTTCAGCTCTATTTTCTGCTGTTCAAGAAGTTTTTTTTTTTTTAAATATTTATTTTATGTGTGTGTGTGAGTGTGTGTGTTATCAGAGGGCACTGTATGCCCCTGTGGAAGACCAAGGGTGATTGTGGAATCATCCTAGATTGCTTCTTCCTCCTTCTTGCTTTGTTCTAGGATTTCTCGGGCTCCACTCACGAGGGCTGGAAGTACAGGCCACCTCCGTTTCAGCCTGGTGTTTTTCTGTGGGATCTGGGATGTGAACTTGGGATGTGAACTCAGGACCTTCGGCTTGCAAGGCAGAGTCTTAATCCTTGAGCCATCTCTCCAGCCCTCAAGAAGTGTGTATCTCTCCTCCCCTACACACACACACACACACACACACACACACACACACACACACACACACACTTTCTTTCCTTCCCCCGCCATAGAGTGACTCTGGACTTTCACTTCCTTCTGTTGACTGGCTGAAGAAGAATCAATTGGCATAAGAAATGGAATGATTGCAGTGACAGTTCACAGTTTCCTTCACTTTACTTCATTGTCCCCCAAAACAAAAAGAAGCTTTAGCAGATCTGATCCTTCCTTCCTTCCCTCCTTCCTTCCTTCCCTCCTTCCTTCCTTCCTTCCTTCCTTCCTTCCTTCCTTCCTTCCTTCCTTCCTTCCTTCCTTCCTCCTTCCTTTCTTCCCTCTCTTCTTCCTCCCTCCCTCCCTCCTTCCCTCCCTCCCTCCTTCCTTCTTTCCTTTTTATTCTTTCTGTTGACTTTACTAGGGTCTCACTTTGTAGCTGGTCTTAAACTTGTGGGCAATCATTCTGCTTTAATCTCCTGAGTGCTAGGATTGCGTGTGTATACCGTCATACTTGTCTCTTGAAGTTATTTTTTAACACACTGCATTGACTTACCTTCAAATCAGCCTAGACACATCATCTGTGTAGCTGTGGTGACTCGGGTTTTTTTGTGCTTCAAAAGGACAGAGGTAGATGAAAGATCACTAGAAAATGACAGAAATGTCTTTTGCCTATTTTTAGCAACTATAGACTATATTGGACATGATTTATCTGTGTAAGACTCGAGGCAGAAAGAATTCAGAAATGCAAAGTTTTCTAATATCTTCCATGTGTTTCTAACAGCTCTAGCATTGTTGGACGTGATTTATCTAATGCAAGCAGAAAAGTTGGCAATGCTTTTCTAGAAATCCAGAACAGCTCTGCATGTCTGCTGAGACACTTGTCTACCTCTGCTCTCCTGTCCATTTCACTTTCTGGTATTGACTGAAGCTCTGACATGTAGTAGGCCAGGTATGTGTTGATTGGCTTCCTGCCTGGTTGATAAGTTATCTTCATTTCTTTTTTTAAATAAATATTTTATTTATTTACTGTGTGTGTGTGTGTGTGTGTGTGTGTGTGTGTGTGTGTGTGTGTATGTGTATCAGAGGGCACATCCAGGATGTTTCCCAAAGTCACCCCTCCAAAGGGACACACAGTACCCGTGAGATACACACACACACACACTTGAGCAAAAAGAAAAGACTCTAAAAATAAACTAGTTAATGTTTCTTCTGTGATTGAGAGTTTTAATAAGTACTTCTTTTACTCCCCGACAGCTCAACTCAAAGATCCCGCAGATCCCTTCAAGTTTAATGAGACTCTGTCTCAAAAACTAAGCTGAAACATGACAAAGGAAAACACCGTGTGTTGACCTCTGCCTCTGAATGCCTACATGAACATGTATACATACCCTCCCCCCCCCACACACCCTTGAGCTCCTGATCTTCCTGCTATTGCTCCTGAGTGCTGGCATTACTAGGATACACTATGCTCTCTACATAGCTCTTACATGACATCTGTACCCCTTACTCTTCTCTGTTACTGTGAGATGACATGGAAGCTCAAACAACTTAAAGGGAGAAAGGGGAGATGTATTCAGGTTATGGTTCCAGAGGGGAGATACAGTGCTCATGGTGGAAAAGGCATGGCTGGCAGCAGAAGCTGGGGGCGACCTAAGTTATGTTCATCCTATAGGCTAAGACCTACACAACTCCAGACTGCAAGAGCAGATGAACTTAACTGAAGCAGGGCAGGGCTAAGCAACCTCAAGGCCCACCCCGTGACTGCCTTCCTCCAGCAGGGCTCCACCTCCTAAAGGTGCCGTGACCTTCCCAAACAACTGAAGATTCAAACACGAGAGCCCGTGGGGGACAATTCGCATTTCAATCCATCGCATCTAGAGATCATGACATCAGCAAGTCAAGAGCAGTGGCTTTGTTTGAGGAAAAAGAGGACGATTAGGTGACTCAGGAACCACCACGGAGCATTTTCCTTTAATCTTACTTCACACAATCTCTTATCAGCAATGAAGAAACATGCTAGCACTTCCAAGGCCTTATGCATCTCAGACTGGCCTGGGCTTGCTATGTAGCTAAGGATGATCTTGGACTTCCAATGCCCCTGCTTCCACCTCCTGATTGCTTCAGCTACAGCCTCTGTCACCACTCTGGGGTTATTTGATGCTGCAGCTTGAACGCGGGGTTTCCTGCATGCTGGGCAAGTGCTTTACCAACTGAGTTACATCCTCAGATCCCATTATGGCTTCTGATTTTCTCCATCTATATCCCTGCCCGAGGGAAAACATTTAAGCCCTGTGTCCATGCCCATCACGTTGAAATCAGTTCATTTGTGTTGGGCTAGAAAAGGGGGAAGGGTGTTATGCGGGCTGACCCTTGGGAACCTGGCAAGATCTGGACATTTGTTCGTCAGTAGAAAGGGCATGCCAGATATGGGGAACAGCTTGGTTAATGACACAGAAATAAGAATCTGCAGAGCAAATGTGCTGGTCTGGAAATGGAGAAGTGAGCCCTGGCACAGCTAGGGAAGTTGGTGGATATGGGCCTGTCAGGGGCCTCAGACCTTCCAGTTTAAGGTGAATCCGTTTGAGCTTTAGGCACGTGATCTTGTGGGTGGTCTGGAGCCAGCGGTTTCTCACTTAAACTTTACAGATGAAAAAAAAAAGAGACAATTTCAGTCATTCATGATTTTCATTTTCAAGTGTAATTCTGTGCATCTCTCTGTGTGTGTGTGTGTGTGTGTGTGTGTGTGTGTGTGTGCGCGCGCGTGCAGGTATATGCCCCTGTGCATGTGTGCAGGCCTAATGAGGGCACTAGGCCTTCTCCTGTATCACTCTCTCTTATTCCTCTGAGGAGTGGTGTCATACTGAGTTTTCTCAGCAAGCATCAGAGATCCTCCTGTGTCCTCCCACCTTGTCCTCCCACCTTGGTGCTGGGGTCTGAACTCTGGTCCTCCTAAGTGCCTAGCAAGTGCTCTGAACTGGCAAGCCATCTCTCCAGCCCACACGTTCTAGGTAAGAGAGTTGTGTCCACTAGTATTTTACCTGAAATAAAACACTTAAGGGAAGAAGGTTCATTTTGCTCATAACTTGGAAGGGTTCGGGGGTGGTCATTTGGGCCTGTGGATGGTGAGGTGAAGAAAAGTAGTTCACCTCATGAGGCACTATTTTCATTTGCTAGAGAGAGCGAGACAGAGACAGAGAGACAGAGAGAGAACGCAAGGATGCACAGAGCATCAGCCCGGCCCCTCTGCAGGAGACGCCTCTGGCTGTGGTTTCACACGCTTGGGGGAATTCCTCACCATCTCAGTCTGAGCAAACCACGTGTCTGCCATGGCACACAGGTGGAGGTCAGGAAACAACTTTGGAAATCAGTCCTCTCCTTCCACCATGTGGGCTTCTGGGGCTAAAACACAGGCTGCCATGTTTGCAAACAGGCCTATTACTGAATGAGCAATCTTGATGGCTCTTACAAATAACTATTAAGAGGGAAAGAGTAGGGGAAAGGGAGGAAAGGAGGGAGAGAGAAAGAGAGAAGGAGAGAGAGAGAGCAAGATAGAGATAAAAAGGAGGAGGAGAAGAAGAAAAAAGGTAATTCTTTGCGTGCCTGCCGGGCCAGCCAGGGGGGGAAGAGGGGAAACAATTCTTGGCATCAAATACAAAATGTTCAGAAGATATTATTTTTGAAGGTTTTGTTGAGATTTAATTCACATAATAGAGACTGACCCACTTAATGTGTATAAGCCAAAGGCCTTTTGATTGTAATATTATAGGTTTTTTTTGAGACAGGGTCTTAATTATGTAATCCAAGCTGATCTGAACTCACTATGTAGTCAAGGATGACCTTGAACTTCTGATTTTCCCACCTTTACCTCCCAAATGCCAAGGTTATGAAGTGTTGGGGATCAAACCCAGGGTTTCGTGCTCTAGGCAAGCGCTCCTCCAACTGAAGTACATCTCTACCTGTGCATCTGTCACTATTTTAGAAGTTCTGTGTCTCCCAAGGTTCTTTGTTATAGGCAGTGGAAAGTAATTTTGGTTGAAGTAGAAACAAGAAGTTGCCACCGAAATAAGCATACTTCGTTGCTTTGGGTCAAAAGATCAGGAAGAGCTGGCACATCTGATTGGCTATATGCCAAAGTGGCTGGCGTTTTAGCAGCAGGAGTGGGAGGCAGGCTCATAGTTTGCTCACACTCAGATAGCGAGGAATTCCCCAAGCGCGTGAAAACGGCAACCACGGCGAGCAGCCAGCCAGCTAGAGGTGTCTCCTGCAGATGGACCGGGCGGATGCTCTGTGCAAATCTGGGTCATGGTTTCATTTCATCTAATGAAGATAAATATTCTATGCTCAGTTTCTTGGCCAATGTCATTAAAATAAAAGGCACACCTGGACGGTTTCTTTGCACAATTTCTTTGAGTGGGATAAACTGGCATAGAGACCCCGTTCCTTTCCAAGTCCCTGCTATGCTTGAAACCTGGGGATGCAGCGAGTCTTTGCATGGACGCTTGATTACCAAGCTTCTCTTGCTTCTTAATCAAATTCCCTTTCTAAGCCACTGACAGATTTTTAATTTTCAAAATTTGTATTCGATTGCTTTTTTTTTTCCTGAAAGGGCCCAGCTAGTTTTTTGTTTGTTTGTTTTTAATTCAAAGTCTTTATTGCTGGCATTATTATAAAGGAAAAAAAAGAACTCAGAATAAGAAGGAAGTACAGGAAAACATTTGTTTTAAATCCCTAGACTAACAGGATTTTTGCTTAAAAGCAAAAAAAGGTGGTGCACACATCAGCTTATCCAGATCATATGATCTCTCAGGAAAACAGAATCCTTTTTCTTGTATGTTATTAGCAAGTTGATGTTTACTTATTAGAAGGTTCAAAAAAAAAAATCTCAAAATTTGGATGTGCTTCGTGGGTGTCCTGTTTATCTTGAATCAGTTTAATAAGCAGTGCCCTTCTAGCAGCTGCCACCAGGACTTCCTGTGGCTTTTGGGTCAGACACACCGTATTTGCTGAATGAGTTTGTATCCTATTTCTGCCCCTCATCCTCTGAGCGAAACTGCCCGAGGAGACCTCACTGTAGAAACTAGGCCCTTGCTATCATTAGACAGCTGTCAATTGGGAAACACATCAGACTGCACACCTACCAATTTTCCTAGACAGAGAAGAAAAGATGCTTTGACAAGACCACAGGGGTCAGTGAAAGAAAAGGGGAAGGCTGCAAAGAGGGAGAGTGAATCTGTGTAATTTCTTTGGAAACTTCAACAGTTCGTGGTTGCAGGTGATACTGAAGCCGGTTCTCTTCTATCTAGGAAGAGCACCTGGGTGGAGGCTCCAGAAGAAGCTAGTGTGGGAGGCTAGCCAGATGGTGGAGTAAAGAGATGGGTGTGGAGGTTGAGTTAGGGTGCAAATTAGCATGTCTTGCCTCCCCAGCAGTCAAGGTTGGCAGATGGCTGCACCCTAAATGCTACCTATCCTTTTTCTGTCTAGTGCACAACAGTGGTTGATCTCGCCGCTGTTATGCAAAAGACAGGTATTTCTTTTTTCTTTTCAAAACTTGGAAGCAATGGACACCCAAAGGGAAAACTTAAATATGATGTCTAAGAAAAATAGATCTTATCTCCTTCCGCCTTTTGCAATATTACATGCCTATTCATATTTTGACACCAGCGGAAAAATGATTCATTGTCACTTAACTGCCTGTGGTGCAGCCTGTGTTTGGAAAGAGGTTGGCTGCTAGGCAGTTGTCAGAAAGCTTAGCACCGTGAAATGTATCTGAGACATTGACCATGAACTCTTCTTACCGTGTGCTGGTTCCTATGAGATAAGACTACGTCTTGATCATTTCACAGTTATGTTTTGTTAAAAAAAAGTTTTTTTTGGGAGGGGGGGTTGGAGGATGGCTCAGGGGTTAAGACTCTGCTTCACAAGCAGAAGGTCCTGAGTTCAGATCCCCAGGTCCCACGTAAAAACACCAGGCAAGAAAGTGTAGCAGCCTGCACTTCTGGCTCCTGGTGGGCAGAGCCTGGTAAATCCCATCAAAAGGAGGTAAAATCAATCCAGGATGATTCCCTAAGTCACCCTTGGCCCTACACAGGGACATACAGTGCCCGCTGATACACGCATACACATACAATAAATAAAACATTTTTTTCATTTTTAGACATATATATGCTTATATATTATATATACATACATACATATATATGTACATATATATATGTTGTATGTGGGTGTGCATGTGGCGGTCAGAAGACAACTTGGGGGAGTTAGTTCTGTTTTTTTCATCATGTGGGCTCTCTCCAGGGTCAAACTCAGGTCAGAAGGATTAGTGGCAAACACTCTTAATTACTGAGCCGTCTTGAAATCCCTCTCGCATCATAGTTTCTCTGGAACAACTAGATACAATGATATTCACTGAAAGGTTATTAAATTGAGTCAAGTCAATTATTCTATGTATTAGTTGATATTTATGTAGATATGAACACTATAAGAACCATTAATAAGCACGACAAAATAAAAGTTAACATTTGGAAGATACAGTATTATACTAAGCATTTTGTTTCATCAGCACTGGTACAATGTTTTGAAAACTCAATTCAACTGTCACTTTCAAAACTGGGGGGGAGACAGTCCTGGTAGTACACACCTGTAAACCTAACATTCAGGAGGTTGAGGATCGGGTGCTGAAGGTTACCTTGGACTGTATATGGAGGCCAACCTGGGCTACATAAACCTGTCTTGCCAGCCCCCTAGATCTATTTCTATACATCTATATTTATTTATATATATGTATATATTCATAATCATGACCAATTATGCACCAAACATTGATAAGACATAGTAAATATTAAGGTGAAATGGGGCAGTATTCTTGACAGACTCTTGTCTTCTTCTTATTTTGTTTTTTTTTTTGTTTACTATACTTGATACTATCTTCACACACTCGCACACACACAGAGTCACTAAAATCTATGTCACAGAGCACTTTTTTTTTTTCAAACAAGAGTGAGAGAAAATGGGAACACAGTCGTGTGTCACATGTAATTCTTACAAAGAATTGGTTCAGAAAGTTTCAGAAGGGGCTGGATAGATGACTCAGGATTTAAAGACTACCCTGAAAGCAGAAGGTCCTGAGTTCAGATCTCAGGTCTCACACAAAAAAACGTGGGGACATAGGCGGAAATGGCGGTGGCTCGCACTTCTGGTCCTGGAGGGCCGAGTCTGGAAATCGTAGAGCAAAGCAAAAAGGAGGTAAAATTAATCCGAGATGATTCCAGAAGTCACTCTTGGTCCTCCATAGGCACACAGAGTGCCCTCTGATACACACACACATTAAATAAAATAAAAAATAAAATAAATTTAAGTCCATTAATTAAAAAAAAGTTTCAGGAGTACATATCTGTAGATTCATGCTGTATTTGAGTGCTTTGCTCAAAGAACACATGCAGGAGTCTCTTCTTATTTTTAAATTTTTTATTATTTATTATTTATTCAACTGTGGGTGTATGCATGTGTGCACATGTGTTTAAAACCACGGACGAATTCGGGAACCACCATCGACCGCCTCCACCTCCTCCTTGTTTACTCCGCTCCAGGATTCACAGGCTCCGCCCTACCAGGACCAGAAACGCAGGCCGCCCCCGCTTCCACCCGGCGTCTATACGTGGGGTCTAGGATCCGAACTCAGGACCTTCCGCCTGCAAGGCAGTGACTTAACCCCTGAGCCACCTCTCCAGCCCCATGAGTCTCTTCTTATGAGAAAGGAGAGGCTGGTGAAAGGTGGGGTGCTTGCACTGTCATGTGCTTTGCATTGCTCGGCTTGCATTGGGGGTGAGGGAATAGAAAGGTGACCGTACGGTACTTCAGGGTCCCCCAAGGACATGCTGCCACTTCTAGACACACCAAATATATTACACTGTAAATGATGCATGTTAGTTATTTCTAAAGTGGATTTTTTTTTCTCATTTTACTTTTCAAGATAAAAAGCTGGGCTCACCCTGTGTCCTGGTGACTTCCCTTTTTTCGATGACAATTGAGATCTTGTTTCTCCATCCTTCATTTTGAGATCAACCTAACTGAAATTCTTTACAGGAAGTATAGTAAATGAAAGAAACTGAGAAGCTAAGATTCAAGAACTGAAACCCATTTCTTATAAATGACAGCACAGTTTGGAAACCCCAAGAAGGGGTTAACACAGGGTGATTTTTCCCAGTGAATGGCAAAATGAGGGAGCTCTCCTGGTGTGTGTGTGTGTGTGGGGGGAAGGTCAGGGCAGCTTGTCTGATCCAGTCACTTTTGTACACACTGGGATGGCTATTGCTGCATCTCAGGAGTCCCAGCGAAACTGGAGTCAGGATTTGGTCCCTACTGTGCTCTCCTCAGTAGGTCTTACAAGAGAGCCTTATCACCACACGATCTCCTAATAAACATGAAAATTCCAATGGTACCCATAAATCTGATAAAGACTCTTGGGGATGTCTGTCTCTCCTCACCCCATTCCAATGGAAAGCCATGGCTTTTATGAAGCCATCTGACGAAGGTTTAGTCAAACTTTCTCTGAAGGGTTTGTCTTGTCCTTGATTTCTCCTCTGTGAGATGAGCAGATTGCTCCATCACATATTCCCCCCATGATGCTCTGCCTTATCACACGCCCACAGCAAAGGCATTTGACTGACTACGAACTGAAACCTCTGAAATTGTGAGCCAAAATAAAGCTTTGTTTCTTTTAATGGATTTTTCTCAGACATCTGTCAGAGTGTCTACAAGTTTAACAGGTGTGTCCAGTTTCCAGTATTCAATATTTATAAATGCAAGTATTTCATAGGACATACAGTTTTTTCACTTTATGAGATAGTTCTTTTCCTGAAAAATTTGTGTATAAATCTGATCTTTGAAATTCAAATGTTTATCAAAATAATCTTCCCTTACTTTGAAATGTAGTGTATAGTCTTTCTTTCTAGTTGTCCTAAGAAAGCATTCTCTAAATTTTAGTTGCTCAGTGATTTAATATGGGGTGTGTGTGTGGGGGGGTTGGTGGTGGTGGTGACAAGGTAATACTTTCATTGAGGGAAGAAACATTCTCTCATATTGTCATAGTTAGACACAGGTGTCAACTTGACAGTTGAAGGTTTGAGCTCTGGGCACATTTGTAGAGAATTGGTAGTTGAGTTAAGCCCAGAGTGAGCCTGCAGGAGATTGTTCAGTGGACGGGGAAGCCCAGCCCATGGTGGGTGGAACTAGTTCTTGGGCAGGTGAATAAAATGGAGAGGATTGTTTGAAAAAGGAGGCATCCTTCTGTACACCTGGCCAGATATGCTGGTCTGCCAAGTAAGGATCATCCCTTTCTCAGCTGTTATGGGTCTAGCATGGCCAGTTCCCTTGGCCTTGGTGATGATGTGAGCTCTCCTTCCAAGTTGGACTAATAACTGTAACCAGTCTAAGAGAATAAACCCCTTGTTCCCTTAAGTCGTTTGATGATGATTTATCAGCAACAATGTAGTGAACTGCAGCACATACTTTAGAAAAAAAATCTCTTTCCACATGTCCAAGGTAGTGCCTTAAACATAGTAGGTATGAAGGGCATATCCTGCTTAATCATCTTTCTGTTTTTTATCATTTTATAATTCATCTTAAATAATTTACTTATTTTAATCATACAGTAATTTCTTCCATTAAAACATGTTTATCGTTTATTGAGAGAGGAGAGAAGAGATACATGAATACATGGTACACAGGTGAAGGTCAGAAGACAACTTTTAGAAATTAGTTCTCTCCTTTCAACATGTGGGCTTCCAGGAATTGAACTCAGAACACCAGGTTTGCAAGCAGGTGCCTTACCCACTGAGCCATCCATGGGCTCAAACTTCATTGATTGTCTATTTTTCTTCACTAGCAAAGGTCAGGGCTAATGCTAAGATTGTTGACTAAAATCTATGTCCTTTATCATTGTCTTAAGTCCTAAAGTACTCCCGTGGAACAGTTTAAAGTAAAAAGCACAACATAAGGAGATTAGGGATTCCACCTGAGATTTCTCTCTAATTTTCCCTGGAGGCCATGGGTTGCCATTCGCAGGTCTTCACATGGTACTGAATCCAATTGACAGCCCCTGGGGGCTGATATTCTAGAAGCCTAGCTGATGGGTGGTGCTTTCTGCTCGCTCCTCCCACAGGGACCTGCCCAGCTCCCCGTGCTTCTCCACAACTTTGTTCATCCCCTCCCCCTTAGCCCGTGACACTTGTAGGCGTGGTTTATTGACATGCCTCTTTTTCCAGAAATGGACTGTTGAGATCTTGAAAGTAAGGATCATAAACCTCGATGTTTCTGTCTTGGTATATAGTGAATCATATGTTCAGCAAATGTTTGAACCTTCCTTGTCTCAACCATGCATTCCAATCCCCTGGCCTTCTTTAATCCTTTACAACTTTTTTAAGTGATTTTTTTTTTCTTTTTAACTTTTTATTTATTTATTTAGCCTGTGTCTGTGAATGTGGGTGTATTGAGGGCATTGTGTGTTCCTATGGAAGCCCAAGGGTGACTAGGAGAATAATTCTAAATTGCCTCTATCTCCTTTTTGCTTCACGCTGGGATTTTCCAGGCTTCACCCACCAAGACAGGAAGTGCAGACCATTGGCGTTTTTAAAAAAATATATTTTATTTATTTATTGTGTGTGTGTGTGTGTGTGTGTGTGTGTATCAGAAAGCACTATATGTCTCTGTGGAGGATCAAGGATGACTTCAGGAATCATCCTGGATTGCTTCTACCTTTGTTTTGCTCTGGGATTTCCCAGGTTCAAGCCAACAGGGTCGGAAGTGCAGGGCGCCGCTATTTCCACCTAGTATTTTTTTTTAATTTTTTTAATTATTTATTCAACCGTGCGTATGTGCGTGTGTATGTGCGCGCGCATGTGTGTGTGTGTGTGTGTGTGTGTGTGTAGAACCACGGACGAATTCGCGAACCACCATGGACGCCTCCACCTCCTTCTGCCCCGGGATTCATAGGCTCCGCCCTACCAGGACCAGAAGCGCAGGTCGCCCCCGCTTCCGCTTGGCGTCTATACGTGGGATCTGGGATCCGAACTCAGGAACTTCCGCCTGCAAGGCGGAGGCTTAACCCCTGAGCCACCTCTCCAGCCCTCCACGTAGGATCTGGGATCCGAACTCAGGACCTTCCGCCTGCAAGGCAGAGGCTTAACCCCTGAGCCACCTCTCCAGCCCTCCACCTAGTATTTTTACATGGGACCTGGGATCCGAACTCAGGACTTTCTGCTTTTGAGACAGTCTTAACCCTTGAGCCATCTCTCCAACCCAAGTTTGTTTTTTTTTTTTAACTTTATTTATTTTGCATATGTGTGTGTGTGTGTGTGTGTGTGTGTGTGTGTGTGTGTGTGTGTGTGTGTATCAGAGGGAATTGTGTGACCCTTTGGGGGACCTAGTGACTTTGGGAATCATCCTGGATTTGCTTCTACCTCCTTGCTTTGCTCTGGGATTTCCCAGGCTTCTCCCACCAGGGATGGAAGTACAGGCCGCTTCCTTTTCTGCCTGGCTTTTTTTTTTTTTTTTTTATTATGTGGGGCCTGAGATCAGAATTCAGGACCTTCTGTTTGTGAGGGGGAGTCTTAATTCCTGAGCTATCTCTCCAGCCCTCCTTTACACCTTTCACAGGGCCTAAGGTAGGTAATATTAATTCCACATCTTTCTAAAAAGCCCTGAAACTGACAGGAAATGTATTTACACAAGACGGATTTATTTTACAGCACCAGTTTATGAGCAGCAAGTCCAAAATCAAGCAGTCTTGAGACGGGTTAATGCCTCAAGTACAAGATGGAAGCTGCTAGAAATCCTTTCTTTTTCTCAGGAGGTCTTCTACTTACTGAATGAGACCCAGCTACAGCGCGGAATTAATGGACTAGTGGTGCAGACGTAGATATCGCCGAAAGACATCGTATAGAAACACACAGTGTGAGCTGTGACTTTGATGCCTGACCCAGCACTAGGAGATGTTAGGTTGCTCTGCACTGTTCTTACTTCTCTTACTGTCCCTATTTTCTGTTGCCGGCTGCCTTGTTACTTAGTATCTTTTTGAGGCTGCTTACTATGCAATTCCAGATGAGGTTGCTCTCTGTTTGAGCTGTTTCCACAAGGAAGCATGGGTCGCTATTCTTTAAAGCACAAATCATCTCTAGTCTTTGAACCTCATCCCTTCCTTTCAGCGTATCCCAGAAGTATGATTGAGGAACTTGAGTCCCACAAACTCCCTTCCTTAGCAGGAATTTTTATTAGGAATGGAACAATGGAAGTCTGAAGGGGACTGGTTCTGTCACACTTCCTTTTCAAAACTGCCCAATCTTTTCATTTTTGTGAAAAGCAAAAGTTTTAAACAAGGGTAACAATGTAACTCAGGCTGGCTTCCAACTTGTTATATAGCCAAAGATAGTCTTGAACTTCTGATGCTCCTGCCTCTCTCTCTCTTCAGCGTTGGGATGGATTTCAAACATGTATTATTACCATGCCTGTGTTTTTTAATTTTAATATTGCATTCATGGAGATAATGAATTTATGACATTTTCACCCCTTAATCCTTAATCCTATCTCCCTTTTTTCCCCCTTATAACTTCATTTCCCCTGCCAGACTAAGTCCTATTTTCAAGTCTTTTCACTTGTATGCCACCGTGTTTCATCTAGTTTGTCTTTGATGAGCTATGCCTGACACGATTCATACTTCAGCAAGTAGCAAAGATCATTGAGAAAAGACTCTTCTTTCTCTTCCCCATCAGCATTATTCCTCCTCAGTCTCTCAGGGAGGCGTGGAACTTCTTGGGACCTTTCCCCTTCCATGGCGAGATGCAGGTAGGACAGTTCCCATGCAGTTCTTGCGAAAGTATGCATAGCTGTCATGAAATCATAGATACCACATCCTGTCATATTTAGGAGATAACGTCTGGCCTGTCACTGTCCCACTTCAGACTCTTGCAGTCTTGCTGTCCTCTCTTCCACTATATTCCCTGAGCCTTGGGTGGGGGTGAATGTGGTTTAGATGTCCTGTTTAGGGGCAAGACCATGCCTGTTTTTATGCAGTGCTGAGGATAGAACCCAGGGCTCTGTGCATGCAGTCCTGTACCAACTAAACTACACTTCCTCCTCTCTCCCAAACTACCAGATCTTTGGTCTTCAAAGCTGAGGTTGGTGCCTTTACCCTAGGTCCATGAAGAATGACAACTGAAGATGGGTTAGAAGGAAGGAACATGCTGAAACTTCACTCTTTCATTCTTACCATGTCAGCTGTACAAATACTATATTTTCCTTCTTCATCTGCTTTCTTTCTTTTTTCTTCCTTCATATATGTATGTGCATGTGTGTTTGTATGTGAGGATATACACGTGCACTTGAGTGTATGTGCTTGTGGAGGCCCAAGAGTGATATTAGAAATCATCTTCAGGAGCTGGAGAGGTGGCTCAGGGGTTAAGCCTCTGCCTTGCAGGCGGAAGGTCAGGAGATCGGATCCAAGACCCCACGTATAGACACCAGACGGAAGCGGGGGCGGCCTGCGTTTCTGGTCCTGGTGGGCATAGCCTGTGAATCCCGGTGCAGAGTAAACAGGGAGGAGGTGGAGGCGTCCATGGTGGTTCCCGAATTCGCCCGTGGTTCTACACACACACACACACACACATACATACGCACACACGCACAGTTGAATAAATAATAAATGAAATCATCTTCGATCATCTTCCACCTTACGGTTATGACCTGGATCTCTAATTCAACCCAGAGCACCCCATTAGGACGGGTCTGGCTAGTCAGCTTGCTCTGGGGCTTCCCAGGCTATAGTTAACAAGAGGACCACTACACCTGCTTGGCATCTTATTTTATTTTATTTAGGTTCCAGAGATTTGAACTCAGGTCTTTTGCTTTCGAGACAGAGGATTTAACCACTGCACCGTCTCCTCAGCTCCCTTTACTGCTTTTTTGAACTTAGTTTTAAGTGTGGAAATGATGTCCAAAAGACTTTGGATAACATAAGATAGGAAGACTCGTAGAGAAGGTATTGAAAAGTCTCATTTCTGTGTAACAGAAGACTCAAACTAATAAAACCATACATCAAAATAAATAAAGTGATCCACTAAAGAATGATCATGGAAAAGGAAAGCCTCTAACTCTTCGATCTGGGTCACATCCAATCAGATTAGAAACAGCCACATTTTCTACAAACCTTACATGATGACACCAACATTTTTGCTTTTTTTTTTCTTTTTAACCACTCTCAAGGCACCGATACAAATTGTGTAGTGAAAAGGCAAAGCTTTTTAAGACTAAAGAAGAAACTGTTAAATATCATGTGACTCAGCAGGTAAGAGGGTCTGTGAACCTGGCAATTTGAGTTTGATCTAGAGATCACTCAATGGAAGAAGAGAATTGGCTTCTGGAAAACTTTGCTCTGTGACCCCCACATGTATGCCAGGGATGTGTGTGTCTGCTGGATAACTCTCTTTCTCTTTCAAACAATAAAGACAACATTAAAGAAATCTTTACAATGACAAATGTGGTGTTAGGAATACATTTTGGCATAAGGCTAAGTAAGCATGCAACTGACTTTCTTTTATGAAACTGATCTATGAACTAGCAGTGATATGAACCTAATGAATTACAAGAAAACAACTCTGCCAATCCTGTTACCAAGTGTTCAAATCTTAAGTGTATTTGGAACTTAATTTTGAATACTATGTAAGTTATGGAGGCTGTATTATGAGAATAATCCTAGTAAAAGATGATATACATTTTACTTATTTTTCATAGGTAGTTTGTTAAAGATGTTCCGTGTGTGTGTGTGTGTGTGTGTGTGTGTGTTCTATGGGGGACTGCACGGCAAGCAT
This sequence comes from Typhlomys cinereus, assembly GCA_023101885.1. Taxonomy (NCBI): domain Eukaryota; kingdom Metazoa; phylum Chordata; class Mammalia; order Rodentia; family Platacanthomyidae; genus Typhlomys; species Typhlomys cinereus. Next base: position 26,514 of record JALPQD010000719.1, read on the forward strand.
TTTTACCTATCGAGACATCACACTGGCCACAGACTCTTAAAACACAGAATCAGGGCCAGTGAGATGATTCAATGGGAAATGGCACCTGCTTGCAAACCTGGCAATCTTAGTTAGATCCTAGAGCCCAGGCGGTGGAAGGAGAGACTCAACTCTCAGATAGTCTGCTGCTGGATTGGAGAGCTGTCTCAGGGGTTAAGACTATTCTGCGAAAGCAGAAGATCCTGAGTTCTGATTCCAGGTCTCACCTAAAAAGGCCAGGCAGAAATGGCAGTGATCTACACTTCTGGCTCTGATGGGTGGGGCCTGGGAAATCCTAGAGGGAAACAAGAAGGGGGTAGAAGCGATCCCAGATAATTCCCGAAATCACCTTTGGTCCTCCACAGGGACACACACAACACACACACACACACACACACACACACACACACACACACACACAGAGTAAATAAATACATAAATAAAATATTAAAAAAATAGTCTGCTGCTGTTTGCTTTCTCTTTCTCAGATAAATAGAGCATTAGGAAAAAAAATCTGACAGAAATGAACATTGGAATTTTAAGTTTCTGGATGGCCACTGCACCTTCTGAAACATAATTTATTCTTACACTTTTTTGTTAGTGGGTAATATACGAATTTTGAAAAGTATATCATAGACCACACAATTCGGTAGAAGACCCTGTATATAATCATTTCTTCACTCATTCACTCAGTGAATTATTCTGAATTACTCTTTTAGCTTTTTTCTTTATTTTTGTGTCTTCGCCCTACCTGTTCTGCTTGCATGCATGTACTGTATACTCAGCTGTCTGCCAGCGGTCACTCTTCTCTCCTGGGACAAAAGTGGAGTTTTGGCTAAGCTTTCAGGTCCTCCCTCCCTCCCCCACCGATGTTTGGGCCTCTGCTTCCAAGATCTCTTGGGAATCCTACATTTTTCTGTCCCAGATCCAAACATCATCCAGGAAGGAGTACATTATCATTAAATATGTAAGGCAGGTGTCTAGAGGGAATATAGGCCAAACAACAGCATGGCGTGTTGAAGCTTGGTGGGGTACAAATGATCAAACTGATAATTAGGGTAGGTGTCCTGACAAGTGAAGGTTTTATAGGGAAAACCACCCACAATATTGGAAATTGTGGTTGCACTAGTCTGTGAAGTACTTTCACCAAACTTGAGTTTTTTTTTTTTTTTCCTTTTTCACTTCTAATTAGGACAAACTTTGGAGTTGCTGGCATTAAGAAATTGTTTGGAGGAGAGCTGAACAAGGGAAGCATGACAGAGTAGGCAAGAGATAAGATGCACTCCAGGTGCTGTAAAGCATAGGAAAAGGGACAGAATAGCCCAGGCATACATTTAGCTACATAGGAAAAGGGACAGAATAGCCCAGGCATACATTTAGATACATAGGAAAAGGGACAGAATAGCCCAGGCATACATTTAGCTACATAAAGCATGTAAAGTTACACAAAGTAACAGGAGAAAAATGTACATAATTGCCTGTTTTTTAAAGATTTTTTTTTGCTTGGAGACATGGGATTCCACTAGCAAGTTACTATTGAGACTTGCTACATTGTTTAGCACATTTCATATAACTTAACCTTGGCAAGCCTTCCCCGAAAACTAGGACTCATTCCATGTTCTCAAGAGGGAAGTTATTCAGCTAGTCCTGAGCTCGAGCGACTCTAGCCAGAGAAAACTACACGTCTTGAGAGCACTACTAGACTGTAATTGGTTCACAATACAGGTCTTAAAACTTCAAAAGTCGCGGCTGGTAGGTGGTTCATGCCTGTTACCCCAGCATTTGGGAGGCAGAGGCAGGCGGAACGCGATGATACAGCAAGACTTCAAAAACAAAACGAAAAAAGTTCCAAATACCAAAGAGACACTATCAAATACATCGCGAGGGCCCCCCTTTGAATGCAAGACAATTGCTTCAATGTTCACAAGTTAAGATTTTTATTTAGCGGATTTTAATGAGCCGCAACAGCTGGTCACAGATTTTCAAGTCACGCCTATTGGATCTTCAGAGCTGTTCATCTTACAAACCCTTACACGGTTGAGAAAACGAACGGATAAGACCCGGCCGCCTCCGCAGCGTTACGATTTAAAATCAGGGTTACTTTTGGCTTTGGCATCAGTTGCTTCCAGGCACCGATCTCGGTGACGGTGCTCGGAGGAAGCGTTTGCATCCCGCAGAATTCTAAATGCTCGAACCTGGCGCCGGCTGGAGCGGTCGCCCGCGCCACCACGCAACGCCCAGGTGAAGAAGGGTCCGGCGCCCGCCCGCGCCCTACGCATCGAGGGTCCCGCGCCCGCCCGCGCCCTATGCATCGAGGGTCCCGCGCCCGCTCGCGCCCTATGCATCGACGGTCTCCGGCCACCAGCGCTCTATGCAACGCCACGACGAGGGTCCCCGGCCCACCGCGCCCGGTCACCGACTAGGGCGGTGACCGCGTGGGTCCCAGAGGCGCCCGAGAACGTTCCGGTTTACATTTGAATTTCCCTGAACGGCCGGCGGTGGGCGGCGGCGCAGACCCGCCCCGGAAACCTCGCGCTCTTTCCCGCCACTCGCAGACCCGGCCCCTCCGGGGTCCCCAGGGGGCGACGGGAGGCGGGGCGGACGCCGGACGCGGGCCTCGCGGTCCCGACCACGCCCAGCCGGGCGCGCGAGGCCGACGGTTGCCAAAGGGGCCGATTTTGAATTTGTAGGCCGGGCCCCCCCCCACCCGCCCGAGCGGCGCGCAGCCCGCTCGCCATTGGCCGGCGGCGGTCACGTGGGCGCACCGCCATGTTGGGGAGCGCGGCTGGTGCCACCTCCGCCCCCAGCGGCTCTCCTGCTGCCCGCCCCTCGCCGCCCTCCTCCTTGGCCCGCCCGGCGCTCGGCGCAGCCTGAGAGGAAACAAAGTGCTGCGGGCGGGAGAGTCGGCGGCGGCTGCGCGCAACCTGCTCGGCCTCGGGGCTCCCCGCGCGCGTGTGAGTGTGCGCGCGTTGCTCACAAAGGCCACGCCACCGTCGATCGCTCGTCCCCCGGCCCTCCGCTTTGCCCTTTGTGCTGGAACCGCGCCGGCGCCGACCTCGGCGAGCCTCCTCCCCGCCCCGGGCTCCGGTTCGTACCTCGCCGTCCCCGATCGTCCCCGCCGCCTGCCATGGCGACCGCGACCCCCGTGCCGCCGCGGGCGGGCAGCCGCACCGGGCCGTCCACGCCGCTCAGCCCCACGCGGCTGTCGCGGCTGCAGGAGAAGGAGGAGCTGCGCGAGCTCAACGACCGCCTGGCGGTCTACATCGACAAGGTGCGCAGCCTGGAGACGGAGAACAGCGCGCTGCAGCTGCAGGTGACGGAGCGGGAGGAGGTGCGCGGCCGCGAGCTCACCGGGCTCAAGGCGCTCTACGAAACGGAGCTGGCCGATGCGCGGCGCGCCCTGGACGACACGGCCCGCGAGCGCGCCAAGCTGCAGATCGAGCTGGGCAAGTTCAAGGCCGAGCACGACCAGCTGCTGCTCAAGTGAGTGTGGTTGGCCCGATCGCCAGGGGGGTAGGAACGGGAGGGGTCATCGGGGCTGTGCTGCGGGGAGGGGGGGAAGGGACGGAGCCCCCTGTCCTGAACGGAGAAAGGGGCTCTAGTGTTTTACAGCCGGACGAGGCGCCTCGGAGGGGCGCTTGAGGTGTAGCGACGGTGGGGCGGTGATGTCCATTTGCGGGTCGTAGGTGTTTATCGGGGCCAGCCTTAGTGCGGGCCTGGGGCTTCAGGAACGCCTGGCCTTTGGACCTCGCACCCCGGGATCCCCGATCGTCTGTCTGCGGCAGGCCGGGGGTAGGGGGAAGCTAGAGCTTGGGCGCGCTCTCGAGTGCGCGCCCCGGTTTCCGGCCGGTGGGAGACAAAGCGTCTGGTGGTCTTGCGGGGCGCGGGTGGCTGCTCTGGGTGAACTCATCGTTCGCCTCCCGAATGAATGAGTTGAGCCCGGGCGGAGGAAGGGGAGGGACCGGCCCTCAGCGGCCGCGGCTCCCGGGGGTGGGTCCTGCTTTGGCGCGCTTGGGCTCGGCCCTGTGACATTTTGCTAGCGTTCTGCGCCTGCCTGGGGCTGTGCGGGAAGGGCGGGGTCTAGCCGCCCGCCTCTGCCCGCCCAAGGCAAGCTGGGTTTCCCTTGCCGGAGAGCTTTCCCTGCGGAAGGGTGTCCTCCTCCTGCAGCAATGGGCGAGGGCCTTGGGGTGCTTCTGTGAACAGGATTCTTTACACTGGTTTGTGCCTGTCAGCGTCATCGCTCTCCGAGTCGCAGATCGCCCCTTCCGACAGCAGAGCTCTAGCTGGGTAAACACGGTGCTGGGGACCCACACCCGTGCGGTGTCGTACGCCTCCGGCCCGGGAAGGTGATTCCCTATGTAAATGGCAGTGTTTCAGTGGGGGAGCTTGTAATTTATTCCGTTTACCAGGGGCTGGGTTTTCAGACCTGTGTGTAAGGGTAAGCCCGCACACCTTTGCTAAGTGAAATAGTGCTAATTATCTGTGTGCAACAAGTATATGAGTGTGACACTTTAGAGATTTGCTACATTTCAGTCCCGAGTTCACGGTCTTCATAGTCACTGCCAACTGAATTTTTTCTTTTCTTTGAGGCGTCTGATTCAGATCATTGACCTTTTGTCCTGGTGTCTTTCTGTCTGTATCGGAATTTCCCTATGCGTGGCTCCGTTTATGTGTATACATCCGCCATCAAATACTTAAAGAAGGTCCAATAAAAGTGGATGTGGTGGGGTCTTGCGAGATAGATGAGCAGCTAAAGTGTCTGCTCCCAAACCTGGGACCCACGTAGTGGAAGGGGAGAAAGGACTTCTGAAAGTTGTCCTCTGATCTTCACCCGTGTACGTAGTATGCATTTCCTTTCCTTTCCTCCCTTTTCCCTTATCAAATAATAAATAAATAAAGATTTAAATAAACGATACAAAGGTTGGCTTGTAATGGAAAACAGTTATTTGTTTTCCTCTTTGTTTTTTGAGATGAGTTACTACTCTTGCCCAGGCTAATTTGGATGGAACCTCTGGGATGGAACCTTTGCCTTGATCCTGTCTCACATTCTTTTTCTTCCCTAGTAGTTGGGAAGTGCGGCCTGCCCAGCCGCACCTGATTTTGAGTGTTGTGCCTTTTAAGGAGGCAGTCACGTTTACCGGTTTCATTTCTTTCTTGGGTACTTATTTCTATAACTTAAAAGCAATACAAAACTTATTTTTCTTCTCAGTGGGTTTCTCTGTGCTCTGGAGGCTGGCTTGGAACTCACAGACATGAGCAGTCCTCAGCCCTCCAGGGCTGGAACTTGAAGCTCAGGGATCCAGTCTGCAGCAGCCTTTAAACTTGAATTTCCATTTTTTGGATTTATCAGCCAGCACTTGGGATCAAAGGTCTTATCTTCCAAGAATTTCTTCAACTGTTGAATTTCTTCAACTGTTAGCTCCCATTGCTTGTAAGAGACTTGGTCATTAGTATGTCTATCACTAAAAAACAAAAGCAAAAGCAGGCCCAGCACTTACTACAATTTCAGAGATGTTAACATATAACACAAATCAAATATCTGATATGTGATTGTTACTGTTTGGCATGTGAAGAAGACACGAATGCCCTAGCTGGAGAGTGCAATGAGGGAGTTACACAGCAAGCAGATCAAATTATCTTCTGTGTGGTCTGAGGCTATGGATCTTTCTGCCAGGTAACACCAAGATTTCCGGCAGTAGCAAGGCTGCCACCTGGCTGACAGCAGCTGTAAATGTCATAGGTTAGAAATTGCATTCTGGTCCGCAGAAGTAAAAAGTGAAAGGAACATTTGCAAATTGTATAGAACTTGTAAAATGGCTATTATATGGTTGTGGAATATGGTAGGTAATGACTCATCGGAGGGGAAGAAAATTTAAGCAGGGCAAAGGAATAGTCCAATCAAGAAATGCCTGAAGGCATGCAAGATGGATCAGCCGGGTGACTCAGTGGGCAAAGGCTTTTTCATGGATAAAGGAAGACCCAACTCGATCCCTAGAAAACCTGTATGGTAGGCGAGGACTTCTAATCAAGTTGACCTCTGACCTCCACATGTTGCCCCACCAGATAAATAAATAAATAAAAAGTTTAAAAAATAACCTACCTGAGAAGTGATAGGCCAAAATAAGATTCTTAGAGGAGTCAAGTAGCATTCCAGGATTTTTTCTAAATTTGTGCTACAATATGAATTCTTAGTCCTAGGATGTCTTTTCTTTATAAGAATCACCTGTGACTGAAAAACATCCCAAATTTTTGTTTGCTTCACATATGGACCATGTCATGTTTTTTTAATGCAGTTTTTCCTAAATAATCTTTTATTTTTCTTGCCAAGAAAAAATTGACTTCAATACATTTACAAACTTTTTGATACAGCATCTTATCAGTTTAATTCTCTTGATCCCTTTTCCTTTCAAGAGTGACATTCTGAGATTTTTATGATCCAGTTTCATCTGGATCATGTGTTTTCCTTTTTGTTTTTTTTTTTTCATTGTGTTGGGGAATACTCTTAAGTAATTTAAGCAGAAAAGATAGTATCTGTGTCTGAAAATAACTTCTCATCCTAGGTAAGGTAGACGGCTACTGTAACATTTTGTCTCAGTGTATAGAATGTAGCATTTTGTTGCCTTGTCTCCAGCATTCATTGTTGCTTGTTCGCTACTGTTTTGCTTTATAGTTGTGTCCACCTTCCTCTTAGCTTTTAGAATTTCGTTGTAGTCTTCTGTTGTTGCAAGCGGATGGGTCTGGGTAAGCGTGGATAGTCTTCTTCTGGCTGTTAAATAAAGTAGGTGCTTTTGAAGGCTTAATTTTCTTACATTTTGTTTTCCTTTAGCTCTGGGAACCCAGGTGACCCCATACCTTTTTGTGCTCTACTTTCTTTGTGTTCTTCTGTGAATGTGCTGGTAGATGAGTGGGTATATGTATCCCAGGCTGCCTCCTGAGGGCAGGAATTACAGACATGCCCCACCATTTTTATTTTTTTCCTCTATGTTGGGAAATTATCTTAATCTTTTCCTACTCAATAGTGACATTAACTTCACAAAATCTTTTCGAACAGATATTTTTCTGTATTTGGCTTCTCTTTTAAAGAGTCAGTGTCTCCCTTACTCTGAGGATAGCATTTGGGGGTTTCTCTAAGTTGATGGAATGCTTCCAGTTTGTCTAATGTATTCACTTGGGCTTTTCATTTGGTTTGATTTTTTTTCCTTGTTGTAAACTTTTGTTGTATGATCCTGGGTTGAGAGGTGCCTATGAGATTAGTAAAGCTCGAAGAGGATTGAGAAGGGAAAGGCTTGATCTCAAAATGAGGAGTACAGCCCATTAGCTGAGGTTCCAGGTGGAATTAAAAGGATCTTGAAAAGAAAGCCTGTTTAACCTAGGCTTTGTCTTGATCTGCCCCCTGGTGGTCATTCGGTGAACAGCTTCTGCCAAGTGCTTAGGCAGCCTCTGTGAACCTCCTTGCATTCCCAGTATTCCGAGCTCAGAGCTTGAAGGATTGGAACCAGTGGAACTGAGTCAGATAAATAGCTGCTTAGGTACTGGTCATAACAAAGATGAAACTGACTTAGTGGAATCTGGACATTGGAATTCTTCAGACTGCCTCCTAATTGTTTGTGTGTTGCTGCTGTTTGGCTAGCTCTACTCCCCTTATTAAATGAGAATGAATTAGGTTCTTTGTATGTGCAGTTAGTTCATTCTTAAGACAGCCTTCAGGTGAGCTAAGGGGAGTTGAGGAGGACCAAGTACAAAACTTTTGCACCAGTGAATTTCCTAGTGTGGCCCACTTTGGTTTCCTCTGTAACACTGTACATGTTTCAGTGATTCGTGCTTGTCAGAACGGTTTATTAAAGCAACCTTTACATTTATTTATCAGGCGTCTGTATGTGTGTGCACGTGTATATGTGTACCTATCAGAGGACAATTTGCTGGAGTTGTTTCTCCTACCATGTGAATTCCAGGGGTTGGAACTCAGGTCTTTTAAGCTTGGTGCCAAACACCTTTTGCCAAGCCATTTTCCTGGCCTAAGTGGTTTAACTTTTTTTCTTCCTGTAGTTATCTATCTACTACCTACTTATCTTAATGGTTATCTTTCAACTGTGTGGTGGCATGGCAGTGGAGGCTGGACAACTTGAGGGAGTCATTTCTCTCCTCCAACCATGTCTTGGAGACTGACCTCAAGTTACCAGGCTTGATGCAAGTGTCTTCAGCTGCTGAGCCATCTCTTGGGTTCCCAACATTTACTTTTCACTGGCATATAATTTAATTTTCATGAGAAGTTTCAATGCCTGTACTCATTGTACTGTTTATATCAAACACTTATTATCATTTCTCCATGTTTTCATATTCAGAATCCTTCCGCTTGTTGAGCTCCCTGTCTCGCAGCAGTGCTCAGCCTCACTGTCTTCTGCTTGTGAGACAGAGTCTTAATCTCTGAGCCATCTCTCCAGCCCAAGAAATCGCTCTTTAATTATAGATTAAACTAATGACTTTTTGGTTGTGAAACATAACACACCTCAGAATTCCTGGGCTCAGGTGCTGTGATGCCCACTTGTAATGCCAGCACTTGGAAGGCCCAGGCTTCAGAGGTGTAAGTTGGTTTTAAGTTTAATTTTAAAAATTTCTTTGTTAATGGGGGGGAGAATATGTGCATCCATGCTCACACGCGCGCGCGCACATAACACACACACACTAATGCATGTATAGAAGTCAGAGGACAACTTCCAGAAGGATGTTCCTTCCCTCCACTTTTTTTTAAGCTCCTGGAATTAAATTTCGGTAGCAGGCCCCACACTTAGATGACTTTACCTGACAGACCCTTTATTTGGCTCTTTTGAAACAAAGTCTCAACTCAGGCTAGACTTGAATGTGCTGGTAGGTGAGGTTGACCTTGAACTTTTGCTTCTCTAGTCCACTTCTGAGTGCTGGGATCGCAGGTATATACTACCACATTGTCTTGCTTCTTAGGTGCCGGGGATTGATGCCAGGGCTTTGTGCATATCAAACAAGTGTCCCCCTTTACTTTGGCTGGTTCCTGTAGTCCCTCCCTGCCTTAATTTTTTTTAAGTTTTATTTTACTTGAGAGAGAGAGAGAGAGAGAGAGAGAGAGAGAGAGAGAGAGAAAGAGAGAGAGAGACACGCCCCTACCACGTGGCATTCCAGGGATAGAACTCAGAACTCCATGTTTATGACCAGGTCCTTAACTACAAAGCTATCATTCTGAGCTGTCTCATTGGCCTCCTAACCTTTTTTTGGGAGAGAGAAAGAATGAGAATATTAACAGGTATGTGTGTGGAGGTCAGAACAGTTTTAGAAAGTTAGTTTTCTCTATCATGTCAGCTCGGGGGATTGAACTCAGGTCACCAGGTTTGCATGTAGGCCCTTTTCCACTGAACCATCTTGCCGACCCTATGACCCTATTTTTCTTATCACATATATTCTCTTCTGAAATCTCTTCCTCTCTTTTGATTCTCTTTCTATTTCACCTCCCTGCATTCATATAAATAGAAACATATACACTTTGATCTAGGTCTCCATATTGGAGAAAATATACAGTATTTTTGTCTTTCTGAGCCTGGCTTGTTTTTGCTTTGTTTTGTGGTTCCTAGCTATATTCATTTTACATGGATGTCATAATTTTATTTTTCTTCATCAAATTCCAGTGTACTACTTTTTATCCATGAATTTGTTGATGAGCAGAATATGGGTTGGTTACTTTCCCTGGCTATAAGACATTTTTTTTTTAAGAAGAAAAGAAAATGATATAGAATATTGTAAATAATGTTGTAGTATTGGTTTTTTGCTGTGGTGGCTAAAAATTGAACCCAGGGCTTCCTACAAGCTGAGTGAATACATTGAGCTACAGCCTCGGTCTTGATTGTAGGTTTTCATGGTGTTTACAGATCTAAAGGTTTGTAGACTGGCTGTCTCTGTCTCCAAGTAAGCCAAAAAGGAGTTCGAGGGACTCTCACACTACAGAGTAAGGAACCTCAGAGGGGAATAAGGGTTCATATGTTTTTATTAAAAATGTATACAGGTGCCAGTCACTATCAAGTTAGCAGGGATACCACAAAGGACAGCAGGCTCAGAAGTCTTGGTGGCTTTTCCTGTTGGTGTAATGAAATCCCCCTACAGGCGGCCCAAAGGAGAAAAGGTTTATTCTGGCTTACTTATTATTATTTTATTATTTATTCAATTGTGCGTATGTGTGTGTGTGTGGTTTGTGTGTGTGTGTGTGTATGTGTAGAACCATGGACGAATTCGGGAACCACCATGGACGCCTCCACCTCCTTGTTTACTCTGCCCCGGGATTCACAGGCTCCGCCCTGCCAGGACCAGAAACGCAGGCCGCTCCCGCTTCCGCCTGGCATCTATACGTAGGGTCTAGAATCTGAACTCAGACCTTCTGTCTGCAAGGCAGAGGCTTAACCCCTGAGCCACCTCTCCAGCCCCCTGGCTTACTTATTTTGGAGCAGTGTAGTCCATTATGGCAGGGTGGCAGGAAGCTGGCTGGTTACATTGTGCTTATAAGCAGAGAGAGAATAGGAAGTGAGGACCGGCTGTAAAGCCCCAAGGGTCTCCCAACAACAGTGTTTCACAACCTTCCCAAACAGCAGGCTACCTGGAGACCAAATGTCCCTCACATAAGCGTGGGAGGATGGGGGACGGATGACGATGACACACTTTGCATTTGAACAGCAATAGATGTGAACTGCGTGTTTTCATATTGTCTCTGAGTCTCCCATTCCTGCCTTGTACCATCAGGAGAAGGAACAAATGTAGTTTTCCGATTTTAGAAAGAGTTAGGAACTTTTGGCATCTTCTGGCCTGTTATTTCCTTGACTCATAGCAAATTTTCCTCATACAGAAATTTTTATCTGAATTAACAATTAGAGGAAATTATGTAGCATATTGGCTTTTAGATAGGATAGACTTTAAAAATGTTTTTAAAGAAGAAAGAAGGTTAATGTTTACTGTATTTTTGGATTTGCCATGTATTGATTCTGTTGACTTTCTACATAGTTTGGTTTTAGGTAGAACAAAGTTTAGGGGTTGCTAAAAAATATCAGCAAGTTTATTTCCACGTTCATATTCTTTCACTTTAGATCTAAAATAAAACAAAAGCAGCAATCTGCCTTAAAGGCTTTTCACAGGATGTTTAGTTGCAAAGTAAAGGCATCATTGCATGTGATATTTTATTATCATTTTTTTAATACAGGTTTTGTTTTGTAGCCCTGATAGCCTGGGATTTGCAGTGATCCACTTCTGTCTCTGAAATGCTGGCATTACAGGCATGAGCACCGTGTCCCGTAGTCTTTCATTTTAAATGGACTTTTTCCCCCCTTGGTTGATACAAGTTGATGTTACATGCACTAGCCTTAATAGTAGAGCTGTAACACTTCATATTAAATATTACTTTTATTCTTTCATTGGAAGGATCAGTGTTAACTTTATGTTTCTGTAGCTAGTTACTGGTAGCTAATACCTTCGCAAAAATATTTGGTTTTGGCCCAGTTTTGGGAGTTGTAGTTTATAATTGATTGACCTCATTTTTTGAGACCTCAGCAAGGCCACACATGAAAGTTGATAATGTCTACAGAGCAGTTTCCCTTCCTGCCTCCACAAAGCAAAGAGAAAGGAGAGGAGACCAGGGCTCCACATTCCTTTTGAGGACACTTTCCTTGACTTGAGAGGACCTCCCACCAAGTCTCACCTCACAAAGACTCTAGCACCTCTCGGGGTCACAGCCCTGGACCCAAACCTTTGACACATGGGCTTGGGGGTGCGGCACTCAATCCAAACTACAGTAGGACCTAAGCTGTAGAGTAGCGTGGCCGTCGCGAATCAGGCCCTGTGCAGTTCCGCTCTCCTGATGCTTCTTTCTGTGCTTTGAGAAGATCTTGCAGAGCAGGATTCTGTTGGAATTGTTTGGTTTAGGGGTAGACTAGGTGATCTTTTGGTGTAACCAGTTCAAGGAAAGCAGCATAAAAGGAAAGATAAAGCTCTATAAAAATATGTTCTTTCTTTGTTTGGTTATGTTTGCTCCTTTCGTTTATCTCTGGCATCACCTCTGATGTGTCTAAGTTAGGAATCTTTGATTACAGTTCTATGCGGTGCACACGTGGTGATCCCGAACCCGGGCTGCCGCCTAGGTGACAGGCCCCTGACTGACTGGATCTCCCATTATTTCAAGAATCCAAACAGGCTTCCAAATGGGTACCTTTTTTTTTTTTAATAAATATTTTGTGTCTTTGTGAAGGATCAAGGGTGACTTCAGGAATCATCCTGGATTCAAATATTAATGATAGGCAATAGTACTTTGGTTGCCATATTTAAGGAATTAAAAAAAAACCTTTTTATACTAAAAAAAAAAAACCCATGAAAATGAGAAAGCACAAGCATCAAAAAGAAAATAAAAAACTATCCGTATGTCTCTGAGAATTAAGGGTTTGTCTAAGAGCTGGACATGGTGGCCTGTAATTCGAAGGATCATTGAGAGTTTGAGGGCAGCCCTGACCACATAGTATAGCCTAGACGCAGAATGACCCCATCTAAGAAAAAGAAAGTTCTGAAGATTTATGTGTTTGTCATTTGTCATTAAAAAAAAAGGAGTTTATGTTATAGACAAGAACCTTTTTTTAAGCATAGCTAGTTTTTGAGTAGTTCTGCATGTCGGAAATGTACAGTGTTGTGATCATCATTTTAAAGCTGACGCCTTTGTGTCCTGTGACCCAGGAAATGAACTCTGCAATGACAGAAGCAGCCAGTTCTCAGGCGGGACAAGTCTGACAGTGTTTTCATGTTGCCCAGTTTGCTGATTAAGCATCAGCAACTGGATAAAGCTGGGACAGTTTTTGCCAGACTTGGTGTTTAGCAAAAACGCACAGGTACCATGTCCTCGTGCAGAGAGTGTAATGTTTACTTCGGGAGGTTTTTTCCTAATTCTTACTCATTTATGTTGTGCCTTCACTGCTGGCAAAGGGGTCAGCAGATTCTGCAACAGATCAGTCATGAGTTTTTGCTGTCTTCGTTCAGGCTTTGTTCCTTAGCTAGAAGGGTCTTGGTGTCCTCGTGCAGAGAGTGTAATGTTTACTTCGGGAGGTTTTTTCCTAATTCTTACTCATTTATGTTGTGCCTTCACTGCTGGCAAAGGGGTCAGCAGATTCTGCAACGGATCAGTCATGAGTTTTTGCTGTCTTCGTTCAGGCTTTGTTCCTTCGCTAGAAGGGTCTTGGTCTAACCAGCTCGTTTGGAGCTGAGTGGTGAAGAGTTGGGCAGTGCTGGGTAACAGCTGGCTTGGGGTGCAGGCGCTCTGCAGATGCTCTCTGAGCCCGGTGTTAACCGAGGTCCTTCTGTCTGGGAGGCCGAGCAGGTGGGCGAACGAGCATAAGCTCTCCGGTGGGTCCTCGCTCTGCTGCCGCACTGTGCTCGCGTTTCACATGCACAGCCTACTAGGTCATAGCGGGGCTGTTCTGGTTTACTGACAGAAGCAAGCTCGCCACCTGCATTTGGACCAGGAATCTTAAGAGAGTTGCTTTTCAGGCCCTCTGGGTGCCGCCTTTGGCAGTGGCATGTTACATGTCCTTTGCACGTAGGTAGAGTCCAGGACGACTCGCATTTTGAATTTGTCTGGAGTAATTGAAATGTGTTTGGAATACTAAGGGTGTCCTTTGCTATTGAGGAATGGGTACGGATAAATTGTAGAGACTTTCCTTCTTAAAGCCTTAATAATTGAAAAGAAACGAATACCTCCATAAATCTTTAATACTCATGATAGAAATGCTCTTACATTTTTTATTTGGTGCATCTTTGCAGAGCAGATACTGCCTGCTAGGTTCTATGGCAGGTGTGGGACTAGGGAATGGGACACTGTGTCCCATTGTCTTAGTCAGATACTGATGTCAACTTGGCTCTGAGTTCGGGGTACAGTTGTGAGGAATTAGTAATGGAGTGAAGCCCCAGGCAAGCCTGCAGGAGATTGTCTGATTGATGGGAAAGACCCAGCCCGTGATGGGTGGGACCATTCCTTGGGCAGGCGAATAAGATGGAGGTAAGTGGTTAGAAGAAGTTGGCATCCTTTTGTATACGTGGCCAAACATGTTGGTCTGGCAAGTAAGGATTGACTCTCAGCAGTCCCTTGGGACTTGGTGTTGGTGTGTGTTCTTCTGCCAGGCTGAACAAGGAACTGTAACTGTACTATCATAAACCAAAACAAAAGCTCTTGTTCCCTTACAAGCTGTTTGGTCGTGGATATATCTGCAACAATGCAGAGTAATTGCAGCACCCACCAACAAACTGCTTACATTCTAGGGGCGGAAGGGGTGGGGGTGGGTTGAAAGCCACTGCAGCAGTGCTGGGATAGCAAGCACTCGTGGTACTCCACAGATAGAGGATCACCCCCTAAGACCGACTAGGACCTTGGAGAAAATTTGAAAGACCTATTGGATGAACTAGAGAGGTGGTGGTGCCTAACCCAAGTATTGGGCAGTACGGAGGAGCTCACTTGTAGGTGGACGTTAGGACAGGGAATTATCAAACTCTTCATCTAACTGGAGATATATATGCCAGAGGGTGGGGAGGGGTGCTTCCTAGGAACTGAGGAACCCTGAAGCCTCAGAAGAAGAATGAGGGACTGTTTGGCTGCGCCGTGGAGGATCAAGAGAGACCAACTTAAGGACACTTAGGCAGTAATGAAGTGACCCTTGGGAAGGAGAGCTACTGGTGACAATGTCTGTCAGACATTGGAGTGGAAATGTCAGCTGGCAGCTTGGAGTTTGAGTCACTGCATGAGTATAGAAGTAGCCAGAAGCAAAAGCCACAGCCCACAGTGGAGATGATATAATCCGGAGATGGAGGAAAGAAAAGAGTCAAGTCACACAAAATAAGGATTTTTTTGTCTGTCTGTTTGCTGAGAGCATCCTCTGTTAGGCAGCAGGGCACTGTGTGAGTGCAGACTACTCTTTAAACTCTGGGTAGCTGTCACTTGAACCCAGAGCCTTATTTATAAGTGCCAGGTGCTTCACAAGTGCTTTGCTGCTGATGTATATCCCCACCAGGAGGCATTCTTCAAGATTGATCTAAGTCAGGTGTCTGTGGTTCACACTGTAGACCTGACTCCCTGACTGAGGCAGATGAGTCACAAGTTGGAGACCATCCTGAGCAATAATAGAGTTCCAGACCAGCTTGAGTGACACTGCCCTCTGTCTGAAGCGCAGAGCAAAACAACAGCATGCCAAGCGATTCACAGTGTTACAACAAGGTGTGTTGGCATCCCTCTAAGATTCTATACTAACAACTGGCCGCCTCCTTTATTGCCAGCTTCTAGGTTGAGTATTAAATTCTTTAATGCTACGTGGCTTGGGTGCCTGTATAATTTAGTTTCCAAACTGGATACTTTGGGGTTTAAGTAGGGAATTGTTCATTGTTCAGGGACAGCTGGCATACATGAAAATTGTACTGGGAAGTTGGTACATACAATTGTTCTGCCTGAAGGCCTTTCCCTCCAGGGACCAGCCCCTGTGTGGTTCTTCCTGTCTTATTGCTTATACACTTATTCTCATCTCTAACTGAAAAATTTTAAAATGTTTTAAACCATATTCCTCTTCACGTGGACCCTTTTTTCAATTCTGCTTTTAAAAATTACTTATTTGTGTGTGTCTGTGTATCAGGGGTGTCCCTGTGGAGGATCAAGGGAGACTTTGGAAGTCATCCTGGGTTGCTTCTGCCTCCTTTTTGCTTTACTCAGGGATTTCCCAGACACGGCCTTCAAAAGCTAGGAGTGCAGATGGCAGTCATTTGCCTGGCATTCTTCACTCTGGATCTGGGATTTGAACTTAGGTTTTTCTTGTGAGGCAGAAGCTTAATTCCTGAGCCATTTTTCCAGCCCAACATGAGCCTTTTCGTATGAGGTTTCCTTTGTCTGATTTCTTCATCATTAGTTCCTACTTATTAATTCAGTTCATTGTTCATTTCTTTTTTTATTATTTATTCAATTGTGTGTGATTGTGTATATGTATGGGTATGTGTGTGTGTATGTGTGTAGAACCAAGGGTGAATTTGGGAATCATCATGGACTGCTTCTACCTCCTTTTTTTGCTCTGCCCCAGGATTCACAGGCTCCGCCCACCAGGACCAGAAGCGCAGGACCCCCTGCCCTCCCCCCCTCCCCCCGCCTGGTGTTTGTGTGTGGGATCTAGGATCTGAACTCAGGACCCTCTGCTTGTCAGGCAGAGGCTTAACCCTTGAGCCATCTCTCCAGCCCCCATTGTTCATTTCTTTAGGGAAGTCGCCCTCAATTTCCCTGATTTAGACTTTTCTATTATGTGTTAGAAAAACCGAACCAAACCTGTTAGGCTTGTGCATGCATGTGCGCTCATGCACATGTGTGTATAGTGTATGCCTCTGCACGTATGTAGTCTTTTGTGTGAATAATCACATGTGCATATGTATTGTGTGTGTGAACACTCATTTACATGCATGTATGTAATGCATACGTGAGCATTTACATGCATGTGCATATGTAGTTTAAGGAGTGAAAAGAGCTAGACTGCTCATGAGAAGGTTCACTCTTACCTTTTTCTGGTGTTTTCATTTTTCTGGCGTTTATTTCCATGTTCAGATGGCAGTAGACATTACTGTCTGCTATACAGAGGAGCTGAACTCTGCTTTGTTCATAACATCCACTGTGTATTTTAGCTGGATCCACTTAGTTCAGGTTTGTTTTTTAAAACATTAAGTCTGTGTTCTGTTGCAAATGCTTCTTCTGTAACACTAGTTAGCACGTGTGACTAGTGAATAAACGATTGTGGCATCTATTACTACACAGTCCACTCTGTACATCCATGGGGTTCCATTGTGAATATACATAAAAATTAGCATTTATACTAAACATGTACAGACTTTGGGTGTTATTTACTATAGTAGAATGACTTTCATGGCATTTGCATTACCTATTATGATAGTCTTAAGATTTAAGTATAGGTGAGGGAACTGGTGAGATTGTTCAGAAAGTAAAGTTGCTTGCTGTGCAATCCTGGTGACCTGAGTTTGATCCCTGGAACCTAGAGGAGGGAAGGAGAGAACTGACTCCCGAAAGCTGTGGTCTGACTTCTGTACATATGCCAAGCAAATGTGGAAAGCAAAATAAAGGAGAGGAGAGGTTGCTTACAGGTTATATGTACACATTACACTATTTTATGTAAGCAATTTTAGCATTTATGATTTTGGTATCTGTAAAAGGCATCCGGAATCCCTAATTAATACTGAGGGATGAGTGATTGGAAGTTGTATGACTTATACATGTGCTTCCCTAATAAATCCTAGCAAAGGGGAGCCACTAGGGTGTAATTTCAGAAGGAAGGAAAGTGTGAGCGTGAATGCCCATGCCAGGCTCCCTCTCCCCATGAGCTGAGCAGCCTGTCTCACTGTAGCATTCACAGACTGTCTCTGTGTGCTGCCAGTTTCTTCACACCAGCATTGCTACTCTGTTGGCTCGTGCAGTGCTAAACATTTCTCAAGGCAACTGTAGTCATACTGAAGTGTCTGGGCTAAACCATCTCCTGCTTATTCAGTCATTGCTTGTTCTTGCTGGAACTGAGTTACAAAGCCATGTAGGTGATGAGTGCTGTGCTGTAACACGTTTATCCTTATGTGTGTGTCTGTGTGTATGTGTGTGTGTGTGCATATATGTGTACAAAAGGGCACTTGATTGTGTGTGTGCCTGTGGAAGGAGGTTTGAGGGTAACATTGTGGATCATCCTGGATTGCGCCACCTCCTTAATGCTTTGCTCTGGGGCCACTGCCATTTCCATCCAGCATTTTTAGGTGGGATCTGGGGATCCAATCTCGGGTCCTTTTGCTTATGAGGCAAAAGATTTGTTTAACCCCTGAATCATTTCTCCAGCTCCGTTTACTATTATTTGTAATCTGCAGAATGCAGGCGTTTTCAGGAATGTTGCAGAAATACAAATATAAGCAGAACTCAACAGTTCTTATCTTACCCCTCTAAGAATGGAGTAGGTAGACATAGGGAGGAAGGTAAAAAACCTTATTAATACAGGAGAAACAGGAAAGCAGGTCTCCATATAAAAGCGATACCTTGAACGGAATCAAGGAGTGGTACAGCTCTGAGAAGCTGGGGATCTGTTCTCCCCGCCAGGCCTGAGGGTGCCAGCTGAGAGCAGTCAGAAGCTGCAGGTCTGAGAGGGCAGAAGTAGTAGTCAGTCCTTGAAGCAGGGGAGAATTTGAATCCAGAACTACAATACCAGGTGCCCTGTGCTGCCTCAGGTCTGTTGGCTGGAGCCCCTGGGCCGCAGGTGTCTAGCTGCAGGCAGGAGCAGTCTTCTGATTAGTCATCTGACCAAGTTTGCCAATCAGGAGCCCCTGTGGCCCACGTGGGCCACAGTTGACTGAGGTGTGTGCCTTTGAGGTGCGAACAGAATACCAGAGAGCTGTCTTTCCTGGAGACAGAGCAAGAAAGCTGAACCCACCCCTATGGGCGCAGCCTGGTCAGTGAGAAGCAGGCGCTCAGCTGTCAAAGGTGCAGGGTCGTTTGCCACTGGTTTCCAGTTGCCATGGTGGCGAGCACTTTTATGTGGCTCATGATTTCTGCCTGGTGCTGTTCTGCTGCCGTGGCCAGTTGCACTTGTCACCAGGGTCATCCCCAGGGTCATCTGATCAAGTGCAGTGCTTGGGATTTGGGATGTTATTATTATTATTAATTTATTTCCCCTCATACAAACTTAATAGGTACCCCGTCCCCTCCCTTTCTCCACCCCTTCCTGGACCCCCTTGTTCTCTCCTCCCTTTTCTCCTTCCTTTCCCCCCTCCCTCCCTATCTCCTAGTGTTTCCTCCCCCCATCCCTGGAGCATTCAGAACCTTAATTTTTTTTTAAAAAATTTATTTTTGCATGTGTGTATCAGAGGTGACTTTGGGAATCATCCGGATTGCTTCTACCTCCTTTTTATTTTGCTCTGGGATTTCTAGGCTCTGCCCACCAGGGCCGGAAGTGCAGGTTGTGGGGCATTAATTTTTTCATGCTTTGTCAGCTTTAAGTTCCTGGCTGCTGCTTTAATGACAGCCGGGGTCCTTTCTACCTTCCCAGTCTCATGTAGTATTTTTCTAACTTGGATTTCTCTTTGTGATTGGATTGATGCTAATTTGTTGATGGATCATTTTCTTTATTTCCAACTCCACGGCAACTGTTCTTTGTGGCTTTGGAGTTTGCGTAGACCACCTTCCTCTTTTTAAACTAGAGGATGCCCTTGTTATAATGGGGATCATGGTCATTTCCATGTGTTTCAGTTGCTGAGAAGTTCCTTAGTTTTCATCATGAGAAATACCATGAATCACATCTCCCCTTTGGGAAGTAGGTTATGTGCAATTTTGACAAGGATTGATCCAAGGAGCAAATGCATGCCTCTCATAGCTCCAGCCTGTTGTGAAATAGGACTATGTAGTTTTAGAAGAGAGATGTGATTTATGTTTTGGGAAACAAGATCTTGGGGAAGCCTGAGTTGACCATGACCGTAAGCACTGTCTTGCTTGATGTTGAATCATCATATGTGGCTGGGACTAAAGATTTATGTAGGCATATTAGTGATTTTTATTTTAAATTCAACGTTTATTTTTCCTTCAGTTTGGACTGTGGGTTGGTAATTAAGATGTGTAGAGAGCTCTGGATCTGAAGAAAAGCCTTAGAAAAATTATTTGATTGTTTTTGTGAATAAATACACTAGTCTTAGGTCCAGCTGCCACCAGACAGCTGTTCAGAAGAACCTTGTGGCAAATGAGCTCAGCCGAGACAGCTGGGCCTGATTAGCTTGGTTCTGTAGGTAGAATGAGTCTACTTCAGGGTTTAAAATAATACTTGTTTAGTGAAGATTAGAAATAACAATTTGTATAAAATGATTTGGGTTATGTTACATGATTACAAATGCAAAGCTCATTGATGTTTTCCTTTTATTTCCTAAGTAAAAAAATAGTTTTATAGTCAGGTTTTATTAATTTAGCAAACTCAAATTCTTGACTTCATCTACTTTTATGCATCTGTACTGTAGTAAAAAAAATTTTGAAAAGTTTCATGTACATTAAATAACCAGAAATGACTTTTTCTTAGCTATATAGATCTTGTAACAACTAAGGGACACCTGTATAGTTTAGGTCTTTTAATTGCTTAATTTAGCTTTTTTGAAGCCTTGTCTCAATGTAGGTGGTAGCTGCTCTAGAAAACTTTATGTGCACCGGTTGGCCTTGAACTTGTCACCATCCTCTGCCTCTAGTGCTAGAAGTACACATATGCACCTTTTGTTTGTGTGTTGTGTGCGTGTGTGTGCACATGTGCAGGCTTGCACATGAGGTAGAGGTCAAGTTTGGGAGTCTGCCTTTATTCTCCACTTTTGTTTTCAAGGCTGGGTCTCTCACTGGACCTAGAGTTTGGGTTTTGACTGGACTGACTGGCCTGCACATCCCTGGAATTGTCCTGTCTTTGCCCTCCTGACGCCATGAGCCACATGGCTGGCTTTCATGTGGATTCTGGGGTGCTGACGCAGGGCCTCAAGCTTGCTTAGCAAGTGCTTTACCACTGAAGCATCATCTCCTTGGCACTTCCTGTAAAAATCAAAGAACAAGGGCAGAAGTCCTGGAGAGAGTAAAAATTATGGCACTTTGGATAAAGAAGGAGCCAACGCCCTGCATATTTATAGATCTCAGCTAAAGTGAATGTGGATTCTTTGCTTCCAGCTATCTTTTGAATTATTTAGAGTCAATTCTCTATTTATTCTTTGACAGTTTCATTACATGTATATTCGTTGTCTTGTCCATACCTTCCCCCAGTCACTGATGTGTGTGTGTGTGTGTGTGTGTGTGTGTGTGTGTGTGTGCGCGCGCGCGCGCGCGTTTGCGGTTATGTTGATCTTGTTGTCGATCTAGAAATTTAATTCAGAGGAGCATTTCTTTCAGTGTAGTATAATAAAATGTAGATATTAACCAAGAAAATGTTACTAGAAGAGAAATAGTTATGTACCAACTAAAGCTGTTGAGTTGTGTGCTATGAATGGTGGGTAAATAGGGGTTCATTGTAGCTCGAACTTTCCTTGAACCCCTGAGCCTCCTGCCTCAGCCTCCAGAGTGCTGGAGCGATTTCACATACTGCGTGTGTGGTGTGACTTAGAAAAGTGTGCTTCAGAGTTATTACCCAGAGATGATGTGTCTGAGAGGTCGAGAGGGCATTAGTAGTGACTGATAGGTTGGTCCAGAGTGGTAAGCAGGAGCAGGAGGCTGAAACAGAAAGGACGGAGCAAAGATCAAGTACAGTGTTCCAGAGCCCAGTGCAGCCTAAAACAAGTCAGTGCAACCAGTGCTAGAGAGAAATCAGGAAGGATAGATACACATCGTGTTCCTCATGGTGGGAGAAGGACAGGAGACATTTCAAACATTGCACTTGGATTCACCCTGGGGGCCTCTTGCCAGTTGGGTGTGCTCAGTGGTAGTAGGTTCCGTGGGGAAGTGAAGCTCAGCATGTCACTAAAACGATGTCTGCTGCTCTTGGTTACTGCTGTAGAATTTAACAGGAAGGTGAGTGGGTCTTTTCTAGCCAGTTTTTCTTTTACAATCATACATTTGATCAGACTTAGTTGCTCTATCTTTCTTTCAAGTCTCTAGAAAGAAAAGCTAAATTTGTGAAGGGTGGAAATTCTTCATTAGGATCAAGTGCCAACTATATTTTATGAAGCTATTTCCTGACTCCAGTAAAACATCTAAAGGAAATGGGTTTGCTTTATGGCTTGTTTTCAGGAGCGCATATTTCCAGCATTAGATTCACTTGTTGAATTGAAATGAAAAACATTAAGGTCTCTTTATGTGAAGGTAGAAATAGTTGAGCTAGGCAGGTTGATAGTGAGCAAGTCCAGTCAAGAAACATTTTAGGTGATAGTGTCTAATAACTTGTATCTGAATTATGTCAGGTGTCAGTGAAGGCTGTGGCAAATCAGTTTGAGCATTGTAGGGTGTCAGCCCTGCAGCTTCTTCATTTTGACTATGTGCTGATAACACTTGGCTTTCCATGTCAGGCTTAACGAGCGAAAAATAAGACTACACTCAGAAATCTGACAAGATGATGTTCAGATCGTTAACTTGCTGCATGACCTCCATGTGTCCTTGGTATTGGCCGCTCATCTGACATGAGACTCTGATTCACTTATCAGGAGATGGGTGTAATCTCAAGAATGTTGTCATGATTCACTGGCATTGGCAAGGGAATAGGAAAGTGAATTACAGAGATGATAGCACTATCCCAGTTACTATTTTTTTCTTCTTGGAAAAGACATTTTTTAACACAAGGTGAAAGCAGAATGGGACTATGAGAGGCATACTGGGAATCGAACCTGAGCTTCCTTCATGCCAGGCACGTACTCTATTGCTGAACTACACCATAGAGCCTCAAGTTCATTTAACATTTTGCACGATAGTCATCATCTACAGACCTCTACATAGAAATCCCAGGAATAAGGTCTTACCCTCCTTGAGCTCTCTCTCTCTCTCTCTCTCTCTCTCTCTCTCTCTCTCTCTCTCTCTCTCTCTCTTTCTCTCTTTCTCTTTCACTCTCTCGGGAGCTGAACATTTCCACAGTGGGACCTTGTCAGTGTGATGTCAGCTCTGTGCACAGGTCTAGCCAGTGTTCTTCCCTTCATTAGCTGCTTTCTGGAAGCATCTACATTTTCTCTGTTAGCATTGTAGACTAGGGAGGAAGAGAAGTATGTGAACACAGAATGCAAATGGGTTTTTTGAGCACTCACCCTTCATTACACATTGTCAGACACGAGGATGTGAAGGTGAGCTCATTTAGTTCAGTCAAGTGTAGAAGATGGGCCCACCCCTGCCCCCATACATACTGTAGGAAAGCAGTGAGAAGCGGCTGCCTAGAAGAGGGACGCAGGAGAGCTTCCAGACCAGCAGAGATGAAGTGTCTCTATTTCCAGGTAGAGCTGGGTAGTAAGCAGAGGCAGAGCAGGTGAAGTGGGAGCTGGGCAGAGTGAGAGCTGAGACCCCCAAGTCTTGTAGGCTTTCTGAGTTCCAGGTGCCAGGCTGTACTGAGGAGCACATGTGATTCTTGATGGGCAGAAGTTTTCAAATCTCTTGTAGAAAGGTAGGACTACTTGGATGGCATGGAGACCCGGCTCTCTCAGTCACAGCAGTGCCACAGATGGAACAAAAATCGACCTTTTTTTTTTTTTTTTCTGAGATACGATCTCATTGTATATAGCTAAGGCTGACTTTGAACTGAAGATTCTCTGCCTAGCCTCCTATTTTCTAGGGCTAGAGACATATCTTTTTTTTTTTTTTTTTTTTTTTTTTTTTTTTTTTTTTTATTATTATTATTTCAGCTCGTACAAACTTATTAGGTACACCTGTTCCCTCCCTCCCTCCTCCTCCCCCCGTGACCCCTGTTCCCCCTCCCCACCTCTCTCCCTCCCCATCCCCCAGTGCCTCCCACCCCAATTCCCAGAGAGTCCTTTCTTGTGCATGACTGATTTTCCTCTGGGCCCTCCTCTCCGATGACGTACAAGGACCCAGTGGCCTTTGCCGAACCCTTTCCCGTGTTCCCCTTAGGTATAGGAACACTGCTGTGGCTGCCAAGTCTTTGCCTCCAAGGATCTTGGTGCCTTTAGCAGATGCTAGACTTTGTGAGGTCAACAGTGTGTTGGACAATGCGCAGAGCATGCAAAGTCCAATTATGATTGATTCAGCCCTAACTTGTATAGAGTATCTTACATATCATTGCTCCTCCCATCCTTATGCTCTTACACTCTTACCGCCCCCTCTTCCGCAAATTTCCCTGAGCTTCAAGATGGGGAGAGACTAAGCTGGCCTAGTTCTAGGTGGTTGATATAGAGTCTCTGAAGTTCTGGATTGTGGTTTGTTGATTTTCTTTTGCAGTTTTGCTGCTCCTGCAATGCCCTTCACTCCATCCTGGAGGGCATTGTATGTTACCCCCTAGCCAGAGACAAAAAGTTGTTAGAGTCTTGTAATAAAAGCACCTTCAAAGGTAGATGTAATAAAAGTGGGAAACCACAGTGAGACAGGGGTCTATCACCCATTTGCAAAATTGTTACTTTTTATCTGCCAGTCTATATGCCCTCCTCTTCTGGTGAGATCACTCCCCCTCAGTAGTAAATGATCAGGAACAAAAGTCTGTGAACTTAATCAGATGTCTCATTACTTATTTGGGTCCTTGGTGGAGGCCTATTTTCCCTGCTGTAACATGGTCCCTTCTCTCCTTCTTTCTGGTGTGGCCCTCCTACCCCATCCCTCCTGTTCATAATCCTTGGAATTCCTGTCTCTAGGTGGGCTGGGTGGGTTTGGTACTAGGAGCCACCTATTAGGGAGTACATACGGCGCTTAATTTTCTGGGTCTGGGATACTTCACTTAATACAATTGTTTCTAATGACATCCATTTCCCGGCAAATTCCAGTAATTCATCATTTTTGATGGCTGAGTAGTACTCCGTTGTATAGATGTACCACAGTTTCCTTATCCACTCGTCAACTGTTGGACATTTGGGCTGATTCCATGTCTTTGCTATTGTAAACAGTGCTGCTATGAACATGGTCGTGCTTGTGCTATCGAGGCGAACCTCTGCTGTATGGGGGGTTATTCCCAAAAGTGGAATAGCAGGGTCATATGGCATTTCAATCTTTAATTTCTTTAAGAATCTCCAGACGGCTCGCCAGAGTGGCTGTATGAGCCTGCATTCCCACCAGCAATGTAGGAGAGTTCCCCTCTCTCCACATCCTCTCCAGCATTTGTCGTTGTTAGTATTGTGGATTTTTGCCATCCTGACCGGGGTGAGATGATATCTCAGGGAAGTTTTGATTTGCATTTCCCTGATGGCTAAAGAAGTGGAGCATTTTTTCAGATATTTGTTAGACATTTTAATTTCATCCCTGGTAAAGTTTCTTTTAAGTTCCAGGGCCCATTTTTTAATTGGGCCATTGGTTTCCTTGGTGTTTAGTTTTCTAAGTTCTTTGTGCACTCTGGACAATAGAGCTCTATCAGATATGTGGTTAGTGAAGATTTTCTCCCATTCTGTGGGTTGCCTTTGTGCTCGTGTTACAATCTCTTTATCTGAACAGAAGCTCTTTAATTTCACAAGATCCCAACTGTTGAGAGTTGGTAGCAGTGACTGTGCCATTGGATGTCTGTTTAGGAACTGTTGGCCTAGCCCAATCAGCTCGAGGGAGTTCCCTATCCTTTCAACTATGGTTTTTATAGTCGCTAGAGACATATCTGACTTAAAATATTTAAAACATTTTATTAGAGAGAGAGAGAGAGAGAGAAGGCATGCAGGTGGCCTTGGGGAAGATGAAAAGACTTTGTGTTAGAGGACTTGTCCTTTTGGAATGGTAAGACCTTAAGCACTTGCTCTTGACTCAGCCTTTTTGGGGGTTGCCTGGTTTAGCTTTACTCATTGTGTTAGACCGTCTTACAGCTCACTAACTGCAGTTCTCACTAGTTGTAGTTAATTTCACAGTTGAGGTTTTGAGAGAAAGGAAATCTGGCTGGTTTCTGGTCAGAACGGCTTCCAGAGTCAGACACTCCCTCAAGTCCAGTGGGATGCAAGCAGCCCTCCTGCCAGAGTGGTGATGGGTAGGTTGATTTCTTAAGGGAAAGGCAGCCCTTGAGGCATCGTGGGAGCCACTGTTTCTTGGGTATCTGGTCAGAAATGCTCTGCACATTCCCATGTGTGTACTGCCTGCTATATGCATGTTTTCTTTTACTAGAAGGAAGCCTAGGAAATGATTACTATTAATTACTTTTGGAGCATCTTTAACTTTTCTATTCTTTTGTGGATTACGACAACTTTCTACTCATGCACATGTTCTAAAAATCTGTTAATAGCAACTCTCAGAGAAGTGATATTCTGGATCTTTTTATGTGCTTACCTCCTTGTGTAGACATAGAAGGTTACATAGACGCTTTTCTTTGCAACTGCTGCTGGTGTGTGTCTGCCTGATTCACTCAGTACTGTTAAAAGTTTGAGTGGTAAGCAGGTGTTCATAATGAGGTAGCTTACATTTTCATAGAGCATATATATGTTAGAGACTAAGAAATAGCACTGGCATTGTTGTGACTGGATTTAAAGCTCCTGTAAAATCTATATATTAATCAGTGGCTCAAGGCTCCCATTACCTCCTTGCATGTCTAATTTTGTGTGTGTGGGGGGGGAAGAAATCACAAAATTCTACTTATTTATGTGTACTGACTTAGGTTAGTTTTTGACATTTTGAATTTTTTTTCACCCTGCTCTCTAACTTGGCATTGCATTCTGGGTTTTGAGCTTTGTGCATGTTTTATGCCATTAAATCAACTTAATTAAATAAGCACACAGAATGACGCTACATGAAAGATGCACATTTTACAGCCAGCATCAGGTGCTTGAAATCTGCCTAGAGAAGCATCGTGACCCAGGCTTATGTACTAGACAGTGGTATGCACAGTAGTAATTAACTTTAGTTAGGAGGTTTTATAAGTATTGTGTAATATTCCATATAATCTGATTGTAGAGCTCAGAATGTGGCTTAGTTGGTAGAGTGGCTGCCTGGTGTGCACAAAGCCCTGGGTTTGCTCACAACACATTAGCACACCTGTAATCCTGGAGAAGCAGCAGTTTAGAGTCCTCTTTGACTACATAATAAATTGGAGGTCACCCTGGAATATGTGAGACAGGTCTCTAAAATTTTAAGTCTGTTGATTGTACGCGTGCGTGCATGTGTGTGTGTACCAGGTGTAGATCAGAGGATGACTTTTGGGTGTTCCCCACCTTTCCATTTTCTTTGAGACTGGGCGTCTTTACCATTGCTGCTACATAAACGAAGCTAACTGGCCTATGGGCTCCTGGGAATTCCCATTCCTGATAGGATACTGGATTACAGAGGTTTATGCCAGTGTATTGAGCTTTTTCATGTGGGATCTGAGAATCTGAACTCTGGTTAGCAGGCTTGCATGGTAAGTGTCTATGGATCTGAGTTCTTTTCCTGGTCCCAAGTGATTTCACATTAAATAATTTATGTTAGGTTCTACCATCTTTTACTCTAGCACTGGCCATTTTACAAGCTCCAAAAATTATGTTCCTGGAGACTTCTAATGCTTGGATGGATTGGGCATTATAGCTGTGGATTCGTTTTAGTTTTTAGTCTCCTTTTCCCTCTTGGACTAGTTTTCAGTTAAAGTCTGCCATCTTGTGGCCTTACAAAAAATAAGACTTTTAAAAAAAATGCTCTGCTGAGACTATGTATGCGACACCACAAGAAGTAGTCTCCTTTTTTATCCTTATTGGGTTAATTTGTTTCTTCATTTTATTTTAATATTAGCAACACTGAGCAGTTTTGATTAAGAGAAAGCATTTGAAATTTTGGTTAAGGCTGCTCTATATAATTGATGAAGAATTATTTTAATTGTCTATTAAATATAATTGTTGGACAGACTATTTTTATTTTTTATGCACTTGCATGAGTGCATGTAT
Source organism: Typhlomys cinereus (assembly GCA_023101885.1). Taxonomy (NCBI): domain Eukaryota; kingdom Metazoa; phylum Chordata; class Mammalia; order Rodentia; family Platacanthomyidae; genus Typhlomys; species Typhlomys cinereus. The sequence goes on from JALPQD010000719.1 coordinate 54,045, forward strand.
TATGTATGCGTATGTGACTGTGGACACCCAAGGTTCACATCAGGGCATTGTTGTAATTTCCTTACTGCTGTGCTCTGTGGTTTCCCAGCTTTACTCTCCAGGGCTGGAAGTGGAGACCACTGACATTTCAGCCAGGCATTGTATGTGGGACTGGGGATCTGAACTCGGGTCCTTTTGGTTGTGAGGCAAAGGCTTAACCCCTGAGTTGTCTCTTCAGTCCCACAAACTTTTCTTTTTAAAGTGTTTTTGCAGTCATGTGCTGGTGTTGGGGATGTACTATGGCATGGTACATGGAGGTCAAAAGACAGGTTTCTAGCAGTCTTTCTTCCTACTGTTTTGTTTTTGAGGTGGGGTCTGATTTCTCTTTTTTACTTCTATTATTGCACCCATATTTTTGGTAGTTAATAGTATAAACTAGTGTATATATATATTTTTGCAAATTACTTGGGAGGTTCTTATGTGTAGTTAGGAAAACCTCAGATTACCTCATAATAGAAATTATTAAAAGAGGGGCTGGAGAGATGGCTCAGGGGTTAAGCCTCTGCCTTGCAGGCAGAAGGTCCTCAGTTCGGATCCCAGATCCCACGTATAGACGCTAGGCAGAAGCAGGGGCGGCCTGAGTTTCTGGTCCTGGTAGGGCGGAGCCTGTAAATCCCGGGGCAGAGTAAATGAGGAGGTGGAGGCATCCATGGTGGTTCCCGAATTCATCCGTGGTTCTACACACACACACACACACACACACACACACACACACACACACGCAAAAACACGCACAATTGAATAAATAATAAATAAGAGAAATTATTAAAAGACCTTCAATTTCTTCATAAAGTATCCAACTTAGTGTCTCATTCAGAGACTGCTGTTAAGAACTTCTTGGACCCAGAAAGGATGTTGCTTTCTACCAAAACTCTCCTGAGTTGTAATTCGAGTAGGTTTGGGCAGCCCTTATTTAAACTGCACCTTTATTTTTTCCTTAAGCAGACATGGAAAAGGCTGAAAGCAGGATATATAATATCGTCTGTGTTCTTCCCAATGTATTGCAGTTATGCTAAGAAGGAGTCTGATCTCAACGGAGCCCAGATTAAACTTCGAGAATATGAAGCAGCACTAAATTCCAAAGATGCAGCTCTGGCCACTGCACTCAGCGACAAAAAGAGTTTAGAGGCAGATTTGGAGGACCTGAAGGATCAGATTGCCCAGGTAAGGCTCTGCTCCACAGCCTCGCTTGGCAGGTCAGTTGTCTCGTGCTGTGGCTCGTGGGCTGACTGAGTAAAGGTGAGGTTGGCTGGCATGTAAGTGGGCCATGTGAATCACATGGATCCGGACCCTCTTCCTTCTCCCTGGCTCGTGGACTTGCTCATCTTGTCTGCAGCACACCAAGCCTGTTTCCCTACTGACCAAAACATGACTGTGAAAGAAGAGGTGGTGCATGATACTGGTCACTCGAATGCAGGACAGGATGGAAGTGGCAAGCTAAAACCCTTAGCTCCATTTTTCAAACATGAAAGTACCAGTTTGACAGGTGATCTCTTCTGTCACTTTGGACATAACCAGCGAATGACTGAAGTTAAGATGAGATATTCATACATTGATTAAAGTATAATTAGAATCCTTAATTTGATTCATGTTACATCATTACTAAATGATTGCCATGAAAAATGTTTTTTAATCAACTCTTTTTTCTTATAATAGTTGGAAGCCTCCTTATCTGCTGCCAAAAAACAGTTAGCAGATGAAACTTTGCTTAAAGTAGATTTGGAAAATCGCTGTCAAAGCCTCACTGAGGATTTGGAGTTCCGGAAAAATATGTATGAAGAGGTAACTGCGTAACTTTTCTGTCTTTAAAATTTTTTGTTTGTTTATAAGAGTGAGAATGTGTCTCAGTGTTCTTGGGGAGGCAAGTTGTCCCACAGTTTGTGGGCTCAAGGGATTGAAGTCAGGTCAGTAGATTTATGTGCTTTTCCTGCTCAACCATCTCTCAGGGGCATAATTTTTCTCTTAAAGTTTAAGCTGGCCTTGGCACAAGGAGTAAGTCAAACCGGTAATTCTATTAAGAGCCCTGAGAATGCAGAATTAAAGCCATCCTTAGCTACATAGTGAAGTCAGGGGCGTAGTCTGTTTCAATAAAGAAGGTAAAGATAAGATTTGGGGAGAAGGGGATATTTTGTAGGTAAACTGTCAAGGTGCTGTTCCTAAAAATTATCTGAGAACTCACTCCATTCAATCCACAGACTGTCACAGCAGTGATTACTGCCAGTGTGTTTGCGTGTTAGCATCAACTGTTGCTGCCCTCCAGATTTCTCATTTAACAACTTAAGACCATTGTGTGTCTGTCTCTTGAGGATTAGTGTAGCTGGAAGAAACCTGTCTGAGCTCATGGCAAGGCTGTCATTGGCTCTTGGTGCCACTGTCTCTCCTGTGACTGCTAGCGACGTGCTTTCTTCTAAGAGACAGTGAAGAGAGAGGAAGACCAGGCAGACCCACATTGTCTCAAACACGACTATCAGCAGTCACTGAAGTGCCTTTTGTCACTATGGCTTCTGTGCCACAGACCTGGTGCACTGTGGGGAGTAGCGAGCAGAAGGTACTGCAGTCACTGGGGTCTTTTGGAACTTGGGCTGCTTGTAGTGTTTATAGACATGTATAGAAAATTTAAAAGCATTTATAATCCTTCCTGCAGCTGTTTGCAAGCAGAAGTAATAACTTTGAAGAAGGGTGGCATGTATTTCCTAAAATTGAGGCTGCCTAGGATTAATGAAAGGGTGGATGATGAACAGTGTGACTTAATGTCTTGAGCAGTAGTGTAACTTGGAAACAGCATGAACTCTGATTTTTAACTGTAGTTGTTAGAAACACATTTTTGTTTTTAATTAAAAAAAAAAAGAGTTTAGTGGAAATTTGTTCCTTTCTACAGTAGCATTATTTACCAAGTGAATGCTCTGGGCAGACAGACCTTGGATAATTTGTCAGTTTCTTATTTTTTAATATTTTACTAATTTATGTGAGGAGAGAGAGAATACACACACAGCAATATGTATGTGTAAAATTAGAGAAAACCTTCTGGAAGTTGGTTCTCTTCTACCACGTGGGCTCCAGGCTTGCAGGTGGGGTGCTTTTACCTGCTGAGCCATCTTGCTGGCTGATTCGTTTTTTGATCTAAGATTTTATTTATTTTTTTGCCCTCCTAGGAGGGACAAGAATCAGAGTGAAGTACTGTCCGAGCTCTGTGCAGCCTAAAGGCAAGTACAGTTGCTGGCAGGTTCTGCTTTACAAAAGCAGATTAGGGGCCAGTGAGATGTAGGGTAAGGCGGGTGATCCCCGGAAGTTCACATAATGCGTGTGTTAGTTTTCTCTTTTTTTTTCATAAAGGAAGACAATATATTAAATTCTTAAAAGTTAAAAGCAGGTTAGTGTTACATTTTTGCTTTTCTTTATTGCAATTGCTCTTGTTCTTATCATTTTTTAATGGTGTTATAGTGTTAATTAGTGGTATGGACAACTAGGAGTATTTTTTTCCTACATAAAATAATGACTGAAAAGTGGCATCACTAAAATAACACTTTTAGAATGTTTGGGGATCGTCTTCGAATATTTGGATTTCGTCTTTTTAAGAATAATTTAAATGCTACTCTTATATCCCTTTTTTCCAACATGGAGCTCAGTGTTCAGTTAACATACCTAGCTTCCTTACCATGAAAAGGTATCAGAAAGGAAAGTGTCATTGACAGCTGGAAGAGCAAGGGAGCAACAGGGCGTGCTGCCTCTTTCTTTCCTTTATACATTTTATAGCTTTAGCATCATTTGGTTCATTACATAGATGTGAACTCTGGCAGGTTGGTAGCCGAGCTGGGAATTGATCCCTGGTTTTCTGTCCCCCCCCCTTTTCTGTGGTTAAGAGAACAATAAATATACAGAAAAATACATGCATCTAAATCCATAGTCAGCACTGGGGTGTTAGCAGATGGCGTGGCATTTGCCTAGCATGTGTCAGGTCCTGGGTTCACTGGTTCCCAGCACTGCCCAAAGACACAGACAACTTCAGTGAGTTCTGATGCCTCTTGTGGCTTCTTTAATTACCCTCCTTAAAGACAAACCTTATGTCTTTATAGTGAGACATTGACAATGAAAACTTTTATTATCGTACTTAGTCAGGTTCCTTATTCAGGTTTATTTGGACAGTTCCTTACAAAGCGGAGATCAATGCTTCATCATCAAGAGTAAACTGTCCTGTGTACTCAAGTTATTCAAGTACTAATGTTATTAATGAAACCCTTGCAAGTTGACGTTGGTAGCTTTACATCAGTTTATAAAAGAAGTAAGGCGTGGAAACCTTCTCTGTCTTTTACTGTGCCTAAGAAAATTTTTAGATGCTTTATTTATTTATTTTTTTATGTGTATGTGTTGGGCGCATGTATGTGGGTGGGTTCACATTTGTGTTCGGGGTAGAGGTCTGAGGCTCTTTCTCCCTTGATTGTTCTTCCACCTAACTGTTTTGCACCTGGGTTACATATAAACATAGAGTGCCACTGTGGCTCTTCTGTCTAGGCAGCTTGGCCTGGGCATTTCTGCTTTGCCTTCTGGGGCTGGAATTACAGGTAAGCTGCCATCCTGCTGGGCATTTTAAAATTTTTCTTTATTTTTTTAATGTTGGATTTTGGGATCTGAACTGTGGTGTGTTTGCTTGTGAGGCAAGTGCTTTAACCACAAAACCATCTCCTTACCACCAGAAAATAGTTTTATTGCAGATGAATCTTGAAGTTGCCCTTTCCACATCCGTCTTTTTCTGAAGTGCCCACAGGATCACCAGTGAAGCAATTTAGATGCTATTTGGTGTTTAATATAGTATATTATCCAGTTATGTATGGTCAGGTCAGGTCACTCAGGTCACTTCTCTTTAGAGAAATGATTAACTGTGCCTCTGGAAGGAGCTGGGAAATAATCTGTGGCTTGATATGTCATGTAATTCTATCTGAGGACAGGACAGGCTTGAAAGGAGGTAGTTATGAACACCCCTTGCTCATGTGTTATTTTTCTCTTTGGTTACTTACTGCCACTTTTCTCCGTGCAGGAGATCAATGAGACGAGAAGGAAACACGAGACACGCTTGGTGGAGGTGGACTCTGGACGTCAAATTGAGTACGAGTACAAGCTGGCGCAGGCTCTTCATGAGATGAGAGAACAGCACGATGCCCAAGTGAGGCTGTACAAGGAGGAGCTGGAGCAGACATACCATGCCAAGGTGAGCGCCCCCCTGCTGCACGTGCTTGAGCCCACGGGGAACATGACTTGGTGTTGGCTTCGTTCTGCATTTTAAAAAACGATTTCACCATTGTCCATGAAGATCTAAAATGAACATATTTTAAGTGCAGTTTTATACATAATGTTGGTAAGAAATTAATGGAAGAAAATGAGGATTATTCTGGTTTAATTATTGATAAAGGGCGGTTCAGCTTGTCACTGACTCAGATAATTTAGGGGAACAAGAAGTTTACACTTGGCTTCCAGTTTCTGGTTACAGTTCATTGCATGGCAGGAGAGATTATACCAACAGCAAGAGCTGAGCGACCTGGCCAAGCCATATACACAGGAGGACCTGAAATGGGCCCCTCCACCAGCCTGCTGACACTGATCCAGCTCTCTCCACCTTAACCACCCGACAAGGGATGTCCCACCATCCATCGTGTGCGCTGGGTCTTCCTACATCGAGTAGATAATCTTCCACAGACTTGCCTTAGCTAGCTAACTCTCTGCAGATGTACCCAAAGGGCTAGCTTTCAGGTGTCAAGTAGGTACCTGTGACTAACTGCCCCAAAGAGTTTTTGCGTCACTGGTTATTTGTATCATGTTGTTAAAGCAAATTGTCTAAAATACTTTGGTTTAAATAGCAGTAAGGATGGCTGATACTATTCTGCACATAAATTGACTATTAACTGAATGTCAGGCTGTTGCTAGTTCTGATGTACATATTGACATTGTTCATAGATGTCACCATTCCCCTTGAATTTTGTATAAAGGCCAAATGGAAGGTCTAGTAGTTCTTCCTCTGTCATCTTACTGTTCTAAGATGTAGGGGGGGAAATCCTCCTTATATAATAGATCGTATAAAAAGACTAGGCTTTGCCGGTAAGTGATTTACTTTGTGTGTTTAATGTTATGTAACTAGATTTGTTGTCTTGGACTTATTAAAATATTTTCCATTGTATGGATTTAAGCTTTTTACTGGGTTTTACCTTTAGTGAAGCAGTAACTGGCTGGGAAACACCAGAGGTTTTACAAAGAACACCTTCATTTATCTAGCTGAGGTTACTATACTGAGGGCATTGAACCAAGTGAAAACTAAAGGACGGATCATCACAGACACGCCAGGGAAGGAACATCAGAACGTGTTTGAGGTTTGAGAGAGCATGCGTATGTACACACACACACACACACACACACACACACACACACACACACACAGAGGACATGAACATTGAAGAAGTGCTGTACTGTTTTTTGTGAAGTCAAATTTTGTGTTTGGATATATAATGTTTTCCTTTAAACATCAGTGTAATCAAGTTTCTACTGCCTAATTTCCTTATTAGCAGTAACCCTAGATAGTAAAGGTTAGTGGGAGCCCTATTAAAGTAATAAATTCTGGGTAATGACCCTGGCATATTAAAATTGCCAAAACTTGTATTTTTGGAAGTGAGTCCGCAAGATGAACTTCAGGTAATTTTGATGTCAGAAGCTTCATGATGCCTTTCCTGTTTCATCAGCTGCTTACCAGCAGGGCTTAGGTTTGAAGTACCTAGAGGTGAGTCATGCTTCCTCATTGTTAGCTCTAATTCCCTGGGTAAGACTGACTGTGGCGCACTGCTTCTTACAGCTTGAAAATGCCAGACTGTCCTCGGAGATGAACACTTCCACTGTCAACAGTGCGCGGGAGGAGCTGATGGAGAGCCGCGTGAGGATCGAGAACCTTTCATCTCAGCTGTCTAACCTGCAGAAGGAGGTGTGTGAGTGCCCGGAAGGGCCCTGCTTCTCGCCTGCTCCTGTCGCTTCTGTCTGGTATCTACTCTGGTTTGCACAGTGCTTCCATGCAGACTTTCCTGTTGCATTAGTGGCTATAGCCAAGAGTGATTGTCTGTCTGTCTGTCATCCTAGGGCTTCAGAAGCAGGGGCAGGACCATTGTCACAAGTGGGCTGGCCTGGCTCATGCAGCGAGTTCAGCCAGAGCGGCATAGTAAGAGACTGCCTCAAAAACATAAAACAGATAACCTCCTCTCCCCCGTTATTCTAACCTTGTGGATTATGTGGAACCGGAGAACTTGATTTAGTCACCGGGTCTACCCTTGGACCCATGGTTCTTTTTTTTTTTTTTTAAATTTTTTTATTATTATTATTATTATTATTTATTCAACTGTGTGCATATGCGTGTGTATGTGCGTGCGCGTCTGTGTGTGTGTGTAGAACCACGGACGAATTCGCGAACCACCATGGACGCCTCCACCTCCTTCAGCCCCGGGATTCACAGGCTCCGCCCTACCAGGACTGGAAGCGCAGGCCGCTCCCGCTTCCGCCTGGCATCTATACGTGGGATCTGGGATCCGAACTCAGGACCTTCCGCCTGCAAGGCGGAGGCTTAACCCCTGAGCCACCTCTCCAGCCTGGACCCATGGTTCTTGTCCCATCTGTTAACCTCAAATCTTCAGAGTTCTTTATTTGTTTGGGTATTTGGAATCCAGAATGAAAGAAATGCAAAAATTGTGATTGTTGAAAAATGCCTTGTGTTTCTAAACAAATTCTGTTCATGGCCAAATACCTAAGTCTTGACAGATTCCTTTAGGTTCTGAATTCTTTAAGAACTTAGGGGCCTCAACACCTTCCTGAGAGACAGATGAGGGGCTAATGCTGATGGGGAGGATACTTTTCTCATGTTGACCCACTGATACACGACTTATGCTCCAGCAGGTGCACAGGCACACGCCATCAAGGCGATGCAGATGAAACCCAGTGGACCTCCCGGGCTGAAAGCCACGACAGTAGAAGGGAGGAGACTTGTAGGGAGGAAGAAGATGGAAAGACACGGGGTGTGGACAGAATTCACTATATTCATGTGTGAAACACTAAAGAGTTAAGAAAAAAATGTAAAAAAAAATCTCGTGGCCCCAATAACTCACTATGTCGCTAGTTAGGTGTTGCTGTTCTTCTGTTGTGACGTGACTGTGCTCCTACTGGTCCGTGAGTGGACGCAGATTTGGCTTTTTCAGTTCAGTTTCACATAGGCTGATTATGGATGAAGATGTAGGTGTGTAACCATGTAAGTGTTCAGCCCTGCTCTGTTCTGTCGCTTCACAGGAAACTACTTCAACTTCTATTTTCCTTACGGGAGAAAATCACACCAACATTTTTTATACTAGGACAAATTTCTTGCTATGGTGCTTGAATAGTGCCCCCTTTCTTTATCGTTTTGGAATTTAGTATATGAATACCATAATACCTATCGTTACCCAATGCTATCACCCCTCTTTTTCCCACTGCAAGCTTTCTTCCTAATCTGTGTCCCTCCACTTTCCTGTTCTTTTGTATGTGTGGCCCACTGAGTCTACTGGGCTCCCCGCACTAACCTGACACTTTCTAGAGCATGGCGATACATGCCGCTGAGGAAAGCTCTTCTGCTGCCTACCCCCTCCCATAGTCTCTTGGTGGAGCCTCTTACCATCTTGCCCTTTCTATGCCAAATTAGTGATAGACCCTGTCACGTGCGGGTCTTGTGGAAGTAGATGCAGTTGCAACAGCCGCGTCAAGTCCTTAAATAGCTGCCTGGCAGCAGCACCCCCCCATACCTTTAGACCTTGAGACCCCATCTCGTCCAAGATATCCCTGAGCCTAGGTGTGTGGGTGGGGCCTTCTTTTTCTGCCACTTTATTTTCAGTGAAATGCTTTTCTTACTATGAAGCAAAACATTTATTGTGGGATATAGAAAACAAAATAAAATGAGACACATGAAGTAGTGTGCTATAAAACAAGCAGTTAATACAGAAACTTTTACATTGCTTGCCATTTGTACTTTATTGCTTGTATCATAGAATTTTAAATTATCTTAGAACTAGTTTACCCTGGTATTTATTATTTTGATGTTTTTGCGTAACAATGAAGGTGTACATTCGTTCAGCCAGAGACCAAGGTGAGTTTAATGATTTATTTACCCAGAGGCTGCAGGTCTGTAAATGGATTTCTTTGCTCTTTCCCAATATTTATTCCCTTTTATACCTAACTGAAGATTTTTTTTGAGGAATTTCACAGATAAGATTGTTTCCCATTGTACCACCAGTCTTGGTTGCTATAGGCTTGGGAGCTTATGAATAGATCTCCTTCCCTTCTCCCTCCCTTCCTTTCTTTCCTTTTGGGGTATGTGTACTAGTGTGAGTGTGTATACTCGTGCCTATGTGTTTATGAAGGCCAGAAGTTAACTTTGGATGTTGTTCCCAGGGGAAATCTGCATTGCTTATTATTATTACATTGTGATAGTGATGTGTGAGTGTGTGTGCTCGCGCTCTCTATCTCTCTCTCTCTCGTCGTGGAACACATGTGGAGGTCAGAGGACAGCTTTGGAATGGGTTCTCTTCTTTCATCTTTATGTGGCTTCCAGAGATCACACTCAGGTCAGCAGGCTTCTTAGCAGCACTGGGAACAGCTGAGCCATCTCCCTGGACCACATTATTTTGAAATAGGACCTGTCATTTGGATCTGGGGCTCATTGATCAGACTAGGCTGACTGGCCAGTGAGCCCGCAGTGATCTCCTGGCCCCCTTCTCTCCTCCACTTTTTTCCCAGCTCTAGGGCTACAAAGTGCTTATTACCATGCCCACATGGCTTTGATGTGTGGGTGCTGGGGATTTACCCAGGTCTTCATATATGACTTTGCCACCTGAGCTGTCTTGCCAGCCCACAGATATTTATTCCTGTCAGTTCAGGAGGCTGGGTGGACAAAGGCCTTGGCAGAGTGAGTGACGAAGCCTGTTCTATTCTTATGTGATGTTCTCTCCTGTTCTTCATGTATAGGCCGCACATCACTGTGGGCCTGTTTCATGAGGATGCTAGGTCCGCTCACATTGTTTTAGCGCTGTCCTGTGGACATAGGGTTTTCGACACGTGAGAGGGGTGCACTAGTCTTTAGACTGTCCTAACAGCACTTTCTTGGCCTTGCTGTTAGTGCCCGGCTTTTCCATGTGGCAGGTCCCATTCTCCTCAGTTATTTGCCCGTCTCACAGCTCCCTAACCTTGTGTATGTGATTGCTTGTGCCATCTTAATAGATGTTCTTCAGTTTTATCTTCATTTCAAAGAAGAGAAGACCAAGACTTAGGTGGTTAATAGCCGCAGTAAGCTCTATTTGACTACCATGTCTTCCTGCTCAGACTTCGAGTCTTCCTTGTTTCTCTGTTCGTTCCATTACTACTTTAAGTTCTTTGATATCCTCAGGCTAGTAGATTTTAAACATTAAGTCATTCTTGAGGGCTTTTAGAAGCTACCTCTTTAGCAAATAGGAGAGAAGCTACCATTTTAGTCACAATTGTTTTTAGGTAGGCAGGTGGGATCTTTTCCTCTGTTCATTACTGCTAGCTGACTTATGAAGAAGAATCTTTGAGAAAACACACACACATACACACACACACACACACACACACGTTTCATCTCTTTGTGTAGCCTTGATTAACCTGAAACTCACCTTGATCTTCCTGACTCCGTACTGGAATACAAAGTACTGGGATTAGAGGCCTGTGCCACCATGTCCACCTTGGTGTGACAATACAGTTGAGTATTTTCATTCGTTGATAAACGTTTTAATCTTAGAAAAGCCGTCAGAAGGAAGGATGATCTCAGTGTTTTCCTTTGTGGTTGAGTCGTGTCATTTCATCACTCTGCTGGTTGGGCCACGAGAGTTCCTTTTGCCTGAGTGACTAGTGTTAGCAAAGTTCTTGAGGAGGTTGTCTTCAGATAGCGACTTTAGAACATGAGTGTAATCACACTGTTGATGCAGCATTGCTTCAGAATTGGGATTCATATCTCAGTTGTAGTGTTTTGGTTGGTTGGTATCTGCTTGCCTTCAGAAATCTGGGGCGTACTTGAAGCACCTCTGATTTTTTGTTTTTCTAGCAAGATTATAAGTCAATGTCAATATACTACAAATGATAAGAAACAGAACTATTTCCAAAAAATTTCAAAAATTGTGTGTGTGTGTGTGTGTGTGTGAGAGAGAGAGAGAGAGAGAGAGAGAGAGAGAGAGAGAGAGAGAGAGAGGGCACTGCATGTCCCTGTGGAGGACCAAGGATGACTTGGGGAATCATCCTGAATTGATTCCGCCTCCTTTTTGCTGTGCTCTAGGATTTCCCAGGCTCCGCCCACCAAGACCAGGCCACCATGGTTTCCATCTGGCATTTTTATGTGGGACCTGGGATCTGAACTCAGGATTCTGCTTGTGAGGCAGAGTCTTAACCCCTGATCTCCTTTCTAGCCCAAGAAATAGAACTATTGATCAGAGTCAGTCATACAGTTTTAGCATTAATCAGGATCTGTGCATATTTTGAGGATGGGGAGGTGCGCATGTGTGGAGGTCAGGACAGTTTTCAATTTTAATTCTCTTCTCTGGGGAGCAAACTCAGGTCACCAGGTTAATGCACACATGTTTTCACCCACTGAGCTTCCTCCTCGCTAGCCCCACTCACTTAATGTTTTAAATGACGTGTGTGTGTGTGTGTGTGTGTGTGTGTGTGTGTGTGTGTGTGTGTGTGCGCGTGCCTGTGGAGCCCATGGGTGAGGTGGAGAATCATTGCTCCCCTCCTTACTGCTTTGCTCTGGGTTTTTTAGGCTCCATTTGCAGGGTTGAAATTACAGGCCACCACCATTTCCACCTGGCATTTTAATGTGGGATCTGGGGATCTGAACTTGGGTCCTTTTTTCACTTTCGAGGCAAAGGCTTAAGCTGTCTTATGTCCCCAGCTCCATAACCTCCTTTCTCTCCCCCGCCCCCTCCCCCTAATTTTATATTCACAGAAAATTGGAATAGCAGTACAGACTGTTCTTCATCCTCATTTGGTCGTCCCTGCTGTTGCCACTTAGTTGGTGTGCGATACTGGTTGCTGTCACCCATTTTTCTGTTGTGCTCTCTTACTGTCGCAGACTACTTACTACGCACACCTCCCTAGGCTCTGATGGCCTGTGACAGTTTGAGAGGTTTTTCTCCTTTCTAATGACCTTGAGCCTGGAAGACAGGCCAGTATCCTGTAGACTTTTCTTCAATCCAGGTTTGTCTGGTGGTTTTCTTGTGGTTATTCTGGAATTGTCATATCATAGCAGGGACCACATAAGACTCGCTGGTCATTTGATTACCGCAGTGCTTGCTAAGCCCCCCACCCCCACCCTGCTGTCTGCAGAGTCAGACTTTCCCATGTCATCTTGTGTTCCTGGGAAGCCTGTCAGTAAGTCCAGCCCACACTGGTGGGGGAAGGGCAGGAATGAAGCTCCCTCTCCTGGAGAGAGGGATCTATGATCATATAGAACTCTGCAGATTTGGCCGAAGCAATCATAATTGGACTTTGCATGCCCTGCGCAATGTCCAACACACTATTGACCTCACAAAGTCTAGCATCTGCTAAAGGCACCAAGATCCTTGGAGACAAGGGATTGACAGCCACAGTAGTGTTCCTATGCTTAAGGGGAACACAGGAAAGGGTTCAGGGAAATGCCACTGGGTCCTTGTACGTCATCGGAGAGGAGGGCCCAGAGGAGAGTCAGGCATGCACAAGAAAGGATTCTCTGGGGATTGGGGGGGGAGGCACTGGGGGATGGGGAGGAAGAGGTGAGGGGAGGGGGAGCAGGGGGTTCGGGGGGAGGAGAAGGGAGGGAGGGAAGTGGTGTACCTATTAAGTTTGTATGAGCAGAAATAATAATAAAAAAATGTTAAAAAAAAAGAACTCTGCAGATTCTCTCTTCCTCATTTGCCTGCTGTTCGTGGCATTACCTCTAGGCTCTGTGTTATAATCCAGTGTGGCCTTATTTTATTGATTCCAGTGGTTTCACTTTTGGAGATGTTGTCAGGGTTCCTACTATGCTTCTTTCTTTTCAGCACTTTATGTTTCTTGAAGGTTTTGTTTCCTTGTTTTTGGAATTGAATCCAGAGCCTTGCACATACAAGGCAAGGCCTCTACTGCTGCATCTCCAGCCCTAGCACCTTGGAATTAAGGCGTTGTAAGATTTCTAGGCTTACCTTGTATTTTCCCTTCCCCGCCCATGAACTCATCCATTTCTTCATGGACTCTGGTTCTTCTGTAGAATAGTGTGCACGGGTTTAGATCTGGGCACCGAAGGCGCTCATTGGTGTGGGGCACTACTGTTTCTGGAGCTGCTCATAAAATATCCAGGTAGACACACATACTATAGAAATCGGGAACCATTTTTTTGTCTAGTCATTTATGTATTTATATTAAATTAAACATGTAATACATGTCTCCGATATGGTGCTTCACGACTTACTCCTTTCTCACTTATTTGTAACATTTCTTTCTGACTGAGAAACTTGGTTTCTGCCATCTATTTTCCTATTTGTTGAGTCTCTGGCATGTTTAAAACAGCCTGAGGATGAAATTCTCCAGCAGTAGTGCAGTGTTTATTGCAGTGTGTGTCTCCTGTTCTTGTCAGCTCCAGTTTTCCAGGGTTAAGATTTCACAAATGGTTCTTCCAAGCTTAAGCTTTTACAAGATGGGTCCCCTTTTCTCCCCTGAATGCAGCTGCTTTGGGACTCTAAGCTTTCTGTTTTGAGTTGATTGCCCTTGTCATTTTTGGAGGCTACAGAGATGAATTCTGCCATGGAGAAACATGGGAGAATAATTATCCTGTGAACTGCAAAGTTTCAAAGATGAACTTGGAGGTCTAGGATTGGTGATTTTTCACTTTTTGTGTCACCTGTAGCTTCTGAATTTTGAGTAACAGTTCACAAATCACTCATGACAGCAGAGTGATCCTAAAGACTGCTGTGAGTCACGTGATAGTCACAGCTCTCTTTGTTTTTTCCTTTTTTAAATCTTCCTCTACAGTGATCCAAAGCATAATTTCACATACCGTTAAAATTAGTTCCTTTTGTGAATAAATATTGCTAGCTTTTTAGTTCTGTAGTTAATTTATATTTTTGAAGTAAGGATATTGTGGGAAAGCCAGGCTTGAGTTTTACTGTAACTAGTATTAAATTTTATTGGTATAAGTATGAAATGAAATGAAAACTTACCTATACATTTATAAACTTAAATTTGAGCAGTGTTTCTTTTTAGTCTTTGATTATGCAAAACTTCTGAGATCTGCATTTTAAAATTTTTTTTATTTTAGGAATTTGGGGGTTTAATCTCTCAAAATCATGATCATTTGAATTCCGAGTTAGATCTCACAGGGCTGTATTTGCTTTCTAGCTCTAGGACATGGTTTAAAATAGCTTCCTTGTGCTAATGTTGAAACGTTCCTAGAAAGTAAATGTGTTTCTTTGAATCTGAAGTCCAGAGCATGTTTGGAAAGGATTCAAGAATTGGAGGACTTGCTTGCTAAAGAAAGAGACAACTCCCGTCGCATGCTGTCTGATAAAGAGCGCGAGATGGCGGAAATAAGGGACCAGATGCAGCAGCAGCTGAACGATTACGAGCAGCTCCTCGATGTGAAGCTGGCCCTGGACATGGAGATCAGCGCCTACAGGAAACTCCTGGAGGGCGAAGAAGAAAGGTGAGCCTCTCGCCTTTAAGCAAGGAGAAACAAGGATTTCTTTTAAAAAGAACAAATGCAATTTTGAATGTTTTCTGTTGTTTTAAAGCATCTGGTTATATGGGTAATATTAAATCTTAGTTTTTCATCTTATCTTTTTAATCGATAGTTTGAATATTGCATGATATCAGGATGAATTTTTTCCTTTAAGATTCGAAACATCTTGGTAATATGTTGCAGAACAATAAGCTCACTGAAATCTGGTTAGCATTGAATCAGGTCTTTTAGCATCTATTCTGAGAAAGGCGCTCTTAGGACAGAGTGGATAGAGAAAGTTAAAAGGGTGTTCAGAGGTCAGAAGATGGCTCACTGGGCAAGGGTACCTATGCAAGTTCTCATCCCAGACCCTCATAGTGAAAGGCGAGAACAGACTGCTGAGAGAGGTCCTCTGGACACGACATGTGTGTCATAGCACACTTGTGCCATGTGTGTACATACATAGTGAAAATAAAATCACTGTTCTGAACATTGTGAGTATAAGAGAACATGGATATGAAAAGAGTAGAGAATGGTAATGGTGGCAGATGCCTGATTCCTCTATCACTATATTCCAAGCTTCTTGCATTGTAATTACCTTAACCTTTGTCTTAGAAAAAGTTCAACTTGCTGTTACTTTTGAAACACACCTGATGGTGGGCTTCTGAGTATGACTAAATGTTATCTTAAGATACTGTTAAGATGCTCAGTGTATTGCCTAACAGTTACAGTTAGTTTGTTGCTTTAAAAGAGATATTGTGAAAGCCCAGTTAAGAAGGATGTCGCATGTATTCAGTGATAGAACTTTTTCTCCCCCTGCTCAGGCTGAAGCTCTCTCCGAGCCCTTCATCCCGCGTGACGGTGTCCCGAGCATCTTCCAGCCGTAGCGTGCGCACCACTCGTGGGAAGCGGAAGCGAGTGGATGTGGAAGAGTCTGAAGCCAGCAGCAGCGTGAGCATCTCCCACTCAGCCTCAGCCACTGGCAACGTGTGCATCGAGGAGATAGACGTCGATGGAAAATTCATTCGCTTGAAGAATACTTCTGAACAGGTAAAGGGACAGGTCCTTGGCCCTGCAGGTTTGGGCTCCTGGGATGTGCCCGCAGCTCTTTATCTTGCATAGGGATTCTGTGAGTCTTCATAGAGGCTGGTTTCTCTCCACTTCATGAACTGAGCTCAAAACTTAAGCTTGGGGCTGAGGAAGAGATGAAGTTCTTTGTGGCTCAAATGTTTTCTTTCTTAATCCTTCTTTATGTGGCTGTCCTCCCCCCGACATTGCCTTGTTGTAGTGACCTTCCACAGATGAATTGTTTTTTTTCGTAGTCAGATTCATGAGAAATGACAGGGATTGGGTGGAAATAGTGAATGTTCTTTCAGTTACTAATAAAAATAGTATGTTTCTGTGAACATAAAGCTACCAAGAGTGGGGATTTTTTTTAAGTTTAGAGCTGAGTGTAAGGAGCTCAGTGGTTCTTCTCTGAAGTTGAAAGGTGTAGGATGCAGGAAAACAGATCTGGGGATACAGAGAGGGGGGCAGCAGTTTCTAGGCATATATTCAGGGTCCTCCAAAAGTTGTGAAACCACTTCCCTCTTTCACAAGAGTTAATGGAATTATCTTGTGTATGACTTAAAAAACAATTTTTTAGGTTATACAGCATAAATAGTTCTCATTTTAAAGAGAATGGTTCTCAATTTGCTTAGTCAGAATTTAGTTATTTGTCTTACTGTGCATCTGCACTGGTGCCCTTGGGGGTACATGGAATACGTGCATGTATGTTAGGTTAGCGTTCTGCAGCAGGTGCATACACCTGCTGAGTTGTCTCTCTGGCTCCCATGGTCACTGTCTGAAAAGCAGTTTCTATTGCTGTGTTCTGATGCTGGTGCCGTTCTGGAGCTGACCAGATAGTTTATTCTCATCTCTGCATGATGATGGGAACAAGTTAGTGCAGTGTAATTGTTTCTCCCTTGTCAGGTAGCTCTGCGCAGGCGGGGCTGCAGTTGATAGCTGCCACCTTGGCCTGGCTCATTTCTTTGGCTTGGCTTTGAGTCCCTAAAGGTGACAGCTAAATATTAGACGAGGTAGAATAGCACAGAAGGAAAACACTGACTTCCTAACTTGTCTTCATAAGCTGTAAGTACTATAGAAGCTGAATGTCAACAAAAATTTGAACCATTTCACCTGGTTTAGAAAGAACATGATCATTTGTTTTGATTCTCATCATCATCTTTGCAGTTTTCTTCTCTTTAAAGTTAAGGCTACTGTTTTGCTGAATGACAGAATCCTGCTTTCTTTTTATAGTAGGAAAATAGGAATCTACTGTTTTAAAGCCTGTGCAGATTTATGGATTTATTTCATAGCTTCTTTGTTTTTGACGTAACCTTGTGATTATGTCTTATGAATAGGATCAACCAATGGGAGGCTGGGAGATGGTCAGAAAAATTGGAGACACATCAGTCAGTTACAAATATACCTCAAGATACGTGCTGAAGGCAGGCCAGACTGTTACGGTAAGTTTGGTCATAATTTAACTTCGTTGGCTTCAGAAACGGATGAAGGACTTTTACAGAATTGGTTGACCAAAAGAAAAGTACTGAGGAGGGGGCATTAAAGCATGTTTGGCATTGAGATGCTACAGTGTCGAGATTGACCTTTGAGTTCTTTGTCCTCTGGTCTGTTTCGTGGATTCATAGTAGTTATTATGTCTTGACTGACTGGTACATGTAGCCTGGTGCCATTCAGAACATACCGATAGCTTGGCAACAAGAATACCAATAGCTTGACAACAAGAACTGTTAGGAAGTTGTACATACCAGCATGTGCCTAAAACAGTAATAATTTCCTGCCCAAATTGGTGTGAGCGAGTGCTAGTGTGTTAGTAACCAGCCTCCACTAAGCCTTGCAGCTGTTTCTGGACTGGAGCTGGGGCCTCTGTAGCAAAAGTCTTTCTCTGGTCAGGTGTGGTTACAGTTGTGTGTAATCCCACCCTGTGGGGGTCAAGCCAGCCAGAGCTACAAGTCTCAACAAGCAATTCTTGCTTACTTTAAAATATGTATTTTTATCAAGAATAACTTGTTTTTGATATACTATTTTAAGTATATAGTTCTAGAGAAATGGGCTAAATGGCATTGTGATTCTTATTGTAACTTGAAAGTGGTTCTCTTGGTATGCTCTCAAATACCATGTTTGAAGTCTTGGTATATTACTAGCTCAGTTTTTAGAGAAGTAAATGATTGAGTAACAAGATTCCTTTGCTTTTTCTGGGCAAGCCATTTTAACAAGCAATAAAATACATTAGTTTTGATGTAGATTTCAAGGAAGGCATTATTCTCATGTCTAAAGGATGTGAAAGCAACAGTTCATTGTTTTTGTGGAGTCTTTAAAAAACAATAAATATTACCAGGTATGGTGGCCAGTGTTAGTGATAGCAATACTTGGGAATGCAAGGTTATCCTTAGTTACTTTAATGAGTTTAAAGTCAGCTTGGGCTACTTTGAGACCGGGTCATGAAAACCAGACAATCTCCAAAAGTCTCCATTTGAAGCATATGTGGATTTTTTTTTTTTCAGATGGGGCCTCACCTGGCTCAGACTGGCCTTGAGGGTGATGGCTGGCCTCCTTGGCCTTCTACGTACATATAATACTTTTCTGATTGCGCCAAACCTTAATGTTTAATAAATGCAGATTTGTTCTAGTTGCAGAGAACCTGACACCACTTTGAAGATAGCAGGTGCTAATTTTTATAATAATGGCTAAAACGAGAACACGCACCCTAACTACACTGTCTCTTTCTTTTCTTGGATAATTATTATAGTGAGAGAAAATTGTTCAGTCCTTTTATATGTCATATTGAAGCTGCACAATGTGTTGACGGGAATTTGGTATGTAATTCAGAATATTGAGATTTGAATGTGCTATTTCTTTCAATGATGTAGAACTATTATGCCAATCACCTACTCTTCCACTGAATATGGTCCCCTCAGGAACTATGAGAGAGTTCCTTTGGTGTTACGGAGCTCGCTATCATGAAGATAATGCAGTGCATTTTTTCTTGTGGAGTAACTCACATTAAATGTGATAAGCTCTTTGAGACACTATTGATAAGAGATGGTGTAAAATTGTGCAAGGCATAAGCAAAGATCAATTTAAGACTCTGGAATAGAAATAGGAGAGTTGTTTGTATATTTTTAAAATTATTTTATCAACTTAAACTTGCAAAGGAACAGAATTAATTTTGAAATGATATTAATCAGTTAATGTTCAAAACATCATTTTAGTATAAAAATTCTTAGTTGGGCACATGAAATTCTTGCTCTGGTAAGTGTGTGTCTGTGCCCTGTAGCCCATTTCAGTCCAACCACAGCGGCAGATGATCCAGGGGCCTTGGAGCGTCTGACGAGCAGGCAAACCTCTTATTCAGGGGTCATGGAACATAAGCTTCCATGTCCATCTCCAGCCTGCCTTTTGTAATTGGTTCTATTTTATTTCTCTGTTTACTTGAGGGAGGGAGGAGGAGAGAAGGAAAAGAAGAGGGAGAGGAGAGAAGAGAGGCCGTTAATGCTTCTGTGTGTAGGTCAGAGATCAGGTTTTGGAAGTCAGTTACTGATTGTACTGTGTGGGTTCCTGGGATTGAACTCACGTTGCCGGGTTTGTGTGCAGGAGGCGCCTTTACTCATCGCCCCATCTTTCCAGCAGCTCTCTGTAATTGTAGTGTTTTGCACTGTAACCAGTTACGAACTTCAAATGGCTTTGCCTGTTTTTTGTATGGCTTTTGTATAAAAATCTCCAGGGACACCAAGGCTCCTAGAGGTACAGTTATCTGTCCAAATTGCTTTTTTTCCCCTCCATGATTACTACTTCTGTCATTCTACCTGCTTTCTTTTGCCAAGAAATACATTAAAAATATGGCAGAATTCCCTTGCTGATGAAGGAAATATAATTATTGTCTTTGGCCTGTTTCAATGGCAATTATATTTTCCCAGTAACGGCAGGTGATTTATCCATTTCCTGCGTTCTCTTTGGAGCACTAGCACACTCACTCTGGGAACCATGACACTGTCTCTGGTTGGAGACAAGCCATGTTCCTACGAGGCTTCCAGATAGCTTTCTGCTGCAGAAGGTCACCTTGCTTCTTGCACTCAGGAGAACACTGGAATGCTACCAGGAAGAGTCGGAAAGCTCTTTGTGGCAGGGGTCCCATGGATAATCTACTGGGAACACTGCTGTATTTATGCGAGCTGGTAGATCCATAGCCATTTCCTCTTCCCAGTATTCCTGCCTGTGCCACAGGCCATTGCTGCTCTGCTTTTGTGGGTAAGGAAAGACAGTTGGCTTGAAGCGAGGAGGTAATGTTAGAGTAGCTGGAGTGAGGTGTAGGTGGCTTTATTTCAGAGCCTGTGTTTCAGCGTGTTTACTTGTCTGCTGAGGAGCTGAGACCTGCACAAGCTCTGCGGTTCTTCTGGCCACATGGCTAGTCAGCAGAGCAACCCTGAAACAGATTCTCTGATGTTCAGAGGTAAAAGTTGAAGTGTTACCCTACGAGACAGCTGGGTTTGGGGTACATTGATGTCCTCTCTCTTTTTCAGATTTGGGCTGCAAATGCTGGTGTCACAGCCAGCCCTCCCACTGACCTCATCTGGAAGAACCAGAATTCCTGGGGCACTGGCGAAGATGTGAAGGTCATACTGAAAAATTCTCAGGGAGAGGTATGGCTGTTCTGTCAGTGCAGACGCAGTGTTCCTAAGAGTATGCTGTCTTCTCAAGGGTCAAGTTGGAATGCAAACTGAGGCTGCTGAGAATAGTCAAGCCGAGGAAGTAGAAAACACAGATTTGAGGGATTACTTGAGTGCATTGCAGCGGGCTGAATATCGTCACATTAGGGTCAGTGACCTTTGTCCAGGCTTTGTATCCGTTGCATCTCTTAATACAAACGAGATAAAATATGAATGATTCAGTGCTTGGGAAATGCTTGGAACAGTGCCTGGGATAGTATATTTATCTAGTAAATGCTGATGTTATTAACCTTCTTACTAGCTGCCACTGCCCAGGAAACCAAGTTTAATGATTGTGGAGTGTGCATGTATCGGTGTATGTTTTCAGCTAGAATTCTTGTCAAAAAATCATCCCATTCCCCCCCCCCACTTTGATGTTAGTCTTCAAAATGCCACTTGGGAATCAAGCAGCTGAAGTTGCTCTGGACTGGCGAGCATTTGTGCTGTCTTAGCTAATCACCTTATTCAGGGCCAGGCGAAATGTGAGGGAGCCTCAGGAAGGACATCAAAGTCCCTTCCTTGCTGTAGTTACAGCTTCAGCTGTGGGTTCAGGGTCGATACAGTTAAAGTCAGGACGCTGAAACACAACCTCTTCCTCCGTGATTGTCTTGCCAGCCCTGAGCTGGCTTGCTGGGAAGCCCTAGCCAATGGCTTCTGGCCTGCTTGTGACTTATTTACTTAGCCTCCAGCTGGCAGGTTCTGCTGTTCATATCTGGCCATGTGAAATCTGAGTGATACTGCAAGGGCTATGCAGGGAGCAGCAGGCCAGCATGCTGGGAGGAGGCTGGCTGTGTCCGTAAAGCAAGTTGTATTTATCAAAGTGCCTCAGGTCCCTGTATTAGCCATAGAGCAGGAGAAAGGCCGGTGGCGATTCCTTCTATCCTGAAGCATCCATTCCTAGGGGTGAAGAAGCCAGCCAGTAAGATGAAGTGATAGGATTTCCGATAATGCCACGGAAAGATAAACTAAGGCGTCTTGTAGAATCCACAAGGAAATTGGATTGATTCAGTGTGGTTAAGGAAGTCAGCCATAGGGAGGCGGCCCTGAGTACAAACCGGAAGGATGAAACAGCCAGCCATTGAGGTGGGAAAAGACAGGTGTTCCCAGGAAGAGGGCACAGCAACCACAAAGGTCCTGTGGCAGGCAGGAGTACTTTGTTTTAGGGGAAAGGAAGTGTCATGGTTTGAAATGTGTCCCCCACAGTTTCACGTGTTTAGGAAAGTCCTGGCATCTTTAAGAGGCAGAGCCTTGCTGGAAGGAGACCGCCACAGGGGGTGAGCCTTGAGGTGGATTAACCCCGCCCTACTTCCAGGAAAGGCCTTCTCTTGGAGCAGGCAGTTGTATACATCTCAGTCTCCAAGATGTGTGGAGTGACCTAGGCCTACCACAGCTTCTGCTGCCAGCCATGCCATTTCCATCATGAAAGACTGTGTCTCCCCTTTCTCCCTTAAGTTGCTTGACTTTGGGTGTTCTCTCCCAGCAACACAAAGAATAACTAATACAGGGAGCTAGTGTGATGACTGACTGCTGGGGAGAGGCTGGGCTCACAGACGTGTAGGTGTCAATAGAAGTGCTGATCTTACTCTCTTCGCACAGGAGAAGGGGGCGTTGAGGGATTTCAGGGAGCGTGAGTCGGCCAGGAGAGCAATGTGAATGTATGTGTGCGTGAGTTCTGTGCTTGATGAATGTGTATCACACGCGTGCGGAGGCCCAAGAGTGACAGCGGGAATCATTTCCCATTGCTTGTCCACCTTATTCCTTGGGTTCAGTCTCTAATTAAATCCAGAGCATGCCCTGGGGATGGTTCTGCCTTTCGGGACTAGAATTAGAGGTTACCCCCCTCCACGCTTCCCCTACATGCTTTTACATGGAATCTAGGGATCTGAGCTTGGGTCCTTCAGTTGCCATCACTGCGCAGGTTCCTAAAGCGATAAGTATGAGCAGAGGCAAAGCCACCAAGGAGACACTTAGGTCGTAGTGATTCTCTAGTTGAAGGGGTATTTTAGCGTGAACCTGACAGAAGCACAGATAGGCTTCAGTGTGAGACGTGAGGAACTGGTTTGTTTGGGGCTCCATTCACCAAGAACGTTGCAGAGAGAGCAGAGCCAGAGGGAGGCAAGGTCTCATGTAGTAGATCACATGGAGTCTGACCTTGGAAGTCAGCATCCGGGTGAAGGTTACAGAAGGCTGTGGAGACTGTCGTCGGCTAGTGGTA
The DNA here is from genome assembly GCA_023101885.1 of Typhlomys cinereus. Lineage (NCBI taxonomy): Eukaryota > Metazoa > Chordata > Mammalia > Rodentia > Platacanthomyidae > Typhlomys > Typhlomys cinereus. The sequence goes on from JALPQD010000719.1 coordinate 76,792, forward strand.
TTTGGTTTCTGGACTTGCAGGTGGCATTTAAAGTTATGCTGCTGCCTGAGTAGAAAGAGCTTGTCCGAAGAGGAAGTCCTAGAAAATGCCTACGGCAAAGAAGGAATATGGCAAAATCATAAAGCAGGAAGACAGGAAGGGTGACATTGGAAGACCAAGAGGAAAGAGAAAGAAGAGAGTGACCAGTAGGTGAAGTCACAGTGTCCCTTAGGAGCAATTTCTCTGCCACCAGAGACCTGAAGTGCTTTCAGTGCCCACACGCTGAGGCCGGGGCTTGCTCACACCCGTCATACCAGCCTAGCACACACTCTAGGCTTTCAGTTAGAAGAGGGTCTGTGTGTGTGTCTGTGTCTGTGTGTGTCTGTGCGTGTGTGTCTGTGCGTCTGCCTGTGAGTGTGCCTCACCAAGTGTTCTTCCTCAGGAGCTGCTCCGTGGGCCTGAAGCTCCATGCTGAGGCCAAGGATTCTCATGTCTCCCAACCTCCCTGGTGCTGGGATGACAAGCGTGTGTCACCATGGCTATTTTTTTTACATGGCTGCTGATGATCAGGATCCTGATGCTTATGCAGCAAAGCACCTCAACAATGGATCTATCTTCTCAGCGCCATAAGACATTGCTTTGTTTTTTAGACATCACCTTTACTTAAATTCAGAGGAATAAGGTAAATGGCAGCATTTCAGTATGGGAGTCTGAAGTGTTTGTCAAAGAATGCCTGTTGTTGTCGCTGTGGACACTGTCCGCTGAGTGGGCCTGCTGTAGATTGCAGGCTGGAAATGAAATGGCATCTGTGTGCACTGTAGCTCAGTCCAGTTGTGGGAGGTTTAGCCATGCATCCATGCATCTCAAGCATTCATCCAGTGTGTGTGGACTTCTCAGCATAGTGGGTAGCGTACACCAGCGTAATTCACAACCTTTGGGTGCCCACCATTGACCCTGCTCTCTGTTGAAGTCCTTCCTCTTCTGTCTTAAGTTTGGGAACTGGCTGGAATTGGCCACAGCTCCTGTGCTGTGGCTCCCCTGGCAATGAATGGGGCAGGCGGAGGATGTGTCTGGCTGAAGAGATGATTTGCTCGGACCCGAAAGACACATGACACATGAGATCGAGTTCATTTTTTTTAAACTTTTTTTTATTATTTATTCAATTGTGTGCGTGTATGCATGTGTGTATGTATGTGGAACCATGGGCGACCACCTGGCGTCTATATGTGGGGTCTAGGATCCGAACTCAGGACCTTCCGCCTGCAAGGCAGAGGCTTAATCTGTGAGCCACCTCTCCAGCCCCTGAGTTCAGTTTTTAAAGCCATGGAATCTCGTTGCTACCTACCCTGCACAGCCCCCTCCCTGGACTTTGCCCTCCCACTCGTGTGAGGGGCTGTTCTGTTAGAAGCAGTCCCAACAGGAGGAAATGTGGAGAGCTGAGGCAAGTTTTATGACGTAGATGCATCTTGAAGTATTTAACCAATGACATTTCAGTATAACTCACCAAACTTAGGTTTCCCTTCATAATTAATTCAACACTGTATTATTTGGTTGTTTTGTTTCTTTTCTTTTAACAAATGTCTACCACATTCTGCTTGTTAGCTCTGTATGAAGTGACTTTTGCCACAGACAAGGAGATGAAGAACTGTGAAAACAGCTCTTACCTTCTGGGATCATTACACAAACAGTTTAGACCATGTTTATTTATTAGCAGATGCCAGACTGTGTTATGAGCAGTCTATAGCGACTGCCATAAAAACTCATTGCTGTAAGCTTTGTAGGCTTAAATCCCTTAAATTTCAAAACATGCTTTTTTTTTCTTGTTGGGCATTGGAACTATCAGAAAAGCCAGTTAAACTGGCTACACACTGGGACATTTTGGGATTCACATAATAAAAACAAATAGGGAGAGCAGACTTGATTTAGTGGCTGCAGTGTCTCCAAGAAATTGGCTTACTCCCTTCCATTGCTTCCCCTCAGAGGCGGGGCAGCCCTACTTGCTGGAGGACACACTTCATGCCTTCTCCGGGTATCGTCCCTGGAAGGTCCCTTCCTGGACAGGCTGTAAGTGCCTGATCTGGACCTTGTTCCCTCTCTGAACAGGAGGAAGGAGTTGACACTCTGTCTTCTACTGCTAGATTAGCTCCTTTTGTGGAGCTCCTTTTGACTCACACGTGCTCCATGCTGGGAGTTTTTACATGGGATCTGGGATCCGAACTCAGATACTTATGCTTGTGAAACAGAGGCTTAACCCCAGAACCATCCCTCCAGCTCCATTGAATGGAATTTTTAAGAGTAGGTTTTGTGTTAACAGCAATTGTCACACAAAGAGAGAGATGGTAGGTCATCATCAAGTGTCACCAAGATAAAATGTGGTGCTTTACTATAAGGGAAATAAAAATAAAGCATCCCATCACACCTCCCAGACAGAGATAGAACTGACCTGTGTATGCACATGTTACTTATACATATAGAAACATAATGTACATATGATGTACAGTTAAGTGATGAGCCCAGGCAGCTGCTGTGATCATTGTGTACGGACCCGGGCATGTAAATGTACTTGGATATATAGAGGTGTAATATACATGTGATGTACAGTTCAGCGATGAACCCAGACAGCTGCTGTGGTTACTGTGTGCTGCTAGTGCTGAAAGCTTTGGCTGGAGACAAGCCAGCGATCTTGGTTTGTTCTTCTGGCTTTCCTCTCTCCTGTCTCTTCAGACAGACAGGGCCTTGCTATGTTGCCCAGGTTGGCTTTTCCTTCCTCATCCCCACAGGTGCTGGGATTATAGGTATGTCCCACCCTGCCTGATTTGATATGTGTTTTAGGGGGAGTAGAGCTTGTCACATCTGTTTGTGTGCCTGTCTGGATGCTTGGTTATGTTTGGTAATCTTGCTGAGTGGTTTTTTGTTTGTTTTTTTTTTTTAACGTGGGACCTGGGATCCGAACTCAGAACCTTCTGCTTGTGAGACAGAGTCACAACCCCTGAGCCATCTCTCCAGCCCCGCTGAGTGGTTTTTTTTGGGGAGTATATCTGCTGCATCTTGAGTAACTTGAGAACTTCAGTGTTCTGATTTTAAACTGATTTTTGTCAGTTTAAATTTTTGGACATTATTTTCCATACAGGCTATTAGGTTAATTGGATTTTGAAATGTGTATGCCAGTTGGAGGCTCAAGGGTGACATCAAAAGTCATCCTGGATTGTTCTACCTCCTTTTTTTTTTTTTTTTTTTAATTTTTTTTATTATTTATTCAACTGCGCGCATGTGCATATTTATGTGCGGTGCGCGCGCGTGTGCGCGTGTGTGTAGAACCACGGACGAATTCGCGAACCACCATGGACGCCTCCACCTGCTCCTGCCCAGGGATTCACAGGCTCCGCCCTACCAGGACCAGAAGCGCAGGCCGCCCCCGCTTACGCCTGGCGTCTATACGTGGGATCTGGGATCCGAACTCAGGACCTTCCGCCTGCAAGGCGGAGGCTTAACCCCTGAGCCACCTCTCCAGCCCCTGTTCTACCTCCTTTTTGCTTTGCTCTGGGATTTCCCAGGTTCCACCTTCCACCATTTCCGCCTGGCATTTTTATGTGGGATCTAGGAGCCGAACTCATGCTTATGAGACAGAGGCTTAACCCCAGAACCATCTCTCCAGCTCCATTTGAATGGAAGTTTTTAAGAGTAGACATATGTTAACAGTAATTCCTAGTTGATGAGGTTGGGTAAGGGTTGTCTGAAGTTTTTAGTGAGGCTGATTGGGAGTCTGGAGGCATCGTTGCATTGAGGTATATACACTGCTGTGAACTCAGGAAGCTGGAATGTGAAGAGCGGCTATAGGAGACTTACTTGTACTCAGTATTAGTTACTTTGCATGTCGCTGATACATTCATGACGGGGGACTTAAGGACAGGAGGGGTTTTGGCTTCTAATTCTTGGTTACAGTTGCTTGTTTAGCTTGGTAGAAGGGCCGAGGAAACTGGCCATACCATATCCATAGGACTGCTTGCCAGACCAGCATGTCTGGCCAAGTGTTCCTTAACCAGCTCCCTCCATCTTACTCACTTGCCCAGGTCTTTCCCATCAATCAGACAATCTCCTGCAGGCTCGCTTGGGACTTAACCTCAACTACTAATTTCTCACAACTGTGCCCAGAGCTTAGAGCCTTCAGTTACCAAGTCGATACCAGTATTTAAATATGACCTACTCTATTCTCCCTTAATTTTACAGGAGTTGAGGAAAGCTGGTATTTTTTGAGAATGATTTGTTTCAAAGTTGATGTCTTGGTTTAAAGAAGTGTAATGGATCTAAGGAATCACATGCTTTTTATTTTTATTTGCATCTCGTGCAAACAGACTGGAGTTTTTGCAGTAACTGCAGTTTTTTTTTTATTATTATTTATTCAGTTGTGCGTGTATGTGTATTATATGTGCGCGCGCACGTGTGTGTGTGTTTGTGTGTGTGTAGAACCACAGATGAATTCGGGAACCACCATGGACGCCTCCACCTCCTTCTTGTTTACTCTGCCCCAGGATTCACAGGCTCTGCCCTACCAGGACCAGAACCGCAGGCCGCCCCCGCTTCTGCCTGGCATCTATACGTGGGATCTGGGATCCGAACTCAGGACCTTCTGCCTGCAAGGCGGAGGCTTAACCCCTGAGCCACCTCTCCAGCCCAGTAACTGCAGTTGTAAAGACATTTCATACCATTAAAACTTCTGGTAGACTGGCTAACTTCCTCCGTCCTGCAATCCTAATTAATCCAAGTTCTCACACAGTCCTATCTTACTTTGTTTTCAGTGTACACGTGTGCTGTACATACAGGTTTTTTAATTGGAGTTTCTTTTGCGTTTCTTCCTTTTTGGTTTGAGCTAGCTATTTGTGTTGTTAGGTTTCAGTTCTGCGGTGGCGGGACAGGGAAGAGAGTGGGCTGAGCTGCCTTGCAGCACTTGCTGGGACATACTCATCCACTTGCTGTGGATTCTCAGGCAGCCTTTGCTCAAACCAAAACACCTTGGCACTGGCTGGCTCAGCAGTCTCTTAGGAAAGTGGTCTGTATTTGAGCTCTTTAGTAAAAAAATGAAAAGAGTTCCTCTCTGTCGCACCTCCAGCTATAGAACAGAAGGATCTTTCTGTTCAGAGTATGTTGAGACCTCACTGGTGTGTAGTTGCTAAGCAGTGCTAATCCATCATGATCCTGCTGGAGGAATCTGCTGAAGGAATGAAGGGAGTTCACCCTTGTCACCTGACTACCAGGCCCGCGCCACCATGGTCCGTGAGAGCAGCAGTTGGCCACTGGCTTCATTTTATTCAGCTTTTATTTGGTGCCTTTTCTTTGCTTGGGACTGACATCTTTAAGCAGAATTCATGTTGCGGTGTATAAAGAATTTCGTGTTCCAAATCATTTGCACAGAATTTTTAGTAACTGAATAGGATAAAAAGCATTGGAAACTGCTCTGCAGGTATTTTATGTTGGATTCCAGTAGTTCTCCTGCAGGGAAAATGGAAGGTCTCCAAACCACCACTAATTATGCAAAAATTCACTAGCTAAAGTTACTGATGAAATAGCTTTTAAAAAGTTCCTGATATTGAATGTTGTTACTTAAGCAAAGAAATGGTCTTTCTCCCCTGCAGTCTACATGCTTTTTGACTTGAACTCTTTTGTTTTTAGGAGGTTGCTCAGAGAAGTACAGTCTTTAAAACAACCATACCTGAAGAGGAAGAGGAGGAAGAAGAGCCAGTTGGAGTGGTTATTGAGGAAGAACTTTTCCACCAGCAGGTATCATTTTAATTTATATATTTTTAGCTTTTATTACCAGAATTGCCTTGAAAGCCTACTGAGTAGCTTTCAGCCTAGTAAGGAATCAGAGCAGTAGTCTACCCTAATTGGAGTACTCCCTGAACTAATAGTCAAGGTAGTAAATTTGTGTGCTGGTAGAATGATAGCCTTTTATCCTTTCTTTCCCATTCTATCAAATTTTGTCTTTTATTTTTGATGTAGATAAGTGTTGTGATGCTAAGACATGTGCATTGCTTATAAATGCATGCACTATTGTGGGTCTGTGACAAGTATGCCACTAACTTAACCAGCATATGAACTAGAATAAAAACCAGAGTAATGCTCAACCTCACTCTGATACAGAACTCCTGTAATACCAAGTTCTTAATTGTTTCCTAATTGAAAAATGATTTTAGCTGATGCTTGGGCTTTTGAGAACCCTTGAAATAAAGAAACTCCAAATTCAGTTTTAACTAATTAAATTTGGAATTATTAATATAACTAATAAGCCTTTGACATATGTTCTCAAGCTGTTTGAGAATGACCGTCAATCAGTCTCTAACTTTTCCCTGGTAAGGCTTCATCAGCATCTTTCCAGATTTGTGATCTGCTTGGGTTCTGCTTCCCTTGCCTGCCTTTCTTCAGTACTCATTCTCTTTGTTTAATTTCACTTCCATTTAACCACTTGAGGTGGGTTATGAGATAGAATTTTTTTTTTCTTTATCCATTTTCACGTGCATATGTGTGAATGCGTGTGTGGGTATATGTATTGAAGAACTGAAGTTGTTGATACTTAAAATTATCCTTGTTGCAGTTCATCTGCATGTTGCTGATAAAATCACAACAAAACTGCTTAAGGGAATAAGAGGTTTATTCTCTTACTATAGTCTGGTCACAGTTCTGAGTCCAGCTTGGCAGGAGAGCATGCACCATTACCAAAGGGCAAAGGGAACTGGCTACACCATCTCCACATAACAGCTGAGAGAGGGACAATCCTTACTGGCTAGATCAGCATGTCTGGCCAAGTATACACAAGAATGCTTCTTTGTCAGTTCCTTCCATTTTAGTTACCTGTGGGGGGATTAGTTCCACCCACCATGGGCCACACCTTCCCCATTCACTGAACAATCTCCTCCAGGTTTGCTTTGGGCTCAATTTAACTGTTAATTCTCTACAAATGTGCCCAGAGCACAAACCCTCAATCATCCAATTGACACTTGTGTCTAACTATGACACTATCCCTTGTCAACTTAACACAAGAATATATCACTTTTAAACTGTAACTTTCACTTTGTCTCCAAAGTATTAAATTTATCTTAAATGTAAATACATTTAAAAGTCCAAAATCTTAACTGTAAGATCATGTCAAATCAAATACTTCAGCACAGATAAAACATTAAAATGGACGTATTATGACACATAAAAAATATTGTTAGAGCTTAAAAATTCCAGCCAGTCAACTACGCATTCAGTAGTTCAAAGTCCCTCTTTCATTGTTCATCATGTACTCACGGTGGCGCAAAGATTCTAGGCAATTCCAAGTGTCTCCTCACAGCTTGAAATTACACAACCATTTTCTAGGCCAGGATGAATTTCTACTCGCAGTCTTCTTCAGCACACATCCATGTGTATAACTCTTCTTGGAAGATGTCCCACGTTGGCTCTAGCATTTCCAACATCTTCACTTCTCAGTGGCAAGCCAGGCTTCAGCTCCACAGCACAAAATGCCCTTCTTGGGCCCCTCTGCAGGCTTCATGCCACATACTGCCTGGGTGGTTTCTGTGAAGCCCGGAGGAGGGATCTACACCTTCCTTCCTCAGGACCACGTGGACAGCGCTGCCGAGTTCTGCTATCCTCCAGGTGGAGATTGGCTCCCTGGAATCACAGCTGATTCAGCTTCTCTGTGCTGACTCTCAGAAAAATCTCACTATGATGGTATTCATTTCTTCCACCATCCCAGTGCAAAGCTCTAGGTTTTCCTTCAGTGATGCTTCTCTCTCCAATAGACATTGACACTCTGCTATGTGTCCATTTTTCATTAGAAACTTAAAGGCTGCCAACATAGCTCTCCTCTACCAAGCACATCAGCACATTGTCTTTAAATTCAAGTTTTCCAAAATCCTTGTTCCCTTCATCACAAACTGGGCCCAAACAATTCCCTAGTCTCTCAGCATTTTCATTCTCCAATTGTGTTGGAACATTTTTTCCATCCATAAAAGTCTTCAAACATTTCTAAATTTCTCCAGCAATGTTTGGAATCCACAAAAGCCACCTTGCCACATTCATCAGCCACATCCCACTCCTAGTACCAAATTCTATTGCAGTTAGCCTGCCTGGTTGCTGATAAAATCACCATTAAACAGCTTAAGGGAACAAGGGGTTTATTCTCTTATACTAGTATGGCTACAGTTCATAGTACAGCTTGATGGGAGAGCATACACCCATCACCAAAGGGCCACACCATATCCACCTAACATCTGAGAAAGGGACAATCCTTACTTGCCATATCAGCTTGTCTGGCCAAGTATACACAAGGATGCCTCTTTGTCAAACAGTTCCCTCCATTTTATTCACTTGCCTGGGGAATAGTTCCACCCACCATGGGCTGGATCTTCCCCATCCACTGAACAATTTCCTGCAATTTGCTGTGGGCTCAATTCAACTACTGATTCTCTACAATGTGCTCAGAGCTTGAATCCTCAAACATTAAGTTGACTGACACCTGTGTGTAGCTGTGACAATCCTCAATTGCACTTCTACTTCATTTTTTTGAGGCAGGTCTCTAATCAAACCCAGAGCTCTTGAATAGGGTTTGTCTGGCCAGCCAACTTGCTCTGGGGTTGCTAAGCTCCACCTCCTGGAATTGGAATTCTAAGTGAGCTGTTATACCCACCCGGTATTTACATGGGATCTGAATTCTAGTCCTTTTGCTTGCGTCTTGAGTGCTTGAACTGCTGAGCTATCTCTCCAGCCCTTTCAGCCCTTTTGCCTTTTAAATCCTGCACACTTTGACATTTAAAGACAGATATTTTACAGTGGCTTTAATGAAAAACAAGCACAAGATCAATTTCCTATCCTTATTAAAAACCTCATAATGACTGCAAGTGAAATAACATTTTCAGACTCGTGATCTCTGAATTTTGGCAGGCCAGACACTAGAGAAGGCTTTCTACCCTGACTTGGTTGAGAAGATTTCTAGGAAATGATGCTTGTATTGACATTCTGAAGGATGGGAAGTTATTTGGGTACTAAAGAAAGGACAGGTGATGGTGTTTGCACTGTTGCTAGGCTATTACCAGACTCCATATACAGTTATTTCTTAGTCTTATGAGTCTGTATTTTGACTGGACTGCTCATATGGGTAGTTCTCTGTTGGAGTTGCATTCAGCTGAGAGCTTGGCTGGGTCTGGGATTTCCTTGTTCTTGCTCTCCGGTTCTCGAGTTATGGTGGTTTATTTAGACTAAGTTGTGCTACAAAATGGCAGCTGGTTAAAGGGTGAAAGTAGAGCAGTTATGGGCCAGTTAGGACTCAGTGCTTGCAGGAATGACCAAGGGATGGTGGTGTGTTTTGTTTCTGTGGTTCCTGCTCTGAAAGTGCTCTCCTACTGAGAGATGCACCCCGCCCTTTATTTGTCAAGATTTGTCCACTATATTCATCTGTCTATCCAGTTGTATTGTTGGGATGAGCGAGAAAGACGTGTTAAACTGATAGAATCTGGGAACTCACACTTGTATTTCTGGACAGTTTGGAGCAAGGGGGAAATGCAGATGCATACTTCAGAATGTTAGTAGGCAAACAAATTATGGCTTAATTCTAGAGACACTGAAAAGATGGCTAAAATGGAGATTCAAAGTTTAGGAGAGGAAGAAAAGAAATCAAAGAAGTTTGGTTTCGATTATGGAACATGGTGATATTAAAGTTGAGAAGAAGGGATTGGAGAGATGGTGCAAGGATTAACACTGCCTGGAAAGCAGATAGTCCTGAGTTCAGTTGCCAGGTCTCGTAAAAAACCCTAGGCAGAAACAGCAGTGGCCTGCACTTGTGGCTCTGGTGGGCAGAGCCTGGGAAATCCCAGAGCAAAGCAAAAGAGGTAAAAGCAGTCAGGATGATTCCCCAAGTCACCTTTGGTCTTCCATAGGGTCACACAGCGCCCTCTGATACGCACACGCACACACACAGACACACACAGACACACGCACACACACAGACACACGAACACACACAGACACACGCACACGCACAGTAAAGGTTTTGCGTGAGCCTCAAGCATTCAGATTCAGTTAAGTTAGTTGCAACTCACAAATCATATTGCACGTTCAGGAGGAGTTAGGATACATTCGCTGATGAATCCAGGGAGATGTGTCAGGATACGGGGGATTCAAGTACCATCTTGCATGTGCTGATAAGTTTGTTCAAACTTGTCACCAATTTTTCTCTTTCCTTTTTTTGTAGTTACTGAGACTTGAACCCAAGGCCTCAAACATACTATGCAAAGGCTCTACACTGAACAATATATAACAATATATACAGTATAGTTTTCTCCCCTTTGAATTGATATATTATTATTATTATTTTATTTATTCAATTGTGCGTGTGTGTATGTATGTTTGTGCGTGTGTGTAGAACCACGGGTGAATTTGGGAACCACCATGGACGCCTCCACTTCCTCCTTGTTTACTCTGCCCCGGGATTCACAGGCTCCACCCTACCAGGACTAGAAACGCAGGCCGCTCCTGCTTCCGCCCGGCTTCTACACGTGGGGTCTAGGATCCGAACTCAGGACCTTCCGCCTGCAAGGCAGAGGCTTATCCCCTGAGCCACCTCTCCAGCCCCTGAATTGATGATGATGATCATCATCATTTTAAACTAAAAAAACTGTGGCAAGAGTTAAGACTCAGTTTTAGAATTTGTTGGAGTAGTTGGGGAAGAAGCCCTTGGAAAATGTGCCCATTTAAGATAGGTAATGCAGATTATTAGTATTAATGTAGTTGAAAGGTTTTATGTTACTGCAGTCCAAGTTTTTATCATTGACCTCTTTTTTTCTCTCACCAGGGGGCCCCAAGAGCGTCCAATAGAAGCTGTGCCATTATGTGAACCTCAAGTCACCTGTCTTCGAGATAAAGAAGTCTGGTAATCCTTGCCTGTATACAGTGCAGAGCCTTCTCAGAAGCACAGAGTATTTTTATATTTCCTTTATGTGAATTTTTAAGCTGCGAATCTGATGGCCTTAATTTCCTTTTTGACACTGAAAGTTTTGTAAAAGAAATCATATCCATACACTTTGTTGCAAGATGTGAATTATTGACCCTGAACTAACTGTACTGTGCAAAGGTTTTCTTTTTCTTTTTTTTTTTTTTTCTTTTTTTTGGCATTTGTTTTTTGTATGTGTGTGTGTGTGTGTTTTGGTTTTGTTTTTTTTTTTTTTTTAATTTCTTACAGGAAGGGGAGGGAGGTTTAGTAACCACTGTGTCGGGCTCTGATTTGAAGATTGCTCCATCGAAGCGAGTAGTCTGCTCTTGATCACTCTGCTACATATCAAACGGTGCTGTGAGGGAGGGGGAAAGCATTTTTCAAATATCAAACTTTTGTATGAAATTGTTTTGTAATAAGTAATCAAGATTACAGCTTTTTTTTAAAAATAGAAAAAAGAGAAGAAAAATTTTGTAAGAAGGCAATATTAACCTAATCATCATGTAAGCACTCTGAATGGAGGATTCCACAAATTGTTTATGCTTGGTCGCTTCTCTTAGATTCTTAATCCTTGGAGGGGTAAGGGAAAGGGCGGGGTTGGGGGAGGGGGAAGGGTTTCTCCTAAAAATGCTCTAGTTGTGTTTTTTAAGATAGTGTAACATGCTTAAATTTCTTATGCGACATTAACAAATAAAATGCTGTTTTAATATTAATCTTCTGTTCTTCTTAACCCAGAAAGCAGGTTTTGACAGGACAGAAATATTTTAGCTTTGCGTTAGATCAAAGTCATTGGACCTATCTTGGTGGATTTTTCACGAATGCTTTCACAGTTAAAAGGCAGACAACTTTTGGAGACTCTCCTGTGTTCAGGGCTCCTTGCCAGCAGTAGTCGCAGAAGTGATAATAACAATAGGTAGTATTTCCAGCCAGACATGCTCAATACTTTGTTGTACTTTTTGACTTCTCAGCCGTCGCTTTCAGAATTTGTTGAGGGAAACAACACTGAGTGAAGAGATTCATGTCGAAGGAGAAAACGCAAAGAGTATTTTACAGCCCATTTTTACTCTTGCTGAAAGTGGAAGGGAGAAGAAAGGCATTAAAACCTTTTTGGAAGGGAGACTAGAGGGAGGGGCAGCAGAGCGCTGCGCGTGTGCGCAGCTATGCGTAGTTTTGGGCCTACCCGTCTTGTGACTATTGTAGCAGAGCAAGCGCAGGGGCAAAGCAGAGCGTGCAGGTGAGGAGCGCGCAGGTGATCAGCGCACCAGGGGCAAAGGATGCGCAGGTGAGGTTTGTTAAGCTCTCTGAAGCCTCTGTCAGCTTCCTCTTAAATATTCCTACACTGAGCTGTGCAAAGACGACAGCTTTCACTTGGAAATAACTCACAAAGCCCCAAATTACTGCGCTCTCCAGATTTACTGTGTGCTCTGGTGCTGTCGCAGACACAAGATAAATGCTGGGTTAGGAATTCTGTCTGGTGAGGCAGATGAAATGATAACTCCTCAACACAGATTTATCTTCTGAATGAGGTTGCAGTGGGAAGACTGCCCATGTCTGGGAAGCACTGGCCACAAGATGGGGGTCTTGTCATCAGAGTCCGCACCAGGCATGTATTGCTGGGTTAATTATAAGACCCAACAATATAGTTGGGCATTAAGAAAAATTGGCAATTGTAATACAGTAGAATATTGTTTAATCTGATGACATTGGAATAAAGTTTCAGGACTGAATCTGTGTGGTTGGGAGTCCCTAGTGTGCGCTAAGCCGAGGCTTTCAGAAGCTGAGCTTCATTTGAGCTCATCCCACAGGCTTTGAGAGTTGGGCATTGCATCTACACCTCCATCAGTGGGAGTTAGGTACTGAGTTTATAAAGCATGTTTTAAAATCATCTGGTTTATAACAGTCAATCCTCCCCCCCCCCCATTTGTCTTCCGTATTCTATTTCATTGTTATTCAGGTCTCCATCTCCTCATTTTGTTGAAAATCATTTCATTGTCATTCCCCCACCCCCACCCCCTCACCCAGGTCTTAAGATTTCCGGTTTTTTTTTTTCCCTTATTTCTGTGTGTTGTGTGTGTGTGTGTATCTTTAGTTCTATCCTTAACTTGTTGCTTTTCCAAACCACTGAGCTTCTGTCATTCATAGTCTTTTTATGTGTGTGTTCATGCATGTATAGATGCATGTGTGTGGAACACTGAGGACAGCCTGGGTGTCATCTTTCTGGAGATGCTCATGGTCCCCCCTACCCCCTACAGGATCTCACTGGTGTGTAGTACTTCCCAGTTAGTCTAGCTGGGGTTTCTTTTCTTCTCCCCAGTGCTAGGATTGCAAGAGTGTCCTGTCGTGCCCGTCCTTTAAGAGGTGGGGAGGGAACACTTTCCTTCTGCAAGCACTTCACCCATCTCTCCAGCCTATGCTGCTTTTCTTTTAGAGCTTGTCTCTCATCATAGTTTCTGGGAGTCTTGAGAGGGAAGAGGAGATACTGTGCCCACATGCACCCTGTAACGGTTACTCTTAACTATTGCTTTAGGGAGAAAAGTAGGTTTATTCAGCTTACGGTTCTAGAGGGAAGGTACAGTCTCTCAAAGCAGAGGTGGCATGGCTGGCTGGCCAAAGCTGGAGGAGGCTAAGTCACTGCAGACATCTTGGAAGCTAAGAGCTGCAGACTACTTGCAGCAAAGGCAGACTTCGGGAGGTAGGGTGGGACTAATCCACCTCAAGGCCCACCCCTTGTGACTGCCTTCCTCCAGCAAGGCTCCACTTCTCAAGGTTGCCATGACCTTGCCAAACACATGAGACTGTGGGGGACACATTTCAAACCATGACACACACTTTGACTCACAAGTAGAGGTCAGAGCGCAGCTTTTAGAATTCTCTCCTACTATGTGCGCTTTTTGGGATTAAACTCAGATCACCACGTTTGGGAGCAGGCGCCTTATCCCTTGAGCTGTCTCACCAACTCAGTGTTGGAAGGGTTGCAGATCCGGTCTAACTGCTGCTCTAGTTTCTCAGGGTCTTCCTGTCTCTCTCTCCCATCTCCCCTTACGCAACACTGGGATTGCAGATGTATGCTGACTTCTATCTTGTGGAGATTTGAACTCAGTCTTCAGGCATGGGTGGCATGCACTTGATACGCACGAGACCCATTTCTCCATCCCTTTGCTCATCTCAGTAATTTAAACAAGTTGTTTTTATTACTTTATTTTTTTAACTTTATTTTGTGTGTATGTGTCTGCGTGTGAGAGGGCATCTGTGTCCCTATGGAGGCCTGTAGATGTGGCAGGCAGGGGGCGCTTGCAGCTTCCCTATCTTTCAACTTTGGTTCTGTATTCAAAATCTAGTTTACAGTTTGGCAGTGCTAGGGACTGAACCCAGTTGTGTAAGCACCCAGAAACTGAGCTACACCTGCAGCTTTGGTCTTGTATTAAACCAAAACTTCAGCTCTGTTTTGTCAATCTGGTAGTGGAAGGAAGAGCGTTGTCCTTGTCAGTATAGTTGTTGTCATACATTTGTATGTCTCTGTAGAACTGTGTGTTTTTCAAATCCCCAATACACTGTTCTTTCTATCACATTTTAGTTACAAGAAATTTATTCAAACGCTTCATCTCCCCTTTTGCGTCATTGGTTCTAAGGCATGAATGGGACTGAGGACTTGGGGAGGTGCTAGGTGTGGGAGAGGCTTTAAGAGGTAGTGTTGAGCCAAGGGTTTGGAGTCTATGGTGTGCATACAGCAGAGTAGAATTCTTAGATCAGGACTATTCTGCCTCCCAGGACACCGGTGCCTAAAGAGGTGGTCCTTAGAATGCTGTCTTCTGTTGGCTGCCTTACCAAAGGGATATTGAGAGTCAACTGAAGGTAAACCGGAAATTTGAAGGTAAAACAGAAACAGAACTTACACAGTCATATTTCACGTTGTTGATAAAGTGTTGCATTGGAAGAATTGAGAGTTCATGAGGAATCCTGCTGGGAGTTGCAACAACGCAGAGAGAGACCAGCCACTATTTGCCATGGAGACATGCTCTGGCCCAGAGTTTGAAATCTCCACTTCCCACCTCCTCCCTCTTGGACAATAATACTCTTTCTTTCACTTCTTCTTTTAAACTTGAGTGTGTGTGCGTGTGTGTGTATCAGAGGGCACTGTGTCCCTGTGGAGGACCAAGGGTAACTCTGGAAATCATCCTGGATTGCTTCTGCTTTCTTTTGCTTGGTTCTGGGCTTTCCCAGGCTCCGCCCACCAGGACCAGAAATACAGGCTGCTATATTTTTGCGTGGGACCTAGGATCTGAATTCAGGATGTTCTGCTTTCAAGACGGAATCTTAACTTAAGACCTTGAGCTATCTCTTCAGCCCTTTCTTTCACTTTTAACAGCACAGTAAATCCCAGCCTGTACTGACATTTCTCTAGAGACAAAATGTACCTCTCTATCAGGAGGCAGCCTGTCTAGTAGCCTAATGACATTATAACAATAAAACACATTTGCCCAGATTTATTCTGTGTCTGTTTCCTCCACCAGCCAGCAGGAGTTGGAAGCCTCACTTTCGATGCCGGCCAAGTGGACACTGGGAGGAGTGCAGCCCCTCTTCCTTGTGCTGTTTTTATATCTGCCTTACTTCGCCGTTACTCCCTCCGTGAGCTGTGCGACAGATCTTAAATATTCCCCTGCATTTATTTGCCATTTTCAACAACATATGTGTTGACTTCTTTTGAACACCACTTTTAAGTAAAGTCTCACTTGTGTGTATGTATGTGTGTATATTACATGTAGGTATATACACAGGAGGACACTTCAGTGTGCATGCCTGTGGCAGTGTGCATGCCTATGGATGCCAAGGGTTACATCAAAACTCATCCTGGGTTGCTCCTCGACCTTATTGGTTTGCTCTGGAGTCCCCAGGCTCCCTGCCATCCAGGGCCAGAATTGCAGGTCCCCGTCACCATCTCTGCCGAGCATTCTTACGTGGATCTGAACTTAAGTCCTTTTGCGTGTGAAGCAAAAGGTTTAGCCCCTAAGCCATCTCCCAGCTCACGTCCTCACTTGATTCCATGGCTCACTCGTTCTGCCCCTTGGTCTTCCCAACCGTGCCCTGCTTTGTGGGTTGCTTTTTGGCAGGCTGGTTAGAGGTGTTTTGCCTGTGTTTTGTTTTCGCGTTTCATGGCTCCACTTGGACAAAACATCAGGGTCTTGTTTTGTGAGACAGGCTGTCACTGTATAGTCCAGGCTGGCTGCAAACTCTCTTCTTGCCATCCTGCACGCTGGTGCCAGTATTTGGGCCATGCCCCCAGCGCTGGAGATTCACTTCTAATTCCTTGTAGTTCTGTAATCTGGGATTTGAACTTGTCTGCTGTGCGCACGCTGGAGAGTGTGCGCCTGGGGAGTTTACCTGGCAGAGCCCTGCCTTCCAGCCTGTTGGCCCTGTGTTTATCTAACTTCCCAGATAGAACTCCCCCCGCCCCCAGCTTCTGGATGTTCCCTTGCCATTCTCCTTCCGTGAGCCAAAGAGACACTTGGCTTGCACTGCCTGGTAACAAGCACTCCTTTCAGACTTGGATCCTGGCATCCATTTGTCTTCCAAAGTCTGAAGTCATGATCCTCTTGGCAGCCAGTACCCCTACTCTTTTGTTAGAATTTAGGGCCAAAAGTTCCCCTTGAGCCAATCAGCCCCTTTCTTTTTTAGTTTTTGTTCTGCTAAGAGAAAAAAACACTTTGGAATCAGAAAGCCCCAAACACTCATTCTTCACCAGAAGAGAAGTAGTGTCCTGGCTTCTGCCCGAGAGGAGCTGCACGGGCCATTGGGAACATTGCCTGCGATTACACCTAGCAGTGACCTCCTACAGAAGTCATTGAGAAAGCCTGTGCCATGCAGCTGGGGGAGCACTGTAGGGTGGTGTTTTGCCCGTGTTTTGTTTTCGCGTTTCATGGCTCCACTTGGACATGTAGGGTCCCCAGTAGGGTGGTTCTGGTCGCAGTTGCTCTATTTGGCTTATGGTTCCAGAGGGAAGGTAAAGTCTGTTGTGGTGGGAAAGGCATGGCTGGCACAGAAGGTGGAGGAGCCTGAAAGAGAAGCTGCCAACTTCAAGAGCAGACTGCTAGGAGAAGCGGGGCGGTGCTAACCAACCTCAAGGCCCACCCCCTATGACTGGCCTTCCAGCAAGACTCTACCACGTAAAGGTGCCATGACCTTTCCAAACACCAATATCAACTAACGATTCAAACACATGAGCCTGTGGCAGACAAATTACATTTACCCCACAACTTTGACTCACTCTTTGGTCTGTTCCTGATATGTGGAATACTTGCCATACGGAGAACACAGAAATAACCCTGGACCCTTTACAAGGAAGGAGGGAGAAGGGGGAGGGGCACATGCGTTGAATCAAGCTTGTTACATCAAATGTTACTTCAAAGCTCATAATACCACATTAACCAAATAGTATTCTTATTTTGCAGGTGGAATAACAGACCCAAAGGATGTCATATATTCATTCACTCATTCGTTCATTCACTGCCTAGCAAGAAACATCAGGACGGCCAAGGGGAGAGAGTCGCTTCTTAGTTCTGTATCTGTGCCAGCTCTGCTGCTTCTGCTGCTGCAGCAGTGGTCAGAAAGCAGTTGATCTGTCAGCTCACCAGTGAAAATGCTGAACCTCAGTGTCAAATGTGGGAACAGTTCCAGCTGGTGGGGAATCCCCAAATTCCTACTTTAAATGTTTAGTTCCTCTCCCCCTAAAGTTCATCATACTAATAGCAGGTAGAATGGACACTGTGCAGTGTAGTTTAGAAGGACTTGCACATGTGTAAATGAATGGACTGAGGAGCAGGACAAGGATTCTGTTTTGCACAGACGAAGTGCGTGCGTGCGTGCATGCATGCGTGTGTATGTACATGTGCGTGACACACGTACTGCGGAGGCTAGAGGACAACCTCAGTTGCAGTATCTTGTATTTGCCTCGAACCAGTAACTTCGTTTTGGCTGCTGTCAGCACAGGGCTAGCTGGCTGCGAGCTTGTGGCGATTCTCCTGTATCTGCTTCCTTTCTCAGGGTCATCACCAGGGTAACAGATGCACACGTGGGCTTCATAATGGAGATTCTAACTCCAGTTCTCATGTATGAGCGGCAAGCCACCTCCTGGGTCCGGCCCAAGTTCTTGCTCAGCCTTTCAGTATTGTGGAAAACAAATTATTTCTCAAGACATGAACCACAGCCCTGTAGGAAGCTGGGTGCTTCAAGACACTAGTCTTGGTCAGGGGGTAGTTAAGTGTTCTGCTGTTGGTCTCCTCTGGGGGTTGGTCACTGTTAGGCAAGCAGAACAGAGGTGGTTGGAGCACCCAGGAAGTAGTTGAAAGCAGTTAGGTTCTTGGTGTAACAATGTGAACAGTGAGTTGCTGAAGGGAGTGAAAGCTGTGGCTCATGGGAATTATGACAGTTGATTCTGGTGCGATCAGAATGGAGCAAGAGAACTTCAACAACCGAGTCTGGTCTAACACAGGCCCAGTGCAGTCAGTGCCGGGCTCCAGATTTGTTTTCCCCACAGAGATAAGTTTTCTTCAGACAGTGGAGACGAGTAAACATTGTCTCCCTTTTGACCTCGCTTGAGTGGAAAGCCCCTGATCAGAGTAGCAGCTAATGACACTTAAAAACTGACATTTTAAGTGTCTTTGCTCACGTGCAAATTAGACTGAAAGTCCTCTTCCAGAGTTGGCTGAAGAATGAAATTAGATCATACAGAAATAGTCTGTAAATGCATAGGAACTTAAAACTGTTTAACTTAAAATGTTTGACCAAGGGGATTAAAATGAAGGTGAGGCTTTTGATATAAAGTGGCACCGTTAATTGCTGTTGGTTTATGCAAATCTATGCATGTTGGTCAGAATCAACATTACTCCTTGAATTAGTCAGTTGAATGGTTAAACAAGGCCAATATTCTTGCCAATACTGGAAGCAACACATTTTTCTATTTTCATGAATAAGTAATTCAAGTATTTATTCATCACTAAGTGCCATGCTATGTATGAGTCTGGAATAGTACAATGCAACAGGACATAGCACAAGTAAAAGGAAGTCTTGTCCTGATCCCAAAGGGGTTTACAACTAAGTGTGTCGTTCAGGCATCCATCAGATAGTCACCCAATCTGTGGAACAGGTGTTGTGGTTGACTGCCCTCATACAAAAAAGGAAGGCATCAGTTCTGCCAGGCCGGGGGGCGCTGACCTCGCAGGAAATAGGCTTTAGGAAGGAGTGGGCTGGCGGGCAACGGAAGTCTCACAAGTGACGGTACTCACCTCCGCAGTCAGGACTAGTGTAACCTGCAATCCTGCAGCCCTGAACTTGTTTCCCTGTTCTGCCTGGGTGGTCCTAGAGGTGAAATTGACAAGTACTCAAACTCCAGGGTCAAGTTTGCCCCCCTGGACATGGTAAGCCAGCCAGTGTGGATTTGTTCTGTTTCGACCTCCTGCTCTAATGGGGTTTGGACTGGTAGATGGAGTTACTGTTAGCTTGGAGCTTGGGAATCTAGAGGTGGCCAAAGATGGGCTTGTGTTAGCTTCAAGGACGCCTCAAAGTGGGCACTGTTATTCTGATCTGATGCCCAGAGGAAATAAAAGAAGCAGGTAGTCTTATGAGTGGCGTTTTTTTCTTTCTTTCAAAAATTGATTATTGTGAGAAACAATGACTATTTCCCTTCTAGGCGCCATGGGAAGTACACTTGGGTTTCAATTTGAGAGAAATGCCAGCTACTCCTTTGTTCTTCTTGTTCAAAGCCTTCACTCTAAAGATCTCCAGGGGTGGAGTCCTGTGTCCTGGTGAATCCCGCTGCAGTTTGGGCAGGAAGGAAGATCTGTGACATTGTTGCTCCATGCGACACCTGGTCACATCCTGGTACGTTTGTCACTGGCAACTCTGGAGGTGACCCAAGTGGCCAGGCTCAAATGGAAAATGGACTGGATTTCTGGAACAGGTGTGACCGTCCATTCTAAGTTTTCCTTAAGACCCAAGCACTGAGAAAAATCCCTTGGCTCCTGCCAGCTGCCCTTCTCTGAATGCTTTTCCAGCATTAGGCTTGTATGGAAGCTGCTCTCTCCTGCCACAGTTGTGCTTCCACTTGAAAAAAACTGAATACCAGCTGTTGGAGCCATATTCTTGAGAGGACAGGGACTCGCCTGTCCTTGATAGTAGTTCCATGTCACACTCTCATTTAAACAAATAATTTAAGCCTTGTGCATGGACAGGATTGAAGTTGTCAGCAGACAGCCTCAGGTGTGCCGGAGCCACAGCTGTCCCCACCGAGGGCTCCATGCCACCTCCCCTGGGCTTCAGAGAAAGAAGTGACAAGGTGTCTTGACATCTCTGTCCCAGAATACATGCGGGAAGGTTGGTAAACCCTGAATTGCAAAATACAGGATGGCTGCTGCTTCTTCCCTCATCCTTGAGTTGAGATGGGCTTTGTAACCCGGTGCTGCTACAGGGCGTCTGCTCTTGAGCAAGTTTTCCGTCTATGTTTCAACACACTCCATAGGAAATGGTTGGTCAGATTTGAATGACTGAATGATTGTGATGGGGAAACACTGTTGCTGGTATGTGAGGGAACTGGTGGCCTCACGGGCGACTGCTGTGAGCAGAGGAGACCCGCCAGAAACAGGAACAGACACTGCCTTTCACTGACTGTGTCACACGCAGATTGTCCCGGCTAGGCTCATGACCTCTGAGTGTTCAGGAGAGCTACCTGGATCCAGGAGAGTCAAGTTCCCAGCCTAGAAATACCTTTCCCCTATGACACTTTATTCTTGTAGAAGGAAAATGTAAAGATCTCAGTCCAGTATGCTTGGTTTTGAAGGCTCAAACGTAGTGTTCAGCCTCCAAGGTATAGCCAGGGACTCAAGTCTTACACAAGGGAATCTTCAGCTATGTATTTTTTACCGGGCGCATTTATAAAATAATCCCACTATATCCCCTAGACTTGTGTGGCCCTCGTGTGGGATTATTCCTAAATCTGATGCTTGGTCTTGGATGAGGCAGATTTACCAACAGGAGTCAGTTTCTTTTTAACATGGCGAGCTACCATAGGGGTCTGAAGAAGCCATCCGGGCTTAGCACTTACAAGGTAGCTGCAGAGCTGCTCAGGTTGCCTCAGCCAGAGCAGTGCCTGTTCCCCCCACCAGGACTTCCCCGCCTAGTCTAGAATACAGCATGCCTCTGGGATCTTGCAGAGCAAAGCTCTCAACTCGGGACTGGCAGATTTATTATTCATATATATCTGTGTCCCTCCCTTTTCTCCTTACAATCCTTCAGACTCCCTTCTATGTCCAAGTTTTTTTCACCTGTGTGGTTCAGTTTCATCTGGCTTGCCTTTGATGGCACATGACTGTGAGTTTTATTAGAAAGTTGCCTATAGGACTGAGTCATAGCCTCTCTCAGACTGAATTGGATCCATGTCTGATGACCATCTCGAATGCCTTCCACATACCATCTGCCCGTCTCTGTCTGGCCAGGTTGGCCTTGACTTTTCTGTAGAAAAGTGGCTGAGCAGCCCAGCACCCTCAGCTGCTAAGCTGAAGGCACTGGATAGCGCCAGCCTTGTAATTTCCCGGCAGGACAGTGAGCGGGAAGGCCCGTGATGGCAGCAGCCTGTGACATTTTATATATCAGAGTTAATTGCCTGGTGCCACACAACTCCGCTGGCTTTCCTGTTTAAAGGGCACGGGAGAACGTTCCAGTTACATGGTTAGAAAGTACTGCAGCCCGTCTGTCATTGGGGGTCTCCTTGTGGCCCCTGGCACTGACTGTCCTGTAGAGTTGCCTTCAACAGAGGCGTCCACATGTCCCTCAAATCACGAGATTGATTAAAACCCACACCCCACATAGTCGCAAGAGTATTGACACATTGCCCTCACTTCACAGGATCATTAAAAACCACAGTGTAACGCACACACACACACACACACACAAACACACACACAAACACACACACACACACACACACACGGCTGGCAGCTGCAACCTTGGTGCTCCTTCAAAGAGTGACCCACTTGGCATGGATCCTAAGTGTTCGAGTGTGGGCACAGCTGCTGCTTCCTGGGACTGCACTGGGTGGGGTGCTGTGGGGTTGTGTGGCTGCACTGGGTGGAACATGGGGTGCATGTTTGTAGCTGCACTGGGTAAGGTGGGGAGCTGTTTCCATGCAGCACAGACACACACTGTTGGACTGTCCTCTCGAGTTCCTCATTGACCTCTGCAGGGAACTCAGTCCCAAAGAGCCAGGGAGCCAGGTGAAGTTACCCAGAATCCACCACAAGGAAGGACTTGGTAGTTTCAGCGTCATCAGCAACTCAGCCCTTTGTGGTGAAATCTAGCCCAGATGTCCACTCCAAGGCAGGAGGAGAATGGCTGGGTCCTGCATCTTGGTTCCAAGGTTATTCTTTTTCCCCATGTTATGTTCTCCAGAGCAGACCCAGGATCTACTAGGAAGAGGTTTTAAGACGCTGCCTGCTGCCCCACGTGCAAACTTGCCCCGACTCCTTGTTCCAACTCTGAGGAGTTGAGTGACAGCAATTGGTGAATCTAGTCAAAACAACAAAACCCAACCAAGGCAGAGGTGCAGAATCCCCTCTCTTCCCCAGAGGCAGATGTGGGGGCCTTTCCTTTGCAGTCGAAGCGCCACACCACAAGTACCAGCAGTGGTCCATGCACTGCGGGGTAGATGTACATAGATGTACCTAGAAGAAAGTGTGTAGGCTAAATCATTGTTCTAGAGGACAAGAGGAAACAGGTGTGAAGGAAACCATGAACGTCAGGCCAGGTCATGGCGCAGAGTGCAGAAGGTGATTGGAGAAAAAGAAAATTAAGTTCTGAATTTGGTTTTCAAAAACAACTGCTCAGGGTTGGCCAGCGAGGTGGCTCAAAGGGTAAAAGCATCTGTGTACAAACCCGGTGACCCAAGTTCAGTTCCAGAGTCCACAGGTAGAAGGAGAAACAACTTTTTAAAAAAATCCTCTGGCCTCCACAGAGACTGTTTTTGTGCAGGCTCTCAAAATATTTTTAAAAAATGTCTGGAAACATCATTGAGCCAGACAAAAGGACAAAAATCAAGGGAATACCAAGAAATAACTGGAAATAAGTAGACACCAAATGGCTGCATCTGCAGTAGATCGGGATGAGGCAAACGTCTCTGCAAAAGGGGAAAGCAAGAGTGGCGAGTAAAGACCCTGCAGGGAGGGGATTGCGGTTGTGGAGGTGGGGGATACTTGCAGAGCGGTGGATCAAACTGGAAAAATGACACTAGACCCCTCACTAGACACAAGGTTCATCTCTGAGTTGGTATCTGTGTACACTGGGATTTTCAATAGAGTGAGTTAGATACAGACAATCTCATTACATTTATCTGGGTGTGAAAGATGGTGCACATTAGTATCTTACTAGACTGAGTTCAAATAGAAAATTACAAATTTCCCAGTGTTATTAATTTAATATCACTTTTAAATAACTTAGAACTCAGAATATTAGAAATAAAAAATTCAATGAAATCGTATAAGAAAATGAGCAAGTATCGGGGCTGGAGAGGTGGCTCAGGGGTTAAGCCTCTGCCTTGCAGGCGGAAGGTCCTGAGTTCAGATCCCAGATCCCACGTGTAGATGCCGGGTGGAAGCGGGGGCGGCCTGCGCTTCTGGTCCTGGTAGGGCGGAGCCTGTGAATCCCGGGGCAGAGTAAACAAGGAGGAAGTGGAGGCGTCCATGGTGGTTCCCGAATTCACCCGTGGTTCTACACACACACACACACACACACACACACACACACACACACACACACAATTGAATAAAAAAAAAGAAAATTAGCAAGTATAACGGTGGGGTCACTGGACAGATTTTTAGATCTGAGAAACCAGTAAGTGCTTCTGCCAGCTGTCAGCAACCCCAGTGCTGCGCACGTGGGAGCCTGGACTCTGGAGACTGACTGTCTGGCATGGAAACTCATCTCTGCCTCTTCAGCTGCTCTGCCACTGCGAACAAGATCAAGCTGCCCCTTCCCCGACATGGTCTGGTGGTTAGGTTGGCCCGTAACTCTTCTGCTCCTCCCTTAAGAGGTGGAGCCTATGACTGCTGACCAATAGGATGAGGAAGAAGTGTTTCTCGGCCTTCCAAGGCCAGGAGTTAATAGTCGTTTAGAAGGGGCTTGACTCGTCCAGCGCTGAGCCAGGATGGAAAGAAGGGTGAAGACAAGCCTGTGTCATCTGGCTAGATGAGACCTTCCCCCCCTAGAAGAAGCAGTGCACGTGGAGCGTCCACCAGACGAGCCGACACAAGGGACAGTGAGGTATAATAAAGGGGTGCTTTTAGAACTGTTAAGTTTTGTTATTGTGACTGTAGATAAAGGCCACAGGATTAGGAGGACATTTTATCCTTTTAGTGGGAATTTTTTCCTTTGCTATGAGGATTAAAAAGGTTGAGCTATGCGTGGCTAATGGGAAGTGCTGGCATCCTGTGTGGATTTGTGGAATCTGAAGGAACGAGGAGGGCTGGAAAGATGGCCCAGGGACAAGGAACTTTCCTAGCAAATGGAGTTTACATTCTCAGAACTTACTTGAAAGTCAGGCAGAGCCTGGAGAGATGGCTCAGGGGTTAAGATTCTGCCTCGCTGACAGAAGGTCCTGCGTTTGGATCGCAGGTATCACATAAAAAATGCCAGGCGGAAATGGTGGTGGCCTGTACTTCCATTTCCAGCCGTGGTGGATGGAGCCTGGGAAATCCCAGAGCAAAGCAAGGAGGAGGTAGAAGCAGGCCAGGATGATTCGCGAAGTCACCCTTGGTCCTCCACAGGGACACAGCACCTCTGATACACACACACACACACACACACACACACACACACACACACAATGAATAAATAAAGTTTAAAGAACTTAGGTTTTAAAAAAAATGTAGGATTGGAAGAAGATTTTTGCAGGGGA
The DNA here is from genome assembly GCA_023101885.1 of Typhlomys cinereus. Classification (NCBI taxonomy): domain Eukaryota; kingdom Metazoa; phylum Chordata; class Mammalia; order Rodentia; family Platacanthomyidae; genus Typhlomys; species Typhlomys cinereus. Next base: position 101,673 of record JALPQD010000719.1, read on the forward strand.
AAAGGAGGGATGGGATTTGATAAGGGATGAAAATGGCATGAATTCATTGTGCTTATGTTTGAAACTGTCAAAGAATAAAAAATAAAAGAATGAATGAATGAAGCAAGCAAGCCAACAGATGTGACCAACTGTACTTGCAGAGACAGGGAATCCCCAGGGTAATCTGGCTAGCTAACCTAGCTGATTGGTTAGCTCTGAGTTCAATTGAGAGACCCTGCCTTAATAATAAGAATGAAGAAGCAGAGAAGACAGTGATGCCGACATGGGGCTCCACGTGCACACTGCACTCCATGACACGTGCACACTGCACTCTGTGACACGTGTACCCTGCACTCCACGGACATGTGTGCACTGCACTCCACAGACACCTGCACAGTGCGCTCCATGACACGTGCGCACTGCACTCCACGGACACGTGTACCCTGCACTCCACGGACATGTGTGCACTGCACTCCACAGACACCTGCACGGTGCGCTCCATGACACATGCGCACTGCACTCCGTGACGCGTGCGCACTGCACTCTGTGACGCGTGTACACTGCGCTCCCTGGACACATGAAAACAAGCCCACAGAGACTGATGGTGACAGGGTCACAGAGCATCATAGAGCTGAAGGCATGGGAGCCCCTTCCCCATCTGCCTTCTCATCAGGTGTTCACGACTAACCTTTGTAACATAATGAGTCAGTAGCAAAATGCCTGCTCTCAGGTCACAGAGCGCAAACTAGCCAATACCCCTCCTGTTACCCTGAACCAAATCCCTGGGAAGACAGGGAACACAGCCTCCAGAAGTATGAAGCGTGGGAACAGCATTCTTGTGCATGGTAAAGTAGGTGAAATGTGAAGCTGATGCACTCCTTAGCCCACCCAACCCTCAGCCAAAACCAAAACAAGTTAAAGAAATGGTCATAGACCAGAGTGCATGACTGCTTTAATTCTTTGTGTTGCAGATCCACAAATAAAATATTTGCTACTTATTTATGTTTCTTAATGGGGAAATCGTGGTCCCGGTGTATTCTAGAAAAAGAGTATCTCAAAATAAAGCAGGGCTCCTCAGTCTCCGTCCCTCTGTCTTTGTGCACAGAACTCCAGTGCACAAGAGTATCAAAGCTCAGTGGTTCACAGCCTCTCTTCTCGGGGAATGCAAGGAGGTTGTTTTCCTCAGAATCTTAGACCCAGAACTAACAAGTATTTTTTAAATTAATCTGCAGTGAATTTTCAGGTAGCGGTAGGCTCCATTGTCAGGAAATGCAAAAGGAAACATCAAGTCTCCACCCACTTCTAAGACATCAGTCCAGTCAGTAATTTCAGCCTGCGGGAAGTTCTTTTGTAGTTCATTTACTTCCACACACGATGTCTAATAAACATCTCTTGATTGTTTAAAATTAGCCCCTTTTGTTCTCAAAATGAATTGAAAGCAGCTTGTTTATGATCTTTCAAATGGATGATCAAAACCTCACTGAAGTCTTTGCTCAGGAAAAAAGACTCAGATGGTAGAAATGGGCAGAGCGCGCAGGAAGGCACCACCTTTGATATTTGAATATTGATCATAACACCATATTCGGTTTGTGAGCTACTGAAAGCCAATTCTCACCAATTTTATAAGGACTGTGAGGTAGTGAGTAGCCTCATTTCTCAGAAGGAAATACTGAGGCTTATTCCTATGATCAGCAGCGCTGGCATTGCTGTGACAGGATCAGGGTTTGACTGACTTCATAGCTGATTCTGTAGTTTTCACTCTGCTGCCTTGGGAAACGGCCGTGAGAGCAAATGGAAAGGCAAAATGTCCTACAGCAACATCTACACACTGAAGTTATTGTTTAGCCAATGAAGGTGAAAGGAAGACCACATCTTTGTGCTGAACTAACACTTTGAGCATTGGCCTTTGCCGGGTGCTGCTTTCTCATAACCCTGGCATCAAGCTTCACACGGTCAGTCTGCTCGTCAGGAGATCCTTTGTGCTTGGCCAGGAAGAATGGCATCAAGCCAGTTCCATCATGGGCCCAACCTCAGACGACCTCAAACCCTTTCCCCACGCATGTCCCACGTACATACATTAAAAACAACAAAAGACTGCAGAGACTCAAGGTGTCCTGTCATGGCTGAAGGCATGGAGGCCCCTGCCCCATACGTTGCCATCTGCCTTCTCCTCATTGGGTGTTCACGACTAACCTTTGCAACATTTTTATAGTGAACCAGGAGCAAAATGCCTGCTCTCAGCCCAAGTCCCATTCCACTTCCAGCTTCAGAAACACAGTTCTATGTTTCTCATGTGGCGCTGGGGACTGCGGCTGTGTGGGTGATGTGTTCAGATAGCTTCTGTGTGAAAGGAAACGGGTACTGATTTCATTTCCTGGCCACCCTTCCTCATTACGTGATGACCTTGGCCATTGGCTGGTGCGGGCAGCTGGGTAAGTTGTGCGGAGTATCATGGAAAGCTGATGGGATCCCAATATGGGGAAAAGTGTGGCCGGGCACAGACCCATGGCTGGCGGGTAGACAGTGTCCAAAGGGGACAAAGAGGACCTGGGAGGAAATGGGACCCGCATCTGGCCGCTGAAGTGCCGAGCAGGGGTTTTGCTTCCATTTCCTCCTTCCTGCTTCTTCATGCTTAAATGACTTTCACTGAAAACAAAAGTTACCGTGGCTGCAGCCAGCGGAAAGTGACAATCAGTGGCAGGGCAGGGGACCAGGACACTCACAGACAAAGCAACTTCCAAATCATTCCATTATTTTCCCTTAATTGGATTTTACAGTTCATCTGAGTATCTGCTGGGTTCTCGGAGGAGCTGTAGAATATGTGTGTACGCCCCGTGTCCTCTGTCCTTTCCTGAGATGAGGACATTCAAACACCGGAGTGCAGAGAGCACGCTGGACTTGTTTTAATGTCTATTTCGCCTTTCTGGCTTTATCATTGCACACATTTGTCTCTGCCTGATGGCCAGGACCGGAACATTACCAGTCAGCTGGCTGGTGTCCTTTGCTCAGAAAGCAACCCTGGGTAGATGAGAGGTCTTCCAGCGCCGGTCCTTGGCAGGGTTCATTGGTCTTGGTGATTGGCAGCAGTCGTGAGCGGTGGAGGTGGGCAGGTGGGAGTGGTGAGCGCTAGTGTCACAGGCTGGGCTCCCGGATTCTTAGCCCTGTGAGTGTTACAGGCCGTGTAGGGGCTCGAGAAGCTGGTTTCCTCCACCCTTATCTGTAGCTGACATTGCAGCGTCCAGGGAAGCCTTGATATCAGGGAGCCTTGGCATGAGGATCCCTCAGCACTGAGCCCCTGGAAACTGTGTGGTGACCCCAGACGGTTTCTTTGGTTCCTTACGGGGTGTTCTCCTTAGTGCGCTCAGTTGTCTGCCCTCTCATTCTTCCTGCCTGTTTTTGCCACGTTCCTGCCGTTCGCCCTGCTGCTTCTTGGTGTTGCCAGGTCAGCCTGCACCACTGAACGCAGGAAAAGAGAACTGAACATGTCTTTCATGGGGCCTCATGTTGCTACACCAGGGGCAGCTGCACAGGCGCGCGTCTGCTGATTCCTCAGTGTGCCCTGTGGCCTGCTTACCCAGCCTGAGAAGGGGTGCTTCCTCAGCCCCAGCCCTGCCTCTCAGCACGGAGCACAACAGCCACTGCTGGGGAAGGGCCTCCTCTTGGGCCAGGTGGAAGTGATTGCGAGGTTACCTATAGCTCAGTAAGGCTTATCAGTCAGGCACAAACCATTTCCAGCAGCTGCGGATGAGGGCGATGGGAGGCAGCTGGGGCTTTTGTGTCATTGTCCGAGGAGTTGTGGAAGAATCGGGTGTTGGCATCAGGACAGTTGGCTGGCTGCGTGACTGACAGCCTTCTTATTCAAGGCAGCCAGGGAAGCAAGGGATAGCCCATCAGCTGCCAATCAGGGAGTCAAGCTGCCCTGTCCCATGCTCTGTTTATAAACAGGAAATGAGCATCAAGAAGAGTGCTCACCCTAGGAATTCAGAGAACCATCATTAACACTAACAGTGATGGCAACAGATTTTTAACAGAGCTTATTTAACACCTGCCGGGTGGCCCAGGAGGAGGTAGATCCCCGCCTGTGTCTTCGATCAGAGCGAGCGCAAGGTGTGGAGGAGCAAGAGCAGTATAAGAAGTCGGTGGCGGAAATGTAATGGGCCACCAGGACCCTTCCTGGGCCAGGGCCCCTGTCCCTGCCTCTGCCTCACTCTCGGTCCTTCGGGAAGAAGCGAAGGAGGGCACGCGTCAGGAAGGCTGCCACTCACCCATGTGGTGCTTTTGCGCCAGTCAGCAACCGGCGCCAGTTCTTCCGGGTGGACACAGCAGAGCCCAGATTCCTGTGCTCACCAGGGTCTATGCCCCAGTGCCCAAGCTTCCTGCTCGGAATAACCTCTAGATTTAAAGACCCAGAGAGGTTGGAGAATTCACCAGGAGCTTTCAGAATCCTGCAAGGCTGCCCTGGACCCTCATAAGATCCAAGCACAATGCTAATTGTCATTGTAGAGGACAGGGTACATGCCAACTTGTAATTAGGACTCTGCTTTACTGCCTAGGATGGTGTATGTACATGGTGTGCGTGTGTGCACATGCACGTGTGCATACATGCGCGTGTGCATGCATGTGGTATATGTGTGGCATGCATTGACTCCCTGATGTACGTGGCGTGTGTTTTTGTGTGAGAATGTGTACATGTATACGTGCACAAGTGTGTGTGTGTGCACACTCACACAGACATATTACTGAGGTGCTATGCTTCCCAGTACAGAAATCCCCAGTTAGCCCCCCGGAACCTGACCAGCTTGACAGTGTCATTATGCTTCATCTCATGTTCCAGGACAGCAGATCCTGAGACGCCGTCACTCCCTTAACTCATGGACAAGACCGGGGAGAGAGGGCAGGGTCCTCTCACGAAGGTCTTACGGTTCCCCGGACAGCTCAGGGATAGAAGTGGGGCGGGCATCATTTATCAAGTATATGACAGAGGTGCAATTTACAAGCTACCGAGCTGGACTCTGTGCTATGGAGATTTAATGTGGCAGCTGTGCGCGGCCAGTGACGTCCAGCATTTTTAAGGTCAATTAAGAAACTCTTGATGGTGGTACAGCTAATGACAGCCTAGAGGGAGTGAGGGGGGGGGGCGTGTGAACAGTAGGGCTGAGACTTTATATTACTGGAAGGCATCGAAGTGAAGCGTGGGGGGAGGAAACCTATTGTCAGAAGCCATAAAGCACATCTGAGTGTTGCAGCGGAGAGGGTCCAGCTGTTTCTCTCCCCGAGCAGCGGCACAGCAGGCTGGGAAAGGAAGGCTGGGTCCACCAAGGGGCTGAGCTCCGGCTCCGTCGCTCCAGACACATCCTTCCTCCCGCCGCTGCCTCCGCACTAGGGCTACCCCGCTCCAGGAGCATCAGGGGATGCTGCAATGAGTCTCGGATGTAGGTCATGTTCCAGAAATCCGCACTCGAAGCCTGCCCTCTCCTCACCGCAGCATGTGTGGGTGGGCAGACATCCGCTTCTGGCTTCGGAAGCTACACAATGCAAGCTATGGGTCAGCCGTCTACACGGCGCCTGATAAAAGAGAGGCGGGAAACTCTTAGACAAAGTCTGTTTCGTTCTGTGACAAAATTGGCTCATGGTTGGGGAAAGGCCCTGTATGAGGTTTACTTTTTTTTTTTTTTTTTAAATCTGACAAAGGGTCTTAGACTAAATGGTGGCTGCTAGGACAGGCTTTATTGTCACATCTACCTGTCAAACTAGAAATTCAACAGAGCAATGGGAATGCTAATTGATATGCAAAACAGGTCTAGGGTTCCTAGAAATGGCTAATGATCCTTCAACCTACACCAGAGCCACAGCAGAATTAAGATGTGTATTGAGCTGGATCAAAACACCAGCCTCTCCCCCTTTTGTTTTCAAACCCTAGTTTGGGGAAACTGCACAGGTTTTAAGACTAAAATAAGAAAGAATATTACAAGCAGTAATGTTTGTCTTTCACACACTGGATATTTATTATTAGAAAATAGCTTCTATCAGCTGTCAGTACCAAACAAGTTGAAAGGAGTGTGCTTCTCCCCATAAATTTTCTTCTTAATGATATTTAAATAAACAACTTAATGTGTGGAGAGTTGCCACGCCTTTTTTCCCTTTAGAAACTGAATAATTAAATGAAGTTTAGTATAAAACATCCTTCAAATATGCCTTGTTCTGCGGTGATTATGCTGTCTCTTCCAAGAAGGGACAGGAAAGAGGTGAGAAGGACCACCGAAGCTATCAAACTGCCCCTAAGGATCCAAAGAAGAAGCCAGGAAGCGAATAAACTAACCCAAGTAAAACCCATCCAAACCAAGAAACCAGTTTTTACATTGGCTTTTCGATTTTGATTATCATCTAAATTTAATATAGAGATATATTTGAAATAGTAATAAAAAAAGGAAGAATTGGATTGCATAAGGACAACCTTCCTCATATGTTAAAGAGGTGTTCAGAATTTTCCATACAGTATCTGCTAGATCAAAGTGTTTGGCAGCTTAGCAAATATCATATGAGTGCAGCATCCTCGATTTGATGTCAAACGGCATTTGCTTCCTTCTGGCGGAGTTCTGTTGCTCGGGCAACAGGGTAAGAGGTTCCTCATGTTCTCAGACCCACAGGTAAAGGAAGGCTTGAGGGTGGCTCGGTGCGTGACGACCCCAGTGCACAAACTTCCAAACCCCAAACAGAGTCATCCAACCAGACACCCAAGACGTCAGACAATCGTCTCCTTGGAGTTCCTCTTGACCGAGTGCAGACCCAGCAAGGACTGCTGGTTAGAAGGGACGTTGACAGACTTTGGAATGAGGAGAATCACTCTCTGATTGGTCCGACGCCATTCATTGTACAATCGACAGTGGTACCTAAATGACACCTGGGGGTGGGAGAGGAACAGCATGAAGACACACAGGTAGACAGAGTAGACAATCGATTGGAGGAGCAGACATGTCATTTCAAACTCCTGAGGGCGGGCAGCATGACAGTGGGGGTAGGAACACTGGATGAAGTGGGCTAGCAATCACTGCTGGGATGTCAGGGCCCAGGGGTGCTCCACAAGAACACGGGGGACTTGCAGGGTAGCTTCCTTTTCTCCTCTGTGTACTGGGCAGGATCAGGATGTAAGTGGGAAGATGGCTGGAGAATCAATGCCAGTCCCTGCCCAATTATGTGCCCTGGGTCATGCACCTGCCTGCTCTCCCTCAATTAAGTGGTGATGGTGGGGGGGCGGCTAGGTCTTTATGTGCTTCCCTGTGGACTAGACAAGATGCAATGCAAAGGACCCCATTCACGCCATTCACACTCTGATGCTAAGAACACCTCTGCACATGCTGTGGATGGGATGTATGCACTACTGTGCTTGAAGGTCCTGAGCTGCCCTTGCTTGAGGGTCCTGAGCTGCCCTTGCTTGTCTCTCCTCTGCACCTGGAGCTTCCTGGGGGCAGCACTTGCGTGGTATTATTCTATGCCCTTCAGCACCTCACAGCTTCTGACGCTTTGGAAGGTGCTGACATTTGCTGAGTGAATAGATGAGGGAATGAAGATCCATGTGTTCTGACTACAACACTGGTTGCAGCCCTAAGCTCCTTTTATGCAATGCCTGATGGTACAAGAAGGGAGTTCTATGGCCAATCAGGACTTAATAGTGAACTAAAGTGCTTGCTTTTTAAGTAAACACACTGGAATGAGACACTGGAACCTGTTAGGCATGAAGAAGGTTGTCAGAAATTGATGACCTACTCAGACTGTACTTTTGAAGATGTACTTTTAACACTGAGGGCCGAGGGATCAGTCTGAGTGCATTGAGGTTCCTTACTCTGCTAGGAAGGAAGGTGCCCACACACTCAGAGTGATCAGTCACCCCCATTTTGGCTCTTGAATGGTCCTGGTTTGATATGATGGTTTGAACTCAGCATCTTTGGAATCGGAAAATGTAGGTCTTGAGCAGACAGGGCTTGTCAGCCTTAGTAGTGGGATCATGAAATTCAAGGCATCCGTTCAAATTTCTGAGGCAAGAGAGGGCTTGGCACAGACCGAGTGCTAGAGAGAGAGCTGGGTATAACACTATAGCTTGTATTTTCTCCAAAAGGCCCTCACCATGCCGAAGTGGATCTATCCTTTTTTTTTTTTTTTAATTCATCAGAGCTCAACTCTTCTATCTATTCTGCTCTGCTGAGGTTTGGTGCTTCTCATAAACCTGAGGTAGGCAAGTGGGGAAAGCCTGGTGTTTAGGCCAGGGCAGCAAGAGGCGGAGCGCAGGCAAGCATGAAAGAACTGCAGCAGTAGAGGTCCGGAAGCTGGAACTCGCAGAGGGAAGCTGAACTTCAAACCAACAGTCACCCCCTACTCCCCAGGCTGCCACTCCGGGGAGCAGTCTGAGAAGCGGCTCTGGGCCCACCCTTCCTGCACGCGGGCTGGAATCCTCATCTTCCACCTGACTGCGTGTTTCTACAGGCCGCACTGCTCTGGCTGGTAAACGGCACGTGATGTCTAAAGCACAGAGCCTCGCATGGACATTCGTGTTCCTGACCTGCTATTTTTTTTTTAGGTTTAAATACATGGAAAAGAAGATGAACACTGTGTGCTGTCTGTCTTAGATACGGCCCGTCAGAGCGCATGCTCTCAGAGTGTCTCGCCCAGCTGCTGGTGCATCTCACGGGAGCTGGTTAGGACACCAGAATTTTGGGCGCCGCCCAGATCTAAGAACTCAGAGGGCGTACTTAACAGGATCCCCAGGCGATCTACAAGCACGCACAAGTCCCGAGAAGCATCGCTTCAAGGAACGCCAGGAGCCAAGGTTGAGAACTAATAATAATAATAATAATAATAATAAATTGAGTGAAAACAGATGTGATTGAATTAATCTACTTAATTGCTGTTCATTAACAGAGTCTGCAGGCAAATTTAGTCAATGACAGCGGCATCTGCGGGCAGATTTTTGGCCAGGGAAAGTACAGGAAGTTGAGTGCCAGGCTAAGGAGAGGGTACGGGTCTGTGGCGGCCATAAGCTAAGACAGAAATGTGAGGGAGCTTGTTTAGATCTCCAACCTCTGTGGTTTTTAGGTATGGGTTAGGTAGGTTTGGTTTTAGAGCAGGGTAGGAGAAATATGTTATAGGGCTACTATTTGAAAAATACAACTCCCTATGGGATTGATTCCAAAGCATTCACTATTCACCTAAAGGTAATAGATGAAGGTAATAGATGAATTAAGTAAAATCACATCCTGGGCAGGGTCTGCCTATAGGGAGTTAAGCATGTGAGCTGAAGGCACAAGTGAAGTAAGAGGTACTGGAGAGATGGCTCAGTGGATAAGCGCCTGCTAGCCAACCTGGGGACCACCTGAGTTTGATTCCTGGAAGTCCATATGGTGGGAGGAAAGGTGTCTCCTGACCTCCCACTCAGGCATGCTGATTGCATGCATGTGTCTTCTCTCTCAAATAAATGAGTAAAAATCTTTAGAGAAGAAGAAAATGTTAGTATCTGCCTAAGAGAGGTAGAATTCACATCTTCTTTATTTTCTCTCTCCTCTTGGGAAGCTTTGCGACAGAAGCACATTGCTAAGACCCGGATTTGGGGGAGTCACCTTCCCTGCAATGGGCCCCACTCACTTGTCTCTGGCTGCACCACGGAAGAGTTATTTCTATTTGGGAGCCAACTAGCTGTGGAGAAGTCTCGCCGACCTCTGAGGCCACAGCAGGCTGTTGGGAGAGGTCTAAACTAGCCTCACAAGAGCAGATATGTTGGCTCATATATCTCACACATGCCTATAATCCCAGCAATTGGGAAGATGAGACAGGATTCCCATGGTTTTGAGACTAACCTGGGCTATAGAGAGAGACCTTGTATCCAAAAAAGCAACAACAAAGACACCCAAACAAACAAGAAGGAATCCCCAAAGCAACAGACTAGACCACCAAAAAACAAAGAAAGAAAGAAAATACAATTATAAACCAGTCCCACGGTGAGTGTGGGTCGGTTGGGTGTAGAACTGGAGGGTCTGGTTCATGGTCAGAATCTACATGATCAAACCATGGGACTGGGAGAGGTCCACAGTGGAGGAATTGGTCCTGCACTCATTTTGTTGAGCCTTGGCATATCGGTGCTGCGGCAAGGGAGAAGCCCCTATAGTGCTGACTCTGCAGCCTAAACCCTGACCGAGAACCAGGTCATCCAATGTCTTCATGCTACGGCCAACTCAGTTCTCAGCTGACTGGCTGTTCATGGGCTTAAACCACATGTGACATTAACAGTGATGTTTTGGGGCACCTCTCCTCGAGCCACAGGGTGGAGGGCCTAAGGCCTGGCCTCCTGTCTTCCAAGGTGTGCTTCTGGAACACACCGGCTAGGTTTCCCCGACTCGGCATCAGGGCAGGGCCTGGTGGCCCCGTGGGCTGGGAGCAGGTCCAAGGGCACTTTGAGGTATGTGGTGCGAGTGCTTGTCTCCCGGCACAGCCCCGGTCTGAGAGGTTTTTCCAGGAACCTGTCCTCTGAGGAGCCAGGGTTGGACTGACACCGTGTTTGTTTATCAGAGACGTTCTCGCTGCACAGTCTCCTTAAGCTTGACAGCTTGTTTACCATGGGTTGCTGCCGGAGGGCACTTTCCAAGTGCTGTCAGCTCCTGAATTACGGCTCTTGCCAGGGCTGCTCAGTACAGCATTTATCTGGGAAGGAATTATTCTATATTCAGTAACCTATTGCCGAGCTGACTCCATGGCATGCTTTCCACCGCAGTCAAAAGAGAATGCCTTTCTTTCCTCCTGCTACTGTGCATTTTCTGGAGACACGGTAGACGGCAGGGAAGCCACAGGAAGACTGCCCCGGACTGCCCTGTGCTGGGGCTTGGACAGATGTTCCAAGATGTTGACCAGCTAAAACTTCACAGTAACTACTGACTCAGGGGCTACTGATAACTTCCTCCTGATTTTTTTTTGGGGTGGTGGAATAAGAAGATGAGTAAAGGAGGTTAAAGTTACACAGTTAATAGGAAGCTAAAGCTTGGGTGTTAGCACAGGGCCTTTGGACCCTGAAGTATGTGCGGCCCTGCCTTGCTGCAAGACGCATGCTGCGCAAAGAGCCCGGCTTCCCACCCCAGCCTTCCCTTTGGCTGAGATGGGAGAAGAGGAAATGGGCCACATCCATCTTTTCTCTAAGCAGTCATCCTCTTTCTTTCTTCTCCTCTGCTACTCCTCCTTATCTTCTCATCAGGCCAGTGTATGTAAGCATCACAGAGCAGGGTTCCAAAAAGCACTCAGCTGGCTCTGAAAGCCCAACACCTAGGCCTCACCCTTCTCCGCCCTTTATCCCTGAGACCCCTTCTAAGAATAATCCCAGACTAGCAAAGACTTAGACAAGGTTAAAAAACAACTCTGGCACTTACTCATTAGTTCCCAAAGCACTTTGCTGTGCACACTACTTCAACCTCATGATGCCAGGAGAAATGGGCCAAGACGACCACTTTACAGATGAGGCCCCAAGGCTCAGAGTCACTGACTTTTCACCGTGGCACATCAGATGGAGAGCTGGTGGTGGCTGCACGGCTTAATTTCTTTCTATTTGCCCGTATGTGTGTTTTGCAAGTAGGTGTGTGTACAAGAGGGCACTTGAGCGTGTGTGTCTGAGGAGACCCGCGGGTGACATAGAGAATCATCCTACATTGCTTAACTTCCTTTTTGGTTTGCTCTGGGGTTTCCTAGGATCTGCCTGTCACGACTGAAAGTGCAGGCCGCTGCCATTTCCTCCTAATGTTTTTTATGTGGGATGTGGAAATCTGAACCCAGGGCCTGATTGCTTAATTTCTTCCTTCTAACCCTTCTCTTGTCATAACGAAGCTTTGGATTAGCTTCTTTGTTTGATTCACAATAAACAGGACATACTTCAGAAGCATAGACCATCACAGGAGGCAGTGACATAAACAGTTTGATGTAGGGCTTCATTATTCAGGAACAGACTGTCTGAATTCACCCCAAGATTGCTGAGCGCTACACATCAGGACGCTCCTGACCTGCTGCAGCCCCAGCCCCGTCTCTCTTCCTGAGAGTGTGTCCTCCTGTCTGAACATCCCCACGGGAAGGGAAGGGAGGGCCAGTGCTGGAAGCGCCAAAGGATAAGAAGCTCTGAGTGACTGCGGAAGGAACCAGGGAGGGGGAGACCCGAGGGGGAAGCCAGAGCCGGTCAAGAGCTTCCCAAGCTGACACTGTGCAATGGGATAGTGGAAGGGAACAATGCAGACAGGAAGTACCCACTGAATAACAATGGGGTGTGCTCAGGTTACTACTGAGCAGGCACAGAGGAGAAATGCCAGGAGGCAGGGGGCCTCTGGACCTAGTCACCAGGACAGCAGCCTTCCACAGGGCCGCAGAACGAGGGAGCCGCTATTGCACTTTGTGGGCGCTGCCAACTGGTGCCCAAGCAATCAACTTACAGCATGAAGTTAGGAGAACGAAAAAGAAAAGTTTAAAACTTCTTCCTTGCATACGGCAGGGACGCATATTGGGAAATAGCTTGCCTTTGGTGGCAGCAAAATCTTCTCAGCTGGATAAATTAGTGCTTTTATGGGCGGCAGAGTGCGTGTCCCAAAGCATGGAATAATCACCAGGCCAAGTGCAGCTCCACGTCTGACAAAGACTTTAGGCTGTTTCAGAATGTGGGAAGGAAATAAGCAGTGGGGAGGATTCATGATCTGTGCAGTGGCGGCAGCAGCAAGTCCATCATCATTCATGATATACTGCAATCCCAGTAAAAGCGAGAAACATGAGAGAGAGAGAGAGAGAGAGAGAGAGAGAGAGAGAGAGAAGTCCATGTCTTGATACAATTCTAGTTCACCAGAGAGGAAATGCACAAAGCGCCTGGCACTTTGTTTACTGGATCTGTTCTTTCTTGCAGTGCACCTGCGCGCGTGTGTGTACTTACATTTCTCTCTTTCTCACTGCCTTACACACACACACACACACACACACACATACACAGAATTACACACCTGTGTGGTACTAGCACTTGAAGGTCTGTTGCCTGCTAGGCAGGTGAGAAGGGCGACAGACAAGATGGAAGGCTTATGCCAGCTATGAGGCCTTTGTCTCCAGCTGGCCAAAGCTTCCCTGGCCGCTCGCCATACTTACTAGTGTCCAAAAGAGGTAAATAGTGAAGAGTGCGACAGTGAGTGCAATCAGTCCGACGGCCTCAAGCCGACTACTAAAGTGCAGGTGGTCCACGGCGCCGCGCAGGCACAGCCAGCCTGAGATGGTGGCCAGGGGAGTTATAAACAAGAAGCACACCATGTCTCCAAACAGAGTCCGCTTCTCGTGCTGGGGGCCGGGGTTTCTGAGCCACTGCCAGAGAGAGAGACAGAAAAGGAAAGGATAAGGTTAAACACCAGCGTGGGGGTCGGCGACGCCGCTGTGGAGTTGTATCCGCTTCAGACTCCGGGCAAAAGCACTTGTGACCTGTTCCGAGATGATAAAGAAGCATTAAGGGCTTGTTCTCATGCCTTTGTCCCCTGAATAGTAATGATGCAACACTGACAGTTTACAATGTCCTTGCTGGGGATGACCTGCTTTTAGTGAAAATAGTTCAATGGCTACTGTGCTGAATTACAACAATCCAAAGTGAATTTATGCTTGGGAGGTGCTACAGTTTGCAATGAGTGTCTCTGAAGATCCGTATGCAAAGTCCCAGTTTCCTAGAGGGCAAATTTTGGGAGGTGGGGCCCACAGGGAGCTTATGTAAAGTTATTGGAATCACCGTATCTTCAAAGGGGATGGTGGGTCTGGTTCTTTACTTCCTTAGGTGACACACTGCCTAGGATGTGTTGCCCTGGCTAGAGGACTAAACCAGTACGGCTACTGACCTTGGACCTGAACCTTCATGATTTACATGAGTCCACATAAAACTTTTCTCCTGATAAGTTACTTGCTTATTCGGGTATTTCCTTGCAGTGATGGGAAGCTGACCAGTACAGAAACTGACAGCTGAGATCTGAGAAGTGCAGTCACCAGTCAAAGCCTTCCTGTATCTTGCCTCTGAGAATGTGTTCAGAGAAGGCTTATCAGCAGGTCAAGGTTGCTGAAATCGAGCACATTCCTAAGAAAAACCTGTTTTCAGGACTGGCTTTGGACTAACTCTTCAAGAGGTCTGAGGGCTGGGGAGACGCTTAGTGGTTAAAGCACTTGTTGTGCAAGCAAGCTGACTTGGGGTTTGGATTTCCTAATCCCACATAAAGTACTGGGCTTGCCTGCAATTCCAGCCTCAAAAGGTAGAGTTGGAAATTCCCGGAACAAATTTGCTCAAAGGACTAGTCTTAGAGGTGAGCTCTGGATTTGATTAAAGACTCAAGAATAAGGTGGAAGAGTAAGGATGATTCCCCAACATTACCTTGGGTATCCACATGTGCACATACATGCATGTACACATGCACACAACCCCCCTCCACATATACACATGAAAGGCGGGGGAGGGGAGAGAAAGCCAAGTCTGAGTCCTTAGAATATTCTCCCTGATAAAAATCATTGGCTATGCCTAAGGTTGTAGGCCAGATAATATCAGTATGACCAGACAGTTTATGCTAAAACTGTGATTTATTTTTAATTTATTTTGTCTTGGGAAGGGAGTTTTAAGTGGCTGGGACCAGTGAGCATAGGATTGTAGGACTATCTGATTCCGGTGAAAATCTTGGATTCCAAGTCTCACATGAGCTTTCTTGACGAACAATGCTTTGAACATATTATCACAAATATTAGCTGAAAAAGAAGTGTATGGAACTGGGTCTGGGGTCTGTGACTTAATACAGCAGCTCATGCTTATCATCCCAGGGCTCAGGAAGAGGAGGCAGAGGATCATTCAGACCAGCTTGGATGACATGGTGAGAATTCCTCAAAAGAGCATATCGTGTGGGAAGGAACATCTGGAAGCTGGGTGCTGTCCCAAGTAACTTTTCCTTTCTTGATTTTCACCTGTATTTCCACAGGAAAAAAAACACATCCACTAATGTTACAGCTTCCTAAGTCCTGTGAGTCCTTCTAGCAAATCACTCATGCTGAGGTGGTCTTGGGACCCTCGGCGCAGAATAAGGCTGACTTAATTCCAGGAACTTGGCCATGCCCCTATGTCGACTTCTAGGACCCTGAACCTCCTCGCTTAGGATCATCTCTGAGGCCCTGGTAGTGCTGCTACATCGCATGAACCACCCAGCCCTCCAAAGGAGCGCATGCTGCAAGACAAGGGATGTGGGTGTTTGTTCAATGACTAGGAAGGGAACTGGCTTACTGCCCTCCCACGGGGTTTTTGCTGAAGTACAGCTCCTTGTCCACTCCAGGACAGCATACAGCACAATCCCATGTTTCCATATTGGTGTCAGAATGCACCAGCAAAGGGGCCTGGTGGCTTTCCTTCACGTTGCACGAAGGCAAAACCCCAGGTAGCTGATGTTCTTATTACTGCTCCGTGTTGTAACATCAGAAGCTGAGGAGTCTTGGGAGGTGAGGCAGAGGGACAGATGACCAGGCAGGGCAGGAGGACGCTGTGGACTGTCTTCCATCTTGTTCCCACGGTTGCCTGTCGACGCACCTGGCAAGGGCTGTTTGCTGCTGTTAAACAGGGCTCTGGAGGGACAGCCCCTCCCATAAAACATTAATGGGAGAGAAAGGACCATGAGAGGAGTGGGTGGGATGACTGGTCAAGGAAGGGAAGGTTATACTAGAGGATGGAAAGAAGAAACAGAGGGCAAGATGGGGCACGCTTGGCAGAGGCCTGGAGGAGCAAAGGCACAGGGGAAGGATGGAGGGAGATGCCCTTCCTCAGATGCCCGTCTGGATTCCCAACATGCCAGCTACCAATGATACCCCACCTTAGAGTTGGACTGAGATAATGAAATAAGTCAATGTCAACTCCAAAGTGGACATGAATAAATATTAGGATAAGGGGGAGTTGACTTATTTGTGAATATAAACACAGCATTATGAATATTTAATGAAAACACCCGAATGATCAACAATATTAACCCTGTCATTCCACCTCATACATTTCAGCAGCTTCAAAAAAATTCAAAGAGCTCTTCTTAATTAACATTTCCTCTCCTGAATAATGGTGGAATCGCTATGGAGCATAGAAACAACTGATTATTACTCCAGAGATTCAGCAAGGTTACATGGCTATTCCGGGTCGCTCAGAGGCTCAGCTGAGAAGAGGAACAGGAGCTTCCTCCTTTCATTCAGATGTGCTACCAGTGAACTGTTTAAAAATTAAAATTTTGGGCTGGAGATAGGACTCAGCAGTTAAGACTCTGCCTTGCAAGCAGAAGGTCCTGAGTTTGGATCCCAGGTCCCACATAAAAATATCAGGCAGAAGTGGCAGCGGCCTGCACTTCTGTACTTGGTGGGTGGATCTGGGAAATCCCAGTGTAAAGCAAAAGGGAGGTAGAAGCAACCCAGGATGATTCCCAAAGTCACCTTTAGTCTTTCATAGGGACACACAGTGCCCACTCACACACACACACACACACACACACACACACACACACACAGACACACACACAAATAAAAGTTAAAACTTTAAGATATCATCCAGGTTCTTAAAATAATGGTCCCAAAATTGTGGCAACCAAAGCCCTTTTGGGCTATATTTTCCCAGGAAGAGGACTGCAAGTCTAGTGTACCATCTGTACTTTAATTTGCACGCGTGCATCTGACACACTGATCTCCTTAGCTACTTTGCCTCCTTTTTTTTTTTTTGCCTCCTTTTTTTAAAAAATTTATAGTATATTTTTTTTCCACTTATACAAACTTGATAGGTACCCCATTCCCCTCCCTCCCTCCACTCTTCCCTGGATTCTCTTGCTCCTTACCCCCCTTTCCCCTTCCTTTCCCCCCTCCCTCCCTTTCTCCCAGTGCCCCCCCACCCCCAATTCCTGGAGCATCCTTTACTGTGCATGTCAAACTTCCCTCTGGGTCCTCCTCTCTGATGAGGTGTGAGGACTCAGTAGCATTGCCTAGAGCTCTTTCTTGTGTTCCCCTTTAGTATAGGAACACTATTGTGGCTGTTAATCCCTTGCCTCTAATCCCTCCTTTCTTTTCCTTGGGAATTCTGGGCATAGTTTGTTACAGCTTAATTTAGTACTTATCTATATGGCTTTTAACATTGCCCAGCACAATGATTCAGATATGGAGAGGTAATCAAGAATCAGTGGTTACTTAGTAAAATTTATCAGATTTGTCTTTGTGTGTGTATGCACTTGCATGCCACAGTGTGCGTGGAGGTCAGGGGACATCCTTGGGTGTTGGCCCTTGCCTTCC
Source organism: Typhlomys cinereus (assembly GCA_023101885.1). Classification (NCBI taxonomy): domain Eukaryota; kingdom Metazoa; phylum Chordata; class Mammalia; order Rodentia; family Platacanthomyidae; genus Typhlomys; species Typhlomys cinereus. The sequence goes on from JALPQD010000719.1 coordinate 118,959, forward strand.
ACCTTGTTTGGGAGAGACCTGGCACATGCCAGGCTAGCTGTTCTGGAGCTTCTGTCTCTGTCTCCATCTCACACAGCAGAGGTGCTGGGATCGCAGGTGTGCACTACTGTGACCCGCTTTACATGTGTTCTGAGGATCCGAACTCAGGTCCTCAGGTGTGCATGGCAAACACCCATTGAGCCATCTCCCCAGACCCAGACTTATCTGATAAAACAAATGTACAAGGGTTGGGGGTGCAGCCCAGTAGTAGAATGCACGCATGTGTAAGGCCCTGGGTTCAATCCCTAGTATTTCTCTTCAAATAAGATAAATGTACGAAGGACAAACTAGGATTACAGCCCCTCATTCCAGTATCCTGACAGTCACTGATTATACTCCTGAGAACTTCCCTAGGCCAGTTGAGGTGTCCATAATTGTACTTCATTAGCACCACTTTAGGGAAGATTCAGCTTACTGTGTTGCTTGCCGACTCCATTCAGGTGTGTTCTTAGTACTGTTGTGCAAAAACATGTGTCCGCTTTAGAATCGCAGGGCTACGTATCTCTCAGACAAGACAGGTCTCTGAGCAAGGCCAGCAGCTGAGAAAAACATTGTCTGAAGGCTGCTGTCAGAATACCTAAGTGTGCTGACACACGGACACTTAGTGAAGAAGATTTATAACACACAAAGTTTGATTACAGTTCCGTCTCCCAACAATGTAGAATGACTTAAATAAATTTTAGAATTTGCTTAAAATAGAATGCCGCATAGTAAACATCAAGTGATAATGCAGTCCTTTGTTGCTAGACATGATGTATTGCTGGATGGAAGGAAGTTCTACTGGACAGAACAGATTTATACTACATGGACAGAGACCAGAGATACTTGACCAAGCAGGAGCTAGCTGAGCTGGCAGAATGTTGAGGTTATGAGTAGTTTTTAAAATTTTTTTGAAATGCATCTTATGATAAATGGACATGGGTTGTGTGTGTGTGTGTGCGTGCACATGTGTGCTACAGGTTTTCAACTTAGTTGAATCACAGTAAACCAGCCTTTTGTGTATGTGGGTGTATCAAGTTGCTCAGTGGTTGTCTGGCCAGGATGCCATCATGGTAGTTTTACGACATTTTCTCGGGCTGTGGCTCTGATCAATGTTAACTCATTTATCTAACCAGAATGAGATCCAATTGCCTGGACATTTAATCTCAGCAACATTATCATGCACGTTGGCCTAATTCATAACAGACAAAAAGTTGATCTCCTCAATTATTGTTCTATTATATTTTTGGCTCTTGTACAGCTTTTGCTTCTCTAATAAGTTATACTAATCATGTAGAAAATAAGGTATGTGGTCATCTCCTAGGCGTTCATTAGAGGGTAGGTGGGATGAAAGGCAGCCTTGTTTGCCTATTTTCCCAGTGGACCTCAATTTAGCACCAGTGCCTAACACAGTACCAGCCTTAGAGTGGGCTCTCAATGCTGTGTGGATGACAACAGCTTGTGTTCCTTCTTATTGTATTATATACTGGCCATTAGCTGATGTGCTACATGTAATAACCCCACCATAACTCTTGAAAGGGATAAACTGACAAGACTGGTTTTGGCTTTTGTGTTGGTAGTCTAGCACTAAAGACTTTTCTCTTAAACCTTCTTCTACATCCTGCCACTTTAGTTTTTGCAGCTAAAACACCAGTCTTGAAGAGCCTTTGGTTTAACCTTAGTCCTAAGCTTATACTTTGGTGGTTAGCTGGATTTTAAAAGCCATGGACACTGACAGAGAATACTGGTTTGGAAGGCATTGTTCACCTCGAAGGCCCACTTTTCTGGCTGCCAGGAGTTCTGGGGGCAGCCCAAGGGCATCTTTTCTGCCTTGTCTTTTCTGGTTTTATTAAAGAAACATGAAGCATTCAGGTATGGAGGCCTGTGTGGACAGCCTGGTGTGGGCGAGGCAGAGGCCGCTGCGGAGTGAGATCCTGCCTCTAAAAGTCCACACAAAGAACAAACAAACCCGTGAAGCCAAAAATCATGCTGTTGAAACCCTCAGTGTCCTATTTTTTTCTACAGAAATCGCATTTCAATCACTAACTTGTTTCCTGAACCATGACGCTGATCTATTCTTGGAAGCAAGTTCAACAAACAACCAAACCAAGGAGAAACCTCACTGTAATGAGCAGGGTAGGGCCCGAGACAGCCTAGGGTGCTCTAGAGCAGCTTCCTTCTCCTACCACTGCCGGGGCCTCCTCACTGCTGGAAATACACTGCTTTCAAGGGGGGTCAGCCATGGGTTCTGTAGGAGAGGCGTCTCTGCCTGGCTGGCTCTCAGTTAATCGACCTAAGTCCCCAAAGTGGACAGGACACCTCCAGGTCAGCTTGCACTCGAAGCAGATGATATTTGGGTAGCTAATAGCGCTCATCGATTACAACCCTCCCCATGAATCACCTTAATGAGAAAGCATCAGGAGAATGAGAGAACTGGAAGAAGGGAAACCACAAGTTTATGGGGCTGGAATTAAAAATCAGGAGACAGAGGGATGGCAGAGTTTCGCAGTGTGCACGCGCCTGGGTTTCTCCCTCGAATGGATCCTTGAGTTACTGACCTACACTTGTCTTTCTTGGGGCGGGTGCATGAACTCTTGGCTGAGCTGTCTAGATTTCTCTGTGGAACTGGAATGTGGAGGGGCTGTGTGATGAAAAGAAGGTGACCGATCCTTTGTATGTGTTAAAACTGAAGATAAAACCTGAAAATCAGGCTTTTCAGTTGACTGAAACAAAGTGGAAGATAAAACCAAACCAACTCCGGCCAGTGCTTCCGTCCCCGAACCCCACAGTCTGAGAGTGTGTTTCTATGTTAGCTGGAGCTGCACAGGCAATTTCGAGGAGCCCAAGAGATGCTTGCTGCAGACACCCGGCAGCCTGGCTGGAGCAATGCATCTCAGGCTATAGCCGACCAGATACCTGATGCGCCACATGTGGGAGCCTATCAGAGCCCAGATGCACTGCCCACGGGAGCCATCAAAGATCCCACTCGTGGTCAGAGACCTTTCAATCATCAGCCTAGCTCCAAAGCTTTAGGCACATATTCAGTGGCCACTAAACATCACCACTGCGGACTAATAAACAATCAAATGCCATCTGTCTAACAGAGGCAGCCCAATCTCCACATCAGCAAATGACGGACTTGCCTGCTCACTCAGGCGCCCTGCTTCCCTTCTGTGTGTCAGCCCATGCTCTCGCTCTCCTGCCTACCGGTACCACCTTCCACGTGTGCCACTGCCAGCGCCCAAGGCTGGTCGCATCATTCCTGCTTGGTGGCAACAGCCTCCCGCCTCCCAGTCTGGCCACTGGACAGACTGGTCACTCAGCAACAGTGACGGTCACCTTGTAGAAACATGAACCAGTAAGTCAGACTTTGTTCACAACACTCCAGGGCTTAGATTAAAGTCCAAACTGCCTGGAAGCACAGGCCTGACCTCATCCCTTCCTGCTGCTCTGATTCTGTCTCCTGCTAGGTCCCCCTTCATTTCAGTGGTTAGTTACTACAGCTGCTCCCCCCCACCACACACCCAACAGGCTTCGCCTATGCTCTTGCTTGGTTGGCGCCTTATCTTTAAAATCTCCTTTCAGAGAAAGGCCCCTTCTCTTTGAAAATGCCCCTCTTAGGGGTGGGCTCGGTAAAGTGTCTGCCACACAACCATGAGAACATGAGTTTGAATCTCTGGCATCTGTGTCAAGGACCAGGGGCGGCGCTACAATCTATAACCTTAGCACTGGGGGTGGAGGATCCCTGGGTCTCTAGACAGTCTAGTCAATCAGTGTGCTTCAGATTCAATGAAGAGACCCTGTCTCAAAAAACAATTTGGAGAGCAATAGAGAAGGACAACTGACATTGACCTCTGATCTCTACGTACACACAAACATGCAGAGACATATAACATTGTGCATACTCACACACAAAGTGAAAAAAAAATCAGAATCTTTTTTTTTTTTGAGGATTAAGGTAGAGTTTGTTAGAGGACAGAAAGGTTGGAACTCATGGACTCCAGATGTGGAGTGCCAGGGGCTGGGGTGCCCTGGAGAACTCATGGTGCCTAGGCATGGAATCCATGAGGAGCAAGGAACAAGAAAAAGAATCATGGCACTGGAGTGCCATGAGGAGCTAGGGCGCCTCCATGAGAAGCAGGCAGCTGGAAAAGGAACTCATGGCACCTTGAGTACATGAGGGGCTGGGGTGCCCAAAAATCAGAATCTTAAGGGCTGAGATGTAAAAGCACTTGCTGTGCAAGCCCGAGGACCAGGGTCCAGCCCAGAAGCCAAGTAAAAACTTGACAGGGTCGCGCAAGTGTCCCTAACCCCAGCACCTACTGGAAATGAGAGGCGGAGACATGAAAATCTGGCAGCTCACAGGCCAGCCTGTCTGACTTACACAGCAGTGAGAGTTCCTTCCTCAAAGCAGGAGAGGTGAGAATCACGTGACACCCACGGTTGCCCTGTCCCTCCACGCTCACACACAACAAGTGCACAGAGATGCAAATATGAATACTCACCCACACCCACACATTAAAAATAAAAGTAAATATAAACGTTGCACTTGCGAACATTTAGCTGCACTTTCTGTATTTTCTGCTGAGCACAATCTTCCCTCTGAAAGGACACGGCTCATGTATTTGTCTGCTCACCTGCCCATTGATTGCCACCCATTTCAACAAACGCTCCTCGAAGACAAAAGGCTGTTGGTGTTCACTCGTAGGTACCTTGACCTCGGAGCGGGTATTGAGCAGTTACTTAATGCAAATGAACCAATCAGCGCTGAGCCGCAGCAGCCCTGACCAGGGGTGATCTGACAGACTAATGAAATTGACTGGAAAGGAGATATTTTGTTGGTGTGTAAACACCAAATCATTAAGTTCATTGCTTTTAGTTCTTTTAGATCAGAGATAACATTATGTATTTATATGCAATTGCCTGGTTTCCAAAAAAGAAATTATGCATTTTCTGTTGCTCTAAGATGAAAACCTTGTAGTTTCTTTTTTTTATTTTTTATTATTTATTTCGTGTGTGTGTGCGCATGCATGTGTACATGCGCGCACATGCATGTGTCTCAAAGAACACACAGTGTGTGTGTTCCTCTGAAGGACCAAAGGTGACTTCAGGAATCATCCTGGATTGCTTCTACTTTCTTTTTGCTTCACTCTGGGATTTCCCAGGTTCCACCTACCAAGGCCAGAAGTACAGGCCACGCCATTTTCCACCTGGTGTTTTTACATGGGACCTGGAGCCCAAACTCAGGACCTTCTGCTTGTGAGGCAGAGTCTTAACCCCTGAGCCATCTCTCCAGCTAAAACTTACAGTTTCTAGTCAAGTTTTTTTCTAAGATGAAAACAATCATGGAATACTATTTATTTTCCCATAGGTCATGAAATAGCACAAGAAATCCAAACAATTATTACAGGTCTTAATCTTTTAATCAGGATTACTTTCTCCTCCCTTCCCCCTTAGAAGTAATCTACCTTGAAATAATTGGCATGACAACTATTTAAACACCCATTTAAAAATTATAGAACTTGGGCTGGTGGGTAAAGGCCCTTTCATGTAAACCTGGTGACTTGAGTTCAATCCCCAGACACGACATGGCAGAAGAGAATCGACTTGCAAAAATTTTTCCCTGACCTCCACATATGCATTGTGGTACACACATGCCTTCTCTCTCTCTCTTTCTCTCTCTCAAATAGTGTTCAAAAATGTAACTCCAGTTTAACAAAAAGTGTGCATTGTCTGCCATGTGCCAGGTAGTTTTCCTGAATTTGATAAAAACAGGTAGTGCTGTTATCCCCAATCTAGATCAGAATATTAAAGCTCAGTGAGGCCAAGTTACTTGTTCAAAGCTACCCCGGCCCAACACTCTCCTGGCATTCTCTAGCTGCTTTGCCCACCTGAGATCTGTGTGGTACTTACTATTCTTTCTCTCCTTCGCTGGCTCTCAGCAGGGAATAAAACACAGGTGTGGAAGAGCCCAAGGGGGGAAGGGACATAGCTCCCACCTATCTTCCTAGGTTCTCCTAATGTCACATGGCCTTTATCAAGCTCTTCCACCTTTCTAGGGGTAAAAAATGGGGTTTCCTCCAAGTAGGGCAGCAGAGAAGGTATAGCTTGGTGGCACGTGGGAGGGACTCTCTCTACTTGTCATGGAGATCACCCAAAACTTGCTAGTCCCCACTTGAGTTCAAAATGTTAGGTTCGACTATAAAGAGCGCACAGCCAATCCTTCTGACTCCTATGAGTTGCAGGCTTGTGTGCATTGTGCTTATTTGAAATTTCTGTGTGTAGAACAAACAGCAATGGAACAATGGACTCACAACCCCTCACTCCAACTCTCCAGTGAACCCCTTCCTTTCTCAGATCAGTCCTGGGGCAACACCCACACCTTCTAGTCGTCCTAAAAACCTTAGGCCTGTCCCTTTCTTCCTTTCCTCAGTCTCCTGCTCCCATCTCTAATCTACAGCACGTTTCCTCACCCTTCTAGCATGGATCTTGACTATATCCCCCTCCTACCACTACGCTACTTATTTTTTTATTTCTGATAAGATCTCACTCTACTGGTCAGGCTGTCTCAAACATGGCATCCTGGCCCTAGGCTCCTCAGTGCTGGGGTAACTGGTGGGTGCCATTACACTGTCTTCTAATACAATTAATTTTTTTCCCAGGGCTCCCTCATGTTTGTTCTGGACCACGTAACACTCTCCTTTCTTTCTCATGCTTCCTTCCATTCCTGTTACCTTGAAAGTCAGTTTTTATTATGTAAGTAGCAATACCCTATGACCTTACATCCCATGCTCTCTAAAAGACCTTCTGTGATTTAGCCTGTTTGTACCCTAGAGTCTACAGACTCCTAAGTGGCCAGTGGAAGGATTCACAGGATTTGTGAATTCAGATAAGGAAAAACAATCCCACCTTCACTTTTTAACCTTTTGTTGCAAATGAGCATCCCAATAAGGTATGCAGAAACTCTCAGTGGCATTAGCAGGGCCTGGGACTTTGCCATCCACAGAAATCACAGGCATTTCATACAACCGTTGCAGATACTTTGAAATATTGCTACTTCAAAGTTAATTATTACACATACTACAAATTGTATTAATAAAGAAGCCCTTATATCTTACTGCAACTCTATCTGTTAAGAATTTGGATGTAAATTATTTCCTTTGCATTCTTATGTGATGTAGTTTTAACTATACAAAAAGGGAGCTGAAAAGCCGAAAAAAAATCAACAAACCATAATTCAGAACATCAGAGACTCTATATCAACCACCTGGAACTGGGCCAGCCTAATCTCTCCCCATCCTGAAGCTCAGGGAAATTTGCGGAAGAGGGGGTGGTAAGATTGCAAGAGCACAAGGATGGGAGGAGTAATGATATGCAAGATACTCCACACAAGTTAGGGCTGAAGCAATCATAATAGGACCCTGCGCTATGTCCAACACATTATTGACCCCACAAAGTCTAGCATGGACTAAAGACACTAGAATCCTTGGAGGCTAGGGACTGACAGTCACAGTAGTGTTCCTAAGTTTAAAGGGAACACAGAAAAGGGTTCTGGGAAATGCCCCTGGGTCCTTGCACCTCATCGGAGAGGAGGACCCAGAGGAGAGTTTGGCATGCACAGTAAAGGATGCTCCAGGGATTGGGGGGGAGGCACTGGAGGATGGGGAGGCAGGGGAGTGGGGAGGGGGAGCAGGGGGGTCAGGGGGAGGTGGAGGGAGGGAGGGGACCGGTGTACCTGTTAAGTTTATATGAGAGGAAATAATAATAACAAAATAAAAAAACCCCAAAAAACAAAACAAAAAAACCAAAACAAAACAACAAAAAGGGAGCTGGCTCAGAGAATAAGATGCTCATGGATAAGATGCTGCCTTAAAAGTGTGAAGATTGGAGTTCAGGTCCCCAGAAGGCATATACAAGCTGGGCAGGTGTGGCAGCTGCTCCCAGAATTTAGGAGGAAGATAGGGATGCCTTGGGGCAAGCTGGCTACCTAGCTAATTAGTAAGTGTCGTAGTTAGGCACAGGTGTCAACTTGATTGTTGAGGGTTTGAGCTCTGGGCACAGTTGTAGAGAGTTGATGGTTGAGTTAACCTCAGAGCAAACCTGAAGGAGATGGTCTGGTTGATGGGGAAGACCCAGCCTATGGTGGGTGGGATTAGGCCCTGGATAAATCACAGAGAGCTGGTTGAGAGAGGGGGCATCCTTCTGTTCACTTGGCCAGATATGCTGGTCTGTCAAGTAAGGATTGTCCATCTCTCAGCCGTTATGCAGTGTGGTGTGGCCAGTTCCCTCAGCCCTGGTGTTGGTGCATGCTCTCCCGTCAAGCTGGACTAAGAACTGTAACCAAGAATCGTAAGAAAATAAACCCCTTGTTCCCTTAAGCTGTTTAATGGTCATTTATCAGCAACCATGCAGGCTGACTGCAACAGTAAGCTTTGGTCTCAATGGAGAGAACTTGTATCAATAAATAAAATGTAGAGCAGTTGAAGAAGGCCCTTGGTGTCAACTTCAGACCTCCACATGCAAGTGTACATATGTACATATGCACCTACACATATACCTTCACTCATACACATGTGAACATGTGTGTATATGTGAACATACATACATGCATGCACTCCCACCCCACATGCAACTCCCCTCCAACACACACACACACACACACACACACACACACACACACACACACACACACACACAGAGGCCTGACAGCCAAAGAGTCATAACGAAGAAGCTGAAGTACACAGTATCTATTCCATATTTCAGAATTACAACTCAGAGTCTATGTAGTGGAGGTTCCTTCTGCCTAGAACTTTTTTTCCCTTGGTTGTACATCAAACCTTCACATGCATACCCTCATCTGGTTATTATTTACTTGCTTTTGTTACTTTATGCTTTCATTACTTTAAAAATGATGACTTTAATGCACTTTTTTCTCCCATGTTTTTCTTCTTAGCAGATACACTGTCTTAGAATAGGACATGCACCTGGTCTGTCCACAGCTACATTTCTGTTTATAAAAGTTCCCAACTTTTACTTGGTAAATATTGATCAAAGAAATAAGCAGATCACTGTAAACCAGAGAAAAAGTGCTGGGTGGAACGTAGATGAATATTGCTTATGTCCATCCATGCATGAACTGTCCGTGCAGTCTCTTCCCACACCTACAGTGAAGTGGGTTCTGCCCTATGCACATGCCTACCACTTGCTCTGGCAGTCACAGCTGTGATTTGGCTGAAGCATAAATCACACTCAAGGGCACTGTAGAGATCTGTGACACTTCTGGGAGAGCCGAAGCCAAAAAGCCAATTAATGGGCTATAATGTGCCATGAATACTATATTTGTGTCTGGCACATCATAGGACTCTGGCGCTATCTCAATGAAGGGCTGCCATGTCCCCCATTTTAAACACTAAGTTCTTGCTATTATCCTCCTGCCTCAGCCCTCCAAGCTCTGGGATTACAGGCAGATGTCACCATGCCTCATCTGCATAGGCTTTTATAAACACAAAAGGCAGTGCCTGCCTGTTGGTCCTCAGATTGTGCTATTTATTATTTATTTTTTATTATTAGAGTCCTGTCCCCCCACCAACTATTAGGTAACCCACACTGAATGTCCATTCTACTGGCCTAGCTAATTGGCAAACTGTGTACTCAACAGAGAGACCCTGGCTGAATAAATAAAATGCAGTTATTGAGGAACATACCTGATATCAACTTTAGGTTTCCACATGCAGGCATACATATGTACATTTGTGCTCACACATACACCTGTGCCTACACACATGTGACATGCATGCAAATATGTGAAAATACATACACACATGTGTGCACCACCCCACATGTAACTCCCCCCAACACATAACATACACCTAATCCTGACAGACAAGGTGTCTGAAAGATACCATTTTTCTCCCTCCCTCCCTCCCTGCCTCCCTCCTTCCTTCCCTCCCTCCTTCTTTACCTCCTTTCCTTCCTCCCTCCCTCTTTGCCTCCTTCTCTCCCTCCCTCTTTCCCTCCTTCCCTGTCTCTCTCTTCAGTGACTTCAAGTCCCAATCTCCCACCCCCACCACACCCAACTTTGAATGTCTGCATAATTACTTAGAGAAGCAGCAAGAATCGTAGGGTTGAGGTGTCTAAGCAGGACCGCAAGAGCAAGCCCCACAGGGGAATTGGGCAGAAGATGACACAGTAGAACATAAATAAGGATACCACTTTCCTATTTTGATAATTAGGAATGTTGAAAGGAATGGAAAGGGAGAATATAATTCAAAGCCAGACCATCCAGTGGGATTACTCTTAAATCTGTCCATTCAGGTTATGGGGAGAATGTGAGCAGACCCCTTACCTACTCAGTGTTGTTTCTGAGAAGGCATTCCAAAGGGTTGATTTGGGAGAGCTCAAGTGATATGAGTCATCAGGTGGGGGGCTGACATTTACAGGAAGGCAAGGAGGAGACCAGCCGTACAAACCCAGTTGCTGTCTGTGGGAAAGCTCCCCTCCAGCTTGAGTGACCCTGAGATACCCCATTCCCCTCGCTCCTTATGTCCCTATGGCAGGATCAAGCCAACCGTGGAAGTAGTCGGGTTAATAACCAGCTCAGTCTCTGCACATAACCAAATCACCAAATTCCCTTTAAGATTAGGAAATGTCACTGGATAGATATAGCAGTGACCTGTACTTCCAGTTTTGGAAGGCAGAGCCTGGGGAAACCCCAGAGTAAAGTAAGAAGGAGGTAGAGCAATACAGGATGATTACCGATGTCACCCTTGGGCCTCCAAAGGCACATACAATGATCTCTGACACACACACACACACACACACACACACACCAGACTAGGAAATAATTCTGACTGCCAATACCCATAGAACTAAAATATGTTCATATGGAAGAGAGTTGCAGTAAAATAATACTTTTCAGGCTTTACAGTGTGTGTGTGTGTGTGTGTATGTGTGTGTGTGTGTGTGTGTGTGTGTGTGAGAGAGAGAGAGAGAGAGAGAGAGAGAGAGAGAGAGAGAGAACACTACGTGTCCCTGTGGAGGACTAAAGGTGACTTGGGGAATCATCCTGGATTGCTTCTACCCCCTTTACACTCTGGGATTTCCCAGGCTTTACCCACCAGGGCCATAAATTCAGGCTACTGCCTCTTCTGCCTAGCATTTTTTTTTTTTTTAATGTGGACCTGGGATCCAAACTCACTATCTTCTGCTTTCAAGGCAGAGTCTTAACCCCTGAGCTCTCTCTCCAGCCCAGCAGGACATATTTTTGTTGTTCCCTTATAGCGTACACAATTTTCCAGTTGGGACTCTTTGAGGGGGCAGCATGTGAGATTTTGAGGTTATATTTGAACACTAGATATCTGTGCATTTTAGGGAAAAGGAATCAGTAGCTTTTATCAGATTCTCAGACAGATCAGAGATCCCGGAAAGGGTAAGAAGCAGTGTTCAGGAGCTATTTCCCCAAACTGTAAAATACTCCTTGGTTCAGCATAACTTTCTGGGGTTGGATGAATCTGAGATGGCCGATGGGCTTTGATTACCTTCTGAGAATCACCACTTCTCCCTAGAGATAACTGCCACCTCGATTTTTTTTTTAAAAATCAAAGTAGGGCACAAAAATGTGAGATTTAAAAAATTAACTCTGTAGGACATAGGGCAGTAGAATAAGAAAGCAAGTAAATTAAATAAATGAGCTAAAGGGAAATGAGCTAAAGGAACGAGCTCCTGCTGAACAAGGATGGCAAAGATTCAGATAATATAAAAAAAATCGATGTACAAGTGATTTCCATGAAATAAGAGAGTTAAAAATGAACAGGGTTTCATCACATGAACTGTGACAGGGAGAGAGCCACACACGAAGAGGGAAGAAACTACTGATCTCTTTGCACCGGCTTCCTCATTTCTAACACGAATAGGAGAGCATTAACGTGCTTAGAACAGCGAGTGGTGCAGGCGACGGCAGCAGGAGAGGATAGCTACTATGGCAGGACAAAGAGAGGATGACTATGTAGAGCGAAAAGAAGGACTCTGAAACAGGAAGTACAATCACAGCAAGGAAGGTTCAGATACATGCTCTGCAGAATCTGAGATTGCATCTCATAAACATGGCACAAAGTCAAAGAAGCCAAAGGCATGGCCCTGTGTAAGGTGGATGCATCAGGATTCAAAGTGGGTTAGTGGCCACCCAGGGCAGGGACGGAAGCAAGGGCGGAGGACTGAGGCTGAGCTGGGTGAGGTTTCTTTTGGGTTGATGAAAATGTTCTAAAATTGATCCTGGTGATGGTTAGACAGGTTTGTGAAAATACAAAATGCTGTCAAGTTGGTTCAATTGTATGGCAGGTGATTCATACTTCAAGAAGTAAAACTGTTTAAAGAACCTTGGTCAAATGGAGAGATGACTCAGGGGGTTAAAACTCTGTCTCATAAGCAGAAGGTCCTGAGTTTGGATCTCCAGGTCCTATGTAAAAATACCAGGCAGCAATGGCTGCGGTGGTCTGCACTTCCAGCCCTGGTGGGTGGAGCCTGGGAAATCCCAGAGCAAAGGAAGGAGGGAGAAGCAATTCAGGATGATTCTCGAAGTCACCCTTGGTCCTCCACAGGGACACAGCACCTCTGATACACACGCACACACACGTACACACACACAAAATGAATAAAATAAATAAAGTTTAAAAAAAAGGAATCTTGGTCAAAAACATCTGAAATGTCTGCCTGCAGATTCCCTTAAACACCCCCCCCCATAATCATCAGGGCAGATGTTTCCCTTCATCTTGCTATTATCTTTATCTAATAGTTGCACTTTCAGATACATATCAGGCATGTCTTCCAAGCTGCTGAAAATGTATATATTCTGACAAAGGAATGACCTGTGGAGTTCAATGCTATGGTCACAGGTTCTGAGCAGATAAGCCAGTACTAAGAAAAACATTGGAGTCTTTTTTTTTTAAACCCCATCTCTGCAACTTTTCTCATGCTGTCTATTTACAAACTGCAAGCCGCTGCAGGGACAAGAGCCATTGCGCTATGTCTATGGTGGCGATATCTTTCCCTTCATCTTTCAGTTTCTACTTCCTTACTGATTCTTCTCAGACTAAAGTTCTTAAATATCTATAAATTCCATTTTACGACTTACCTTAAGCTCTTCTAGCCAGAATTTCATATAAACAATATTAGCCATTTTTCCTCCAAGTCCACAGAGATTCTCAGCTTCACTACTTGCTCCAGCCGTGGTTTCTAGCACCATGGCTGGAGGTGAAGCAGTGAGTAGAAACAATCCCCTTTCTTCTCTTAATCTGACTTCAGTCTCCGCAGACATCCTTACACATTTTCATGCAGCGCAGTGTCAGTGGGAGTTACAACTGATCACCTTCCACTGGCACATCGCTGACATGGGTTTTGATGAAATGTGTAATGCCATGTACCCGCATTACACTGAATCAGCTTCTAAAAATCCTCTCTGCTCCATCTATTCCTCCCGACACAACAAGAAGTCAACAGTTCACAATGGAGGCTTCTACTGAACCTGACCATGGAGTTCTTCAACAGACTCTGGAATTGTGGGAAATAAATTTCTGCTGTTTATAAATCACCTCACTAACGGTGCTTTCTTACAGCAGTCCCATCTGGACTAAGATGCCGGCAATGGTAGAAACAATGTCTGGAGAAAGGGTGACTTGAATGCTTCTGCCTTACCAGCCCTGCAGCTGAGAGTACTGAAGATCCCTCATCAGTGCCTTAAAGCCCCTGAGTTGCAGCATGCTCATCTACAAGATGGAATAAAAATGATGTTACTATTAGGGATGCATGAGAAGTTGAAATAAGATGGCTATATAAAGCACACAGCACATAGTATTTTTCTCTCTGTCTAGGAAATGAAGCATATGAAGAAAAAAACTGGAATGTGTACATCTTAAAAATATGCAGATGCAAAGTAAATCCAACTGTATTCTCAAAAATGAGGCTTTTAGCACAAAAGGGCACAGTCAGGGGCGATTTGGTGACTAAGGGACCACAAGAGCTTGACTGCCAACTATAGATTCTTCTCCATTTTAGGTGGCAAGTCAAAATCAACATATTCATATGAGTAATTCCCATCACCAATATCAACTGCTCATCAGGCAGTGCTTAACTCCAGTCATGGATTTCTGCCAATATTTCACAGCATCTGTCATTAAACCTCGTCCTCCTCTTTTGCAGTTGCAAGTGTTGACTTGAAATCACAGAGGCCCATGGAGCGTGGGTTCGAAGCCCCCAGCAGGGAGTGCTGGGCAGGTTCTAGAACTCGGAAATCTGCGTAGGCCTCCTTCAATTCATGCTGGCCTTTATTTCTGCCAGGTGCCTGGTACATTACACCAGGCAATTCCCGAGAGTTATTTGTGCTTTTGTACTTCAGCAGGATTCAGGAAAAAAGATGATTACCAGCTGCAGTGGTTCAGTGACATTTTACTGCTCCTCTTTCAGACTCCCCTTGCTGCTCCTGCGGACACCTTCCTCCACCAGCCCAACTCCCACGTAGTAACTTCTCACTGCCTATCCAAGACACAAACCCCTTGACAGTCAGCATTGCCTATGTTGACTTGTCCCCACATGTGGAGTCAGCTAGAACATCCCAGAATCTTCTAAGATTCTCCTTTCGTTGACTTCCTTTTGCTACCAGTCCAGATGTGCTTGAAGAAAACCCGACTGGACTGTCTCACACAGATGTGGGAACACCCTGGGACAAATCCATAAGAAGCAGAGGCATTTTCTTTCTGCCAAGCGGCTGTTCTAGGCAAGGTCTGCCTCTCACCAAAGCTTGGTCTTTCTTAATTCTGAGAGGTGGAAACACACCTGCTGACTGGGGCAGTCCCTGTTCTTCTCTTGCTTTTTCAAACACAGAAAAGTTCAGAGGAAGCCATGTGGAACAATTCCTGGTGTTTCGTGTCTTGTGTTTTTGTTGGTAGACGTTTTCAGATGGGATGAAAAGGAGCTGAACCAGGCCTCAATGAGAATGTGGATCTGCAGGTGCATTTCAACCCAAGTTCACTGCGAGTATCAGGACAATTTAGAATAAAGAATCTTCTCATGCGATTCTTTTTTACGCAGGGAATTGGGTTTTTCTCCCCAAATTAATCCTTTACCAGCAGTGGAAGAGCGGAAGCACGGGCGCCGGAAGCACAGGCGCCGAGCACTTAGCCCATTGCCATCTGGCGTAGCCATGTGAACACTGGTTGGCTTGCTTTTTTAATGAAGTGATTTTTAATGAAGCAAGCTGTGAATTTAATAGATACCTTAAACAGCTTCTTTGCAGCTGAGCTTTAAGTAACGAAGTAATGGCCAAATGAGCCACCCAAACCAAGAGGAAAGCCCAAGGCTGATCATGGATTGCTGGGGTTCGGCCATCTCAACCCCAGGGCAGAAGGGAGAGGGTCTGATGGAGAGCCTGCTTGTGACCTTGCCAGGGGTCAAGGAAATGCTGGCTAACACCAGTTACACTCAGGGGCGAGGTAGTGCAGCTCTTGTTTCTCTCACCACTATGCCCACCTTATGACTTAGGAGCAGCCCTCACAGCTCAATTGCAATGTGGGGGACAAGAGGAAGGAAATGACTAGGTTCAGATATGGGTAGAAAGAAAAGTATAGACAACTTTTTTTTTTTTTTTTTTTTTAAAGGTGAGAGAAATCACCCAACCTCAGTAAATGGTAGTCAGACAATAGAAGCCAGTACAGAGGGCTGGGTGGGTGTGGGCTAAAGTTAAGGCCTGGGGGATCTAAAAAGTGGGTGCTTCACTTGACAAGCTTCTTGATGAAAATAAAGTTGTCAATCCAATAAAACACATCTACCGTGTAGTATAATTCTGATCTGCATCCCTCAGTCGCTGGCTGCACTCAGACTACAGTGAAGAGACGTGCCCGTGGGCTCTTCAAAGACTCCTCTGGAGGCTGGAAGATGATTCAGGGATTAAAGCCTTTGCCTTGCACGCAGAAGAACCTGAGTTCAGATTCCTAGATCCCATATAAAAATGCCAGGCAGCTATGGTGGTGGCTTATGATTCTGACCTTGGAAAATGGAATCTGGGAAATCCTAGAGCAAAGCAATGAGGAGGTAGAGCAATCCAGGATAGTTCTGGGATGTTATCCTTGGACTTCTGCAGGCACACACACTCAAAGTGTCTTCTTATACACAAGTCTGCACACACACACACACACACACACACATACACACACCATCATATGCAGAAATATACACATGTAAATAATAATCTTATTTCTGCTGAGATGACTCAGTGGGTAAAGGCACTTGTCCTGTGAACTTGACAACTTGAATCTGATTTCTGGAACTTACAAAGTAGAAGGAGAGAACCCACTCCTCTGACCTTCACATGGGCACCGAGGCATAAGTGTGCCTGCATTCACATGCACTATATATATATATATATATATATATATATATATATATATATATATATATACATATATAAAGAAAGAAAACATATTTTTGTAAGAGCATAGTACTGTCCCTACCAAAGTTTGACTTATATGCGCAAATACATATGCACTTATATAAAATATATATGCTGTACCTAGACACATACATATATGTTAGAAACTAAAAGTTGAGCCTATTAAATAGCAAGTGGCAAGGTTCAAAGTGGTTCCTCCATGTGTAGCTCTCCCTGGTGTGTGTACCTTTCCCTGCTCTCTGTGTAATTTTCCCTGCTGTGTAGCTGGAGATTACATGGAATCCAGGGCACGCTTTTAGAACCATTTTCCTCTAGTGCCTTTAGAAAAGATTCATAAATAAAAAAGGCTGGAAAGGATCCTTAATCCTCATCTCCCTAGCTTTACATCCTATTATTCTAGGTAGCTATATATGTGAAAATGCTTCTCAGTTTCAATTTAGTTAAACCTTTGGCTCACAGGGAGCAGCTTTTTAAATTGTTCAGACAATTCTTATCCATCAGCTTGGTCTGTACAAAGGAAATAGGAACACAGAAACCTAATCACGCTCTCGGTGAAAAATCACCCTGTCTCTCTGGTCAGGGGGATGATCAGACCCTAGAAAGTCTTTTTACCACATGTCCACAGTTTCTGGCTCTCATTTAAATCGAAACATTGTTAAGCTGATGTACAATTTCATGAGTTTTCTGGACAAGGGTGGCTGTCACCAATGTATGTCCCAAGAGAGTCTGTGGTAGATATTCCATCATTGGAAGCAGATGCTGCCACACTATTTGTACACAGTAAGGTGGGTTTCCAGGGCAAGGTGGTCACTCAGACTCTCTAACAGGTGGTAGGCTGGAGTTCAGGCACACATTTTGGTAATTGAATCATAGTATTTTTTCTGTCCGCTTTCCATATCTTATTACCCTTTGCTACAAAAGGATGGTTTCAGAGTTCACTTTACCAATGGCTTTTCAATGGCTTACTTTGCAGCAACAAGAATATTTAGGGCATAAAATTAGCAATGTGAGTTGATGAGCAAGGTAGGTAAGAAGGCAGATAGGTATGCAGACACATACTTATATAATCAACCAACTTACTGATATAAACTATGTACTATCTAATACACCCATTCAAGTGGAGTATGTGCACATGCACACACTCGCATGTATGTGTGTATTAAGGCCAGAGCCTTCTGCATGCTAAGCACTATCTAGTCCTAGAATGTAGTTTTTTCTTTTAATATAACAACCTTTAGTTTTATACAGATTGAAAGACATCATAGAGATGACTCTTCTACCCTCTTCAATAATGAAGCTCACAGGAACCGAGCTGAGCAGTCCAGATGGTCAGTAGCCAAGCTGGGAAGGTATGCCCAGTCTGGAGACTCTAATAAGAATCAGTCAGTTTGGGTTATGACACTCTCCCTCTGTGGGGGGAAAACATTTGGTGTAGCGGTATACGTAGGCACAACAGCCCTGGCTTCAGGACTAGTTAAAAATGAACATTGTCTCAGGATACAGAAAGTGAAGAAAAAACATCTCAGAGAGGGGAGAAAAGGAGATGGGAGGGCTGTGCTGAAGAGGGAATGAGGGGGCTTCCTAAAAACTACGAGTCTGAGATACTGAAATAACTCCAGCTAATGTTAGCATCTAAATGCTGACAAGTTGTAAATGACTTATAAAACTGCTTCCTCTAGCAACAAAAGCTGCTATTGTCACATTGATTTTAAAATTAAATGTTGGGGAATTTTCTTGCTTTAATGAGAAGGCAAATCCAAGTGGTAAGCAAAGTAACGATTAAAGCAATTAAAAGAGTAAAAATGAGAAATAAAGTTACAATGCCCCTAATCCTTAAATCAAACAGGTCTGGCGGGCACACTAAAAGAGACCCGTGCTCATCTCCAGATAGAAATCGTCGAGAAGCAATGCCACTAGAATGTGCTGCCTTGTGGTAAGACAGGAAGAGGCAATTAGTAATTTGTTTGTTTAAAAATCTGCCCGCACCTGGTTCTCATTTGTCCTCCAGCTGAGAAACCAAAGACACCTTTTTATTGCTTGTGGTCAGACAGCAAGTTCATTTCGCCATGGGATGATCAAACGGCCAGCCTCCCCCAGCCGGACAAGGTTTGCCTTTCACTTTCAACTTGTTCAATCATCATTAACTCTGAAAACTGTCGCATTCCATTTGTGCAATGAAAATTTCACCACCAGTGACCGTTTGGGAGAAGTTTTTGTAGGAAAGGCCCTAAATCTTGTAGAACACCTCACACACACTCAAAGTCATTCACCTCGTTTCCTGTTTAATGACAGAGCTTTGCCTAAGATCTCGGAGTCTGTGATCCGGCGTTGGCAACTTTGAAGAACCTCTACATGCATTAGCCTCTCTCAGACAGATAAGGTAACGCACATGCCTGTTATTAAAAAAAAGCAAAAACAAACCTTGGGTGTGTGCACATTATTGCAGGCGAATAGATTTCTTCTCTGGGATTGTGGCCAATCCAAACCACTGTAAAATTCCCAGTAAAGAAGACCACTGGACGGGATTCATTTAAAAACTTGACTTCCTCACTTCGGGAAGCCAGCTTCCCTGGAGAAACTGCAATATCAAATTGGGAAGATTCCAAAAAAAAATTCTGGAAAGTGAAACTAGGCCGCTTTTTCCTCTTGCCATCGGGCTTGGGAAATCCACAACTCCTTTGTTTGTGATTCCATTGTATTTTCCCCTGCCAAGGAGCTCTGAAATGCTCAGATCCCAGCGGACATGGCACAGGGCCGGATTCCTGACAGGTACTTTACAAATATGAATTTCTGAAAGTGGATGTCAAATGGCAAGATGGCTAAATTAAGAGGTCACTTGATCCAGTCTTCAGAAAAGCACAGACTCTGCTGGGGTGAGTCAAATAAACGCGGTGCCATTTGGCAAGTAAATCACAGCTAAAACCAGCTCCAGTTGTAGATCCTGATTCAATTTTCAAGGTCAAAACCAAGGGAATGTATGTGCGGAGCTTTTAGTGCCTCAGCATTAACACATTTATCAAGTGGTCTGCAAGAAGGGCTTCTTGAGTCTTGCTTTAATTGCAAGTTTCCCCGGGTTAGCCGCTGGAAGAAGCTTCTAGAAAAGTCTGTATTACAGGCACAATGCTTTGACCCCTTTTCAGCTATCTTTGCCTCATGTTATTTTAAAAATATTTATTATTGCTAATATCCAGACTTTAAATCACAAGTAGAATTTGGAGATATGGGAGAGGGAAGAAATAATTTAATATCTACCCCCAATTTTTCTAAAACCACACCAGTTATTGGTTGTAAAGAAAAAAAATCCCATGCCTATTAAAACCTGAGAAGGTCCTTCCATTTTAAAGTCTGGATCAACCTTTAACAAAAATACCAGCTCTAGGTTGAACAAAGCTTATACGATTTCCTAGGACTTTTTAAAAAAATCATTTATTTATTTATTTATTTATTTATTTATTTATTTGTGTGTGTGTGTGCGTGAGAGAGAAAGAGAGAGAAAGAGAGACAGAGAGAGAGAGAGACAGAGAGAGAGAACTGTGTATCCCTGTGGAGACCCAAGAGTGACTCAGGAATCATCTGGAATTGCTTCTACTTTCTTGCTTCACTCTGGCATTTCCCAGGCTCGGCCCACCAGAGTCAGAAGTACAGGCCACTGCTGTTTCCACCTGGGGTTTTTTTGTGGGACCTGCGATCTGAACTCAGGAACTTCTTGCAAGGCAGTATCAACCCCTGAGCCATTTCTCCCGTCTTCCTAGGACATTTTTAATTCAGACACTTGCATATGTTTCCTGAATTACAAATGTCTGATACTTGGGACTTTCTTTAATCTTTATAGTAATCCTGAGATGTGATGTAACTTACTTGTGGTTATAGAACTCAGGAAGTCTGGGTCTAATCCATAGTCACATGCAGCTATCTTTTCTCATGAAGACCTCTCAGCACATACAACCCAAATGCCCGTTTATCTGGTGCTTCAAGCTGGGCAGATGGCATGCAGAGAGAAGAGCATTTGCTATGTATGCTCCATTTCACAGACACAGAAAAATGAGACCACAGCTCCAAGCTTCCCTTTCTCCTAACACTCATTTCTTCTTTCTTATTGCCGCCTTGAGGAGGAGGCCCCTCTTCTACAGCTGGTTCCTGAGTGAGTTGGTAAGTACTCTCCACCCCTCCATTTCACTTTCCCTCTTTCTCTCTCCCTCTTTCCGTCTCCCCCTTTTCATGTATTACTGTGCTTCAGTGAAGTTGTACAGGGTTTGTGATGGAGGCACAAAAGCAGACATCATTTGCTCATTACAGCTAAGTTTGCAGGACACGCCCCCACTTACTGACCTCTACTAATGGCCTGGGTTTGCGCTCCACTGCAAACCTGAAGTGGCAGAGTTCACAGTAGCTGGTATTTGAGGACGATAGCCAATGCTCCAGGCAGCTCCGGTGAATGGTCCCGAGGGTCCCTGTGCATTCGCATGGAGACAGCAAGTCCTCCTGGCTGCTCCCTTCGTGGCAGATCCTGCACATCGGCCTGTCATTGAAGGGGCTGCAAGAGAAGGAGGGGGTCTGCTGATTACTGGGTGGTAGCCACCATTATGGGGGGGGGCTTGCTCCTCTGGGCTATCCCAAGGCAGCTGCCCAATAGACATCTACTTTAAAGCCCTTAATTTTTTTTTTTAACATCTGTGGACCTGCAATTGATCTGACTCATGATGTTTGGTTATCTCTTTTTTGGTGGGATGTCAAAAGTTACTAAGTCTTCATGATTTGACCTGTTAAGTTATTAAAGTTAAAATGGACAAATAATGATATGCTAATTCTATCAATAGTTTCTTCATTTATTTGTTGAAATGCTTTTAGGTAGAAACAGCAACCCCACTTCATTTTTTTTTGCGCATGTGTATGTGTGTGCTTCGTGAGTGTACCAGAGAGCACTTTGAGTATGTGTGCCTGTGGAGACCCAAGAGTGACATCAAAATCATCCTGGATTGCTCTACATTCTTATTGTTTTGATCTAGGGTTTCCCAGACTCTGCCTTCCAGGGCCAGAATTAGAGACTATGTCCATTTTTGGTCGGTACTTTAAACTGAGATCTGAGGATCTGAACTCATGTTCTTTTGCTCGCGCGGCAAAGGCTTTAGCCCCTGAGCCATCTCCCAAGCCCATAAACTGTATCTTTTATGTGGTTACCTATGGGTACAATTTGATAGAGGTGTTAGGATTTATAATTGTTCTATTACTGCTTGTTTTCAAAATAAAGATAGGGTCTTCTTGGGTCTCAAAGTAATGAGAGGTGTGGTATCCCTATAAATTGGTAGATGTAAACATGCCTTCTGTGTTTTAATCATTCCTTTTTCTTTTTTATTACAGTATTTTTATTGTTCAAAATAATGGGGTTCATTATGGTATGTTCTGGCACCTCTATCACATGACCTTGTGCACCTCCCACTACTCCCTCTTGAACCCTCTCTCCAGCCCTGGAGAATGTGTCCACTGGGAATGGTATGTCGGACATGGTAGCACATGCCTGTAATCCCAGCACTCCGGAGGTGGAGTCAAGAGGATGAGGCGTTCAAGGCTATCCTCAACTACAGAGTAAGTTGGAGGCCAGTCCGGGTTACATGAGATCTTGTCTTAAGATCCCCCCCCCAAGTGTCCACAAAGCCAGTCACTTTAGGCAGTCAGTTAGACACCTGAATCCCTAACAAAGGGGAGCTAGAGAACCAGTCATTACTACATCAGAGTAGAAATAACAAATGCAAAGCAAGCCCATGCCCTAGACCCCCCTCTCCTGCTTGGCTCTTTACAGTGACTTTAGGAGACACTCAACATGAATTTTAGCTCATAGCCTCACTGCTACAGAATGGGCAACAGTAGACCTTGTATCATCTGCTTTTACTTTTCTTGTCCACTACCTTCTGTCAACTGATACAAAGACCTAGGACTAGTTATCTCCTCTTTGTCATTCCTTTGGCAGTTCCCTGGATCAATGGCAGATTTAAACTGAGGCGCTACCTCTGGGTGGCAAGGGTCCGTACTACTGTTGACAGCAGCTGTCCGTCCTTGGCGGAAACTTGCATGACATACTGTGGCTGCCCATTCACCAGGCTGCCACAATCCTCCACGGTCTTCACCACGGGCGCAGCTGAGCTGGTGCAGTCTGGTAGGACTTCGGGCAGGTGACTGCAGCGGCTGGTTGTCATGGCAACAGACAGCAATTACTCTGCTAATGGCTTCCACATTCATAGAGGATTTCCATCTAAGAGAGATCAGAAAACAGTTTACTTGGCTGGATAGTTAATAGAAAAGGGAGAATTGCGGGCCACCAACATCAGCATGTCATTATTTAATATAAATATTAGGGTAGATTAGACACGGCGCATTATCTTGCTATCATTTAATACAAGTGTGCCTGTATAAGCCTGCCTACACACATGCATACATCCACAGTAATGGTTATAGATACTATAGTGCAATATGTATATATTATGTATATATGATACATTTACATATATAAATATATGTATCATGTATAACGAATATTATATGTAATGTGTTTAAACATTCAGCAGCCCCATCTCCCATAAGGGGACAGAAGGATGACTCTGAAGTCTAGATCTGAACAGTAGATAAGCAGCAATGTCGTTCTGCACCAGAGAAGCAATAAGTCTGTGTTGACATTCTCTAGAAGTTACTAGAACCATTATTAAAACTGTTCACAACTATTTTTTCTTCTAAGCAATTTATTCTCTATGCAGCTTCATTCTTAGAGACTAAGATTAAAAATTGGGAGGAAAAAAAAAAAAGAAGAAAAAGAAATGAATTTGGCCAAATAGCACATCCCAGGGCATCGTTTGCCTAACAAGGAGCAGTCATTGCTGTTCTGCCTGTCTAACTTCTGCCACATCTGTGTCCATCATGCAATGATCTGCACCATCTGTCTTGAAAATTAACCCTTTAAAAAGCTTGCCTATCTTAGTCAGTCTTAAAACAGTCATTGAGGGAATGATTAGTTTGATAGGTCTGTCTTACATTTTTTCTTTTTTTTTTTTTTTTAATTTTTTAAATTTTTTTTTTAATTTTTTTATTATTATTATTTATTCAACTGTGTGTATGTGCGCGCGCGTGTCTGTGTGTGTGTGTATGTGTGTGTAGAACCACGGACGAATTCGCGAACCACCATGGACGCCTCCACCTCCTTCTGCCCCGGGATTCACAGGCTCCGCCCTACCAGGACCAGAAGCGCAGGCCGCCCCCGCTTCCGTCTGGCGTCTATACGTGGGATCTGGGATCCGAACTCGGGACCTTCCGCCTGCAAGGCAGAGGCTTAACCCCTGAGCCACCTCTCCAGCCCTGTCTTACATTTTTTCAAATGGGGATTACAACAAATACGTTAGCATTGAGGTTTCGTTTGCGTGTCACCTAAGAGCCAAAGACACATGCGCCATCGCAAGGAAACAGAGAACACAGGAAAGGGATGTGATCTCATTACTAAGCTCCGCCTCCCTGACAGACAAGCTGGAAGGACTTCTGCTCCTGATCTTCATGATGCACAGATGATTTATAACCTCAGGTTCAAAGCATTAAGATCCACTGGTGTGTGGAGTCCCGCTGTATCCAACAGTAGGTTGGTCCGAGAGGCGTACAAAATGGAGACTTTTGCAGAGACTGCAGGAGGGATTGTTTCCCAAAGTGAGATGACACAGAGCCACCAAGCCCATGTATACCTTGGGATCCACACTGTCTGGGCTCAGGAGACAGTAGCGAGCTGGCTGATGAGCTGAGCTGCTGTTGGTGAGAAGTCAGGGTGGTCAAAGCTCAAGTTCAGCTAGATGAAAATCTTTCTCCCTCTCCAGTCTCAAGAAGCTGTGTGGGAGATATGCGGGGATGGTCCAGGGATGGTTTCCGCCCAGAAACTTACTTGTCTCTACTTACTATATTTTATTTGGTCCCCACAAGTCAGGAAAACAGACTCTTTCTGATTCAGAACACTGTGCAAGAACACATGGCAAGGACTCCATGTATTCTGGCGGACTTTGAGGGGACGCTGTCCCTTTTGGTGAGCAGCACGCCAAACAGGCCTGACGGTCTGAGACTGGATGTGACTGTCAGCTCTCCCTTTCTTGTCACTGCCATGAATTCTATCTGTTCCAAATCAGCCCTTAGGAACCTACTGGAAAGGGCAGTGGATACCAGCCATTGGTTAAGGACTGACACAGGGAGACAGGCAGGGGCTGTCCAATTCCTGCCATTTTACATTAATTTTAATATTAAATGATCAAAGAAATGTGGACCAGAGAGCTGGTATAAGGCATGAGTTTTATTTTTTTAAAAGGGGATTTTCTGCGTTGGGGAGATGGCCCAGTGGATAAAGAGTTTGCTGTGCAAGTATGAGACTGAAGTTCAGGTCCCCAGAACCCACAAGAAGCTAGGCGTGGAAATCTCTTCCCATCTGGAGGCTGGGGGAACTTTGTAGAAGAAGGAGTGGTAAGACTGTAAGAGCCTAAAGATGGGGAGGTCCATCTCTGGACAGGTCACTCCACTTAAGACAGGCCAGGAACTCACAGCAATGGGACTTGACCTCATCAGACCTGCGCAGTGGTGGATGTGTCAACATGCCCCATGGACTGGCGTGGATCTCAGGAGAAATAGTTTCAGGTAGCAGCATCCTTAGGGGCGAGGAGCAGACAGAGGTAGGGGAGCACCCGTATCAGCGGGCCACCCAAGGAAGGGCCTCTTGGTGTGTCACTGAGGCCTGAACCCCCACGAGAGCAGATGATACAGGGGGGAACCCCAGGTCCTATAGAGCCAAAGGACAGGAGAGTAAGAGGGAGAAGACTGGGTCTACGAAGGGAGGGGAGGGTAGTTGACGGGAAGGAGAGAGTGAAAGGAGGAGTAAAAGAGCATGTATAACTAGGAATTTAAAATATTTAAAAATAACTTTAAAAAGTGTGCACGGCAGCACACTTGTGTAACCTAGTAGTCTTGGCAAGATAGAAGGATGTGAGACGACTGAAAACGCATGGCACAGCTGTTCAGTATATATAGTGGCAAACACTACAACCCTGTATCAAATGTGGAGGGTGAGGACCGCCCTAAGGTTGTCCCCTGACTCCATATGTGCGCCATGAAACGTAATGCCCACCCCCCTCCAGTCATCCACCCCCTCCTCACACAAAGATTAAAAAACAGGCTGTGCTGCTTTGTTTTACATTATAAATGTAAGAAGTATACATTCCAGGAAGCATAAAGAAAACATTTCGACCCATGATCACACTAGTTCGAACCATAGCACATTTGTTGGGGTGGAAGTCTTGCTGTTTTTTTGGCAGAATTGCCAGAGTGGAGTTGGTAGTTGGGATTAGAGTCTTTTTTTTTTTTTTTAACTGAGTTATGGTACCTCTCAGGCCAACAACCAAAAGGATGTCAAAAGATGGTCCTCTTCTAGAACTAAGTGTAACTCCCTCATCCTGACAAAAACCCCATTGACATGATTTTTGAGTCTCAAAATGCCTCACGGCCGCAAAGTACAATTTCCTGGCATCTCTCTCTTGCTTCACAAGGCAGCTACAGATGAAGAGCCAGGGCTGTGTTGGCAGGAAAAGCAGACACAGTGACCTTCTGCTGCATGGAATCAGCATGTCTGGGTGCACGCCGAGAGTCTATTTTCGGCTTTTGCATAACTCCAGCCCAGAGAGGAGGTGCTCCCTCCCTGTGCCTGATGAACTGGAAGCGGGAAGGGAGGGGCGCACCGTGCTAGTGGAAGTCAGGGCTGTCCGCTTAGGTTGCCTTACTCAGACTTGCTTAGATGACGGAAGGAAGTAGCTCGAGTTCTGTGACCTAAATCCACGCTAAGATGTATCCTGGAGGCGGAGTATCTCTTGCACTCCTTTTACAGCTGTGATTCCACTTCTGAATGATATACACCATTTCACTCTCTTCTTGCAGCCAGAGGGACATTATTGGCCACCTGATCAGTTTATTCCCTTAGCTTTGGGTGCTGGGCAGTAAGTTCTGCATGAAGTGGCAGAAAGCACCTCCCCCTTGCTGTCTCCCACAAGCAAGATCTGGCTTCTTTCTATAGAACTCTGTACTCCAGATGCTTAAAGGCCTCAGTCAACTTAGGACCAAATTGAAGTGACATTCAGTTCAGCGCTCCCTGAGGAACATATCAGCATGGCCACTGTGTACCACACACCAGAATGACCTTCAGATATAAAGACTAGCATGCCCGCATGGAATTCCAGGAATCCTAAAACTGGGGCGGGACTGCCCGGAGCTTGAAGATGCTCATCACAGTGGGAGTGACTGTGTCTAATTACTTATTCATGTAGAGAAAGAGGGAAGGGAATATGGTCTGCCCTGATCTCAGGGAGGAGGAGGCTCAGAGGGATGGGGCAGCAGTGGGCCTGCAGGCTGTATGCACCAGTTGTCACGCATATATCACACCTGGGCTAGTGACAAATGGTCCCAGTGTATTTCCTTGTCTTGTTCAGAGCCTCCTGGGAAAACAGCAGGCGGTTGTCTTGGATGCTAAAAGAGCTGAGCTGTTGCTTCCTAACGTTGGTCTTCCACTGATGCTTCTGCAAAATGTCAAGCACCCCTTGACTCTTGCTTATCAATCCCAGCTCATGTTTCTTACAGAAAACTAGTAGCTTCCCAGTCCACCCAAGAATGCTCTTCTCTTGGGTTGCTCAGGATAAAACTAAGGGCCTGGAGAGAGCGGTGTGCATGTAAACTTGACATCTCAAATGCACCAGCGGGACAGGTCCTTTGTTAGTGGAGCTGTGATGCCTTCTACACTTTCCTTCTCAGGCTGAAATAAAACAGACTTTGGCATTGGTCAAACTGTGAAGAGTGGGAGGAGGCGGACAAGAGGGAGCCGGTGAAGATGGAGGCGGAGGCTAAATAAATGAAAGTCTGATTAGCAAATTGTTCAAATAAAAAAAGCTCGTCTGTTAAGTGGTGACCCCTGTAAGGGACAGAGTGCAGCTTCCACAAAAGCAGGAAACACAATCAGGTTGCAGCTAATCGTTGCTGAGTTTCCGGCATGGTCTGCCATTGGTAAGTGATTTCCATGGGAACATGGTTGGCAGGGCGAGGAAGCTTTCTCAGGACGTGGGGGAAGGGAAAAGCAAGCACATCCTACTCACCCCCCATCCTGCGCAAGGATCGCCAAGTTAGAAACAGCTCTGTTCTTAGGGGCGCAAGGGCTATGGAGTACCACACCTATTGACAGTGTGGTGAGATGTGTGACCTGTGGGCAGAAGGCTTTGCCCTGGTTCACCACCCATCTGGGTAAATCACTCAGCCCCTCAGATCTGCCTGATTATTTGCAAACTTATACAACTTATTTACTTTTACCTTCTGAACCACCTTGCCTAAAACTAGTCAGTCAGTTTTACATCCTCATAGCATAGCCCTTGAGCTGGGTAGAGTGTGAGGAAAAGGAGTTCACTCAGCTCATAGCTTGCGAGGGTAAAACTGCAAACAGTAAGACACTAACGGTCACCGGGACCTCCCTTTACCTCATGGAAGACGGCGTCACATTAAGAGGGTCTGCAAGGGGCGGAGAGCATGTGGTGAGACAGGAAACCGAAGATCTTTTAGAGGTGGAAAGCTTGCTTCTTTTTGATCTGCTTTGTTTTTTCTATAGCGACTCACTCTCATGGAAGCTAACTGAGATCCTATGGAATCCCTTGGCGCCTTTTGAGAGCAGCACCCCCAGACGACATCTCTACCCTTTACCCTATCCCCCAACTCCTGTCCTCTACCCCCAGGTCCCACTTCTTAAAGGTTCAACCATCTCAATGTCATTGGCATGCTGGGAATCTGGTTCCTAACACATGTGTCTTCAGGAGGACAAACTACAAGATAAAACAAGGTAGTACAGAGAACATGCCTTTATTATTATTTCACGTGCATGTGTGCATTCTGTACACCTATATGAGTGTGTGTGTGTGTGTGCGCGCGCGCACAGATAGGCCCAAGGTTAATATAAAAAATCACCCTCAATTGCTGTTTTACCTAATTTATTGAGCAGGGTCTTTCAATCAAGCTCAGAACTTATGCGCCAATATGGCTAGTTTGGCTAGCCGGTTTGCTTTGGAGATTCCCTGTCCCTACTTCCTGAGATGGAAATTACAGGTAGGATGTACACCTACCTGGTATTTGTGACGATTCTGGAGGCCTGGGACCTCTTGCTATCCACTACTGAGCCATCTCCTAGCCAAGAACATGTTTTTAAAGTTGGGATACACCTATAAATCATTTGCATCTTGTATTATGCTAAGCTTAACTCCTGTTGGTTTTCTAGCTTGGGATGCACCTTATTTTTGTCTTTTAAATCATCTTCTGAACCTGGCAGGATAGCTCAGCAGCTAAAGATGCTTGCTGCATACGTCTGATAAGCTGTTTGATCCTCAAAATCCGTGTAAAGGTGAAAGAAAAGAACCAATTCCATAGAGTTGCCCTCTGACCAACATACACACACACACACACACACATATACACACACACACACACATACACACGCAGTGGCACAGGTTCCTCCTTATCACATACAAATATAATAATAATAATTTCTTAAGTTAAAAAACCCACTCTCCTCCATATGGTAAACCTATTTCATGATCTACTTTTTTTATTGTTTATTCAATTGTGCGTGTGTATGTATGTGTGTTTGTGTGTGTGTGTAGAACCACGGACGAATTCGGGAACTACCATGGATGCCTCCACCTCTTCTTTCTTGTTTACTCTGCCCTGGGATTCACAGGCTCCGCCCTACCAGGACCAGAAACGCAGGCTGCCCCCGCTTCCACCCAACGTCTATACGTGGGGTCTGGGATCCGAACTCAGGACCTTCTGCCTGCAAGGCAGAGGCTTAACCCCTGAGCCACCTCTCCAGCCCCTTCATGATCTACTTTTTATACCGCTCTTGAGCTCTGACAGTGTACAACTGCATCTCTTGGTGAGGGAACCTGCATATTTATTTTTCCCATTCCTCAACCCTGTCTCTTTATGCACTGACAAGATGCTTTAATAATGACAGTTGATGAAAACTGAGATGGTATTGGAGACACTTGAGGCTACTTGTTACAGCAGCCACAACTACTTTAACTAATCTAGCATGTGAGAAATACACTAGAAAATAAAGCATTAGCTACTCCTGAGTTCCTTTTCAGACCTAATTGTGTTAGAACAGAGTTTTTGGTGCAAAGTCAACCACCTCAGTATTTTAGATTCAGGTCCAGAAGGATGAAAATCTGTTAGACCGACGCCTCTCAGCATGCACATTATGCACAAGGTTTAAAGTAAGGTGAGAAGCTGGTGAGTGCTGGCTGGCACTAGCCGGCTGATGGGAGCTGCCTGGATGGTCTGGAGAAACAGTGGAACTTCAAGTCAGGCTTAATGACCAATTCCAGTAGTAACATGCTAGAGCAACGAGCTCTGAAAGCAACAAGGAGTTACTTATCCATGGACATACAGTTTCACTGTCTGCAAGATAAATACACCCTAGAGATCCGCTCTGTGACACTATAACCACACTTGGAGATAATGGATTGCATACTCAGATATTTGTCAGGAGGGCAGATCTTATGTGAAGAATTCTTGCCACAATGACACACAATTAAAAATTAGAAACAGTAAAGTGTTGCAGATCCAGATAAAGTCTAAATGTGTCCCATGTCGCCTCCACAATCAGAGCTGATCAACAAAGCAAATCCATGAGGCGAATTCACTTATTCCTTCTTCTATTGAAGTACATCTCATATACAGTTTTTAAGGTCTTGTTACATCTTCCTAAAAAGTTTCTGGTGGTGGAGGATACAGCCATTTCAAGTCCTACTTGATACATTCCAAAGAAAAGTGCAGAAGACAGAGCAGTGTGGTGCCCCAGCACCCCTTCTGGGTCGCAGAGACATGAGGCTGCCCTTCCTCTTAGAACCCGTGTCCTTGATGGTTCAGGCAACCACCTGATGCCCTGAATTTGAATGCTGTGAAGTATGGAATGAATGGATATCTCTTCTGCTTGCACATAGTAACACTGGTCAAGGACTTTGAATTCTGAGAATGTCTCTGAAAAGAGCAAGGCTCCTTGAAACCAGGAGCAAGGCTCCTGGTTTTTCAGGCCATGTGAAAACCAGGCAATGCCCTGCATGGCTGATGAACTTCAGAGTATTCTGAATGTGCAGAGTAAATAAGGGGAAGGTAGGAAATCACACGGCGACCCTCCCATCCAATGAAAATGAAGCAAACGACTAATTTCAAAGCTATTAACATGTAATGAGCCACACATTTCTTCTGTGAACAGGACACAAAGACTCTCTGAGGACATTGCTGGCACGTGACTGCCAGCAACACTGAAGTTTTTAAAAAACACACCAAGGAAGCCATTCATGAAGATTGTGAGGCGGCAAAGTAGCTGCTTCATTAAACTTAAATAGTCACGGTAGGGCTATGCTCATAGATAGACCCTTGCTTCCGAATTATACATGTCTTTCCAGAGGCTTCACTGACCTTGTTATGGAGAACACAGAGTCTGACATTCCAAATAAAGTGACCATCCGTGTCTTTACCAACATGTCCGTTAGGAGCTTGATGAGTCTGTCCGGCCCAATAAATTTAAAAGCAAACAAAACTTCTCTTGCGTTGTCTTATTGCATTCAGTCACGTGCTTTCTGCCACATGCACCAAGCACAGCAAGCAAGCGAAATGCCTGCTTCCAATCATGAAGGAGTTTTTGATTGTGGGGTGATGGCATTTTCCTAAGGAATGTGCAGCTATCAAAGCCGGACCAGATTATGAGAAGCTAGATGTAGTGGGAGTCCCCCTCGCACATTCCTAGTGCCCTGTTTTAAAGTTATATGCGGAGCTGTTTATCATTTCTCGCCCATGTAATTAATTCTGATTCCCAGCCACAGGAAGGATCAGAAGCATCAGTCGTACCTTATTTTTCTCATTAAAAATTACTGTGTTTTTCTGTACACCTAGGTAAAAACCTTCTCATTCTGCTGAAGGCAAACCAAGTACCAATTATCATATTTATACATATTTTTCCCCTGAAGAAGTACTCATGAAATTAATTCAGATTTTGGAGGCTATCCATTTTTTTCATTTAATTTTAATTAGATAGATGAAAATGGCAATTAAGAAAACCCCACAACAACTCGGTGTGTTCAAAGCTACAACGACAGCAGAATTGCACTTGTAAATAACAACTGGCTGGTACACACAGAGCCCTGCTGGGCTGAGGAGTAGGTAGAGAAGTGGAGCTACACGGAAGGACTCTAGGGGCACATCGCAGTTTGAACGACACGTCAAAAATAGCAAGGGAAGGAGACAAAGAGAATGAGATGTTCAGAGAGGAAATAAAAACATGTAGTCCTCAAATGATATTCAGAATTCCAGACGCCAACCACACAACTCTCCAGCACGCATGAGGAAAGGTAGACTGGACAGGACATGACAGCCAGGATATCTGATCAAACAAGAGCAAAACTTCCTAGCTACAAAGAGACTAAATACGCTCTAGGGTGGAATTTCCCAGTTGCTGCCTAAGCTCATGAACCTGTTCTATCAGCATGCAAGGAATGCCTACCGTTGAGGAAGCTGATGGGGGATTTGTTGCCAGGTTGTAGCTTAACCTCCCTATGCGCAGGCAACCCAGTGATGGCTGTACAGATGTGCCGTCTCTTCACTGGCGTCTCCTGTGCCCCTGAACGAGGCCAGCTGTCAGCTTATTTTAAGCCAAGGTTGCTTGGGGGCTTTTCTCTTCCTATTCCACTGAGGCCATAGGGAGGCTGCAATCTGGCCCCCGCGCGGGCCGCCGAGTGCCCAAGTTCTGCATGCCATTGGAAGCGGGTGGCGGAGGATCCCTCTGTGATCCCTGAAGCATCTTCAGACCCTCAAGGGCTAGTCAGACATCTGGCAGCACTGCCTTCTTTACTCACGAGGATAACCAGTCACTCAGCTTGCCAAGAGTGTAAAGCCAGTGCAGAGTGAAGGCTGCTTGGGATTTTGCACTGCAGAGATGAATACTCTTCCTACTATATATGCTTCCTATTACTAAAGTCTTCAAAGTATCAGGTCTTATGTGGTGTGGTCTGCAGACATGAACTTGATCCTGGGTGCATCTACACTGCGCACACATGCACGCATGCACACACGCATGCACGCGTGCGCATATACACACACACACACACACACACACACAGAGAGAGAGAGAGAGAGAGGCTTTCATTAATGAGTTCTCAGCTAGTCTTTGCAAGAAGAGGAGAGAGAACCCTGGCTTCAGATCATGGAAGTCCTAATTGCAGGCTGCAACCCAGCTGCTTATAAATGGTAGTTATGGGCTGCTGAGCATGTCTGTTCCCTCGCATTGAACACCTGGTATAGATATGTGCCTGGCACACTGAGTGCTCTTGGGAATGGACAGTGCTTAAAACTGCACTGCAACAGGTCATTTATAAATTGTGGGGGCCAGAGCAGAAGGAACACTGTGTGTGTGTGTGTGTGTGTGTGTGTGCCCAGTGACACTTGCTCTGACTGTCTTGTATAAATATAAATAAAAAACCCCACAAACTTGTCTCCTGGGAACTACTTTTCTTGGCCTTAGGTATTGTTCCCTTCTCTCTGTTCCCCACAAAACCCACAAATACTTTATTTGGGGGGGATGATCAGGGTTTTCTATGTCATCCAGACTGGCCTCAAATTCATGATCTTCCTGCCTTAGTCTACTTAGAGCTAGGATTGTGGGCATGGGCTGTCACATCTGTCCGGCTTGCAGATTCTTTTTATTGGTTCCAGAAGATGGCTCCAGTCTTTTTAAATAGCCAAGATAAAAATGAGCACAAGACTGGGCTGGAGAGGTGGCTCAGGGGTTAAGCCTCCGCCTTGCAGGCGGAAGGTCCTGAGTTCGGATCCCAGATCCCACGTATAGACGCCAGGCGGAAGCGGGGGCGGCCTGCGCTTCTGGTCCTGGTAGGGCGGAGCCTGTGAATCCCGGGGCAGAAGGAGGTGGAGGCGTCCATGGTGGTTCGCGAATTCGTCCGTGGTTCTACACACACACAGACACACACACGCACACACACACACACATACAGACACACATGCGCGCGCGAACACACGCACATGCACACATTTGAATAAATAATAATAATAATAAAAAAAATTAAAAAAAAATGAGCACAAGACTAAAGTCACACATGGACAAAGGATCCAGCTGCCTAGGATCACTACCGCTTTGTGGCTTCAGTTTGGATTCTTGTGAGCCACGGAATGAGTCAACAGAGTCTCTTTCTTGATTCCCACTAACCTCAACACAAAACATGCAGAGTCTCCAGCGTTCTTCCTTCTGAGCATATCCTTTCTCTTTCACTTGCTCCTTTGCCTGGCACTGCCTGTCTCTACATGCTTAGCGTGTCCTGACCTCGATTCTGGTGGCAGGTCCTGGCACTGTGGGCCAGAGAGGCCTGCTTGGTCCCCACCTGGGGACAATGGCTCACCTGGCCTTTTTCAGTGTGAGGGTCACTTTGGGTTTGTTCGTTTGTTTGTTTTGCATGTGTGTGTGTGTGTGTACACATGCATATGTATGCCTGTGGAGGTCCAAGGATGACATCAGGAATCATTCTGGATTGTTCTACCTCCCTATCGCTTTGCTTTAGGGTTTTCTAGGCTCTACCTCCAGGGCTAGAATTGCAGACTGTTGCCATTTCTGCCCGGTATATTAACATGGGATCTAGGCATCCCAATTCAGGGCCTTTGACTTGCGAAGCAAAGGCTTTACCGCCTCCTCCCGAGCCATCTCTCCAGCTCATCTCTGTGTTCTTCTGGTAAATGTGACCTAGCATGTCACCCTACACAGGGGGCTGAACCCCAACAGAAGACCCCCTTGAGTCCCTTGCTCCCACAGAAGAAAAGTCCTGAGTCAAATATCTGGTCTGTTCCTTTCTTAGTACATCTCGCCCTGCCACAAATAATGGGTGAGGTTTCTTAACTTAATTCAGCCTGTTTGACAGAAACAGAAATGACTTTATATCAATGCTGAATTCCATAATTATTCAAGACAAAAAAACTAAATAATGCACAGAGGCATACACTTTCACATTTGTATCTGATGGTAGTTTTCCTTCTGAACAGACAGAAAAATTGCACTATTAACGGCAATAGTGTGAGTGTATTTTTCTATTTTCATAACAGTATTCATTTTCCATTGCCTAAGTACTTAATAAATACACCAAATCTTTACTGCCTTCTAGGGTGAAAATAACAGTCATCCCCCCATGGAGCTCATTCATTTGTTTTATGGGCTAAAAAAAATCTCTAGTGTGTCACAAATTAACACAATGTTCCTGAGGACTGTGTTTTATTCTTGAATCTCCAATTTCACTAATAAATGTGAAAAACACATGTAGTCAGATAAGTCCCCAGAGACCAGCCACTGCAGATGCTGAAGAAAGCAGAGCTATTCTAGCTAAGATCAGCAGTAACAGTGGAGAGTTTCCCAAGTTCTACTCCAATTGTCTGATGTAAAGCAAAGAATTGCTTTCTAATGACTACCCAAAAAAGCCAACGAAGCTGTCTCTCTCTCTCTCTCTCTTTTTTTTAAATAAAGGCGATCTGTAGAAAAGAATTAAAGACATAAAAATTTTGAATTATCAGATAATGATCTTTCCTTAGTCACAGTTCCTGTTTTATCTATAGGCAATCTATCTATACCATCCTCGAGAAACTTTTATAATTCTTTGTCTTAACATTTTTATCATGAAAACATATAGCAGGGCTGGAGAGATGGATCAATGGGCAGGAGTTCTTGCTGTACAAGAATGAGCATCTGAGCTTGGAGTCCAGCACTCGTGCATCTGAAACCTCGGACCCCGCGAGGCTCACTGACCACCAGTTGAGGTTCCTCCCTCCCTTCTCTCTCCCTTCCACTTTCCTTGTCTTCTTTCCTTCCTTTCTTCCTTTTTCCCTATTAAGATTTTTAAGCAAATCCTGCTAATCATGTCATTTCACCCCTATATACTTTGGGATGAATTTCTAAAAATGTGCACATTTATTTCAGCATAAAGTGATAATACTTAACAAACTTGGTAATCACTTGATATTATGTAATTCCCAGGCCATATTCAAATTTTCCAGTCTTGGAAAAAAATTCTTAAATGACTTAAACGAGGATATCTATCACATTTGGATTTATGTATTCTGAGTTCCTCACTCAGGGATACCAATGCCCCCTTCCCCTTTTCTCTCCATGCCTTCTTCCTCTGTCTTGATGAAGATGCTATACACATCTCCTTTAAGAGTACTCTCTCAACTTATATTTTCTTTACCAGTCCCTTTTCTTGTGATACCTTTGACTTGTTCTTCTATCCCTGATATTTCTGAAATCTATGTGGTTCAATTTAATTTCAGGCTCAGCTCTTCGTAATAGCTATGGCCCTGTGTAATTTCTAGCACACTTCATCAGGAGACAAGAGATGTATGTCTAGTCCACTCCCAGTGAGTTTAGGAAAGTTTCCTTTTCTGACCTTTCTAAAGGTCTAATGATTGAACATTGGTGACCTATGACTAAATTATTTCATTTGTGGCCCATATATATTTTTCCAGTTATAACTTCTCTTTCCCATTTAGTGACTCGAATTCTTTTGCAAAGAAGACCTTTCCTTCACCAGCCAATGCAACGTGATTATCCTGAATGGTAATTTATACACAAATGGTAGGATCATCAGAATGTGGACTGGGTACCTCATTCACACGCATACTAAGAGAGTTGTTATCTTTTTATTTATCAAGTTATCATTCTTGAATGTACAGAACTCAACTTGTGATTTCAAGGACTCTGAAACAATCTAGGGTCATGGCCCTGCCATATTGCAGGTCTGAGGGCCAGGCGTTGTGCCCATCTCCAGCTGCCTATATGAGACTCTTACTCTGGTCGACAGTCTTCCTGAAGGGTCTGCACAGATGCTTCCTGCATGCGCTGATTTCCTAGACACACCCCAGGCCTGGGGATGGGTTGGCGGAACTAAGGTCTCTTCAAATTGACTAGTCAAGGTCCCTGCATTGTTTATACTATCTGGGATCTATCAACCAGCTATTTCTGCCCCGTGAAAATTTGCAGTGGCCATACCCTGGTCACTGTCATGTTGGCGACACATCGGTATATCTGGCAAGCCTTCAGCAGAGAAGAATCCGCACATATATGAGAAATGCCTCTCTTTGCTTCTTGTCACTAACAAGGGCGAAAACATTTAGGCCACTCATACATATTCCCCACAGAAGCATCTATTTACAAGCCTCTTTTAACAATGGCTGACAAGTTGAAGATTGATGGGATCTGGGGTCTGTCTTTTCTCTTCTCTCAGAACAGGGATGATTTCTGCCCATTAGTCACTTGTTTTACTGACAGGCATCTGTCAGTCAGACATTAAGACAAAGTGCTAATAGGAAGATAATACGCTGGTCTGTGCATATAGCTTGAGAAGGAAGAAGAATAACAACAAAAAATACTCATATATTTTGGGAAACAAGGACACTCAAGTGTCCACTTGCATTTCTATTTAGGCTGGAGGAAAGTGGAGTGGCAAAGCAGCAGGAAGAGGGACAACAGAGGGATGGGGACGCAAGGAAGTTCCTGAAGGGCCCTGAAGACACTCGTGTGAAGCCTCACCGCTCTGAAGAGGGGGGCGCTTCTGGAAATAGGGTCCATGGAGTCTGTGCAGGCTGGAAGAGCTTTTCCTAACTTTAGAGAGCCCACCTCGAGCTGCTGAAGCAAGAAGTTCAGGACACATTTTCCTGCCCGTGTGAGGAAAGACCTTGCGCTCATTCTGCAAAAAGCACGAGTACTTTCTTTCCAAACAGAGGCAATCAAGAAATTATGATTTCAATAAACCAACAAGAACGAACTTGTTTCTACAGAGAATATTTTCTAGTGAATGGGTGTGTATGTGCCTGTGGAGACCCACGCGTGACATCAGGAATTGTCCTTATTGCTTTGCCCCTGGGGTTTATCGGGCTCTGACTTCTAGGGTCAGAGGTGTAGGCTACCACCATTTCTTCTTGGCATTTTTACATGGGGTCTGGCAATCTGAACTCAGGTCATTTTGTTTGTAAGACAAAGGCTTTAACCCCTGAGCGATTTCCCCAGCCATTCTTTTTATTTATTTATTTAGACAAGGGGCTCATGATGCACCCTTGAATTCATCATCCCCCAGCTTCAGCCTGGGATTACACGAGTGTGGCATCATGGCCAGGTACAATTTCCCTTTTACTTAAAGCAGCAGAGAAAGGCTGTTTGATGCAATAACTTGACATTTGAGTCCAGAAACTTGACACTTTGGGCTTAAATACTTTGGTTTTCCATCTATCAGCTATTTCTCCTCAAGCTGGGGGATACAATGATGTTTGTCACATAATACCAAGAAGTGTGTGAAGCAAAGTGCATGGAGGGCCTAGCACAGACTTTGGCATGAAGCAACACAACCAACTGCAACTCTTGTGCCAGGGCCACACATCCTTGCATTGTCTCCAGGGCACCCTCTGTTCACGTCAACCGACATCCATTCTAACAGTGGCACAAATATGGGAGGCAGCACAGTACTCCGAGAAGCAGAGCAGACATAGAAAAATGCTTGAAATGAGTCCCACAAGCCTTTTGCCATCAGTCACTGGGGTTACTCAGCGTCTCTGAATGTCAGTGTGCCCATCAGGGAAGAAGGGGCATGTGACCTCCTGGCAGTCAACTGTGTAACCATCCCACAGGGCACGTACTGTGTCTGACCTAGGTAGGTGCAGGCTGAGTGGTGGCTTCCCTTCTTGGAATACTACATAAGGCTAAGGACAGAGGTAGCCCTGATGATCCTGCACAAGATGACATCATCTAGGACTGGGGAGAATGGCCAAAACATGCCCGGGGAACACTGGGGTAGAGCAAGTATGGGGATGCTAATGACACTGGGTGTCACTGGAAGGTGCAGTAAACAGAGAATATTATCTTACAAAACAACATCATTATGATACAGAAGAAAAAGCTGTCTCCCTTCGGTCCTGCCTGGGAGAGGAAATGTGAGGCTCAGGGGGAGTCAGCGGGGCTTATGCAGCACGTGGTATTTTGCCTTTTGCAGCACGTGGTACTTTGCCTTTTGCCTCCCTAAGTTTGCCCAAGAACCAGATCCTGACTGCAGGATGAGGTCGCTGTGCTGAAACATGTGGTGTAGATGGGGAATGAGTGGTCCTGTTCTTCTGAGAGAGAGAGAGGAGAGAGAGATAGAGAGATAGATAGATAGATAGATAGATAGATAGAGAGAGAGAGAGAGAGAGAGAGAGAGAATGTGTTGGGGGGTGTCTCTGTACTTTTCTAATAATGAAGCAGAAAATCAAGCTGAACTTGTATTTCTACTTCTATCTGTGTATTCCAACATTTCTAGAAACCTTCACCTTGCTTATACAGTGCTTAGTAAGGCCCCCACTTGGATGTTTATTAGAGACATCAGGGGGAATATAAGTGACTGCAAGAAACAAAATTGGGATATTTCTAATGGTACACATTTGGGTCATAAGAATTTGAATATTTCTCTGTCCATCTGTCTGTCCGTCCCTCCTCCCTCCTTCTTTCCTTCCTTCTTTCCTTGGGTGTGTACTAAACGGCATTTGTGGCGACACAAGGGTGACATTGAGAATCACTCTGGATCACTCTACTTCTTTATTGCTTTGTTTTAAGGTTTCTCAGGCTCTCCCTTCCAGGATCAGAATTACAGGCTCCCACCATATCTGCCTGGCATCTTTTTATGGGATGGAGGGGCATTCAAACTTGGATCCTTTTGCTTTCCAGGCAAAGGCTTTAATCACTGAGCCATCTCCCCAGCTCAAGAATCTAGATTTTTGGAAGAGACTAGGATACACTGCATCATGATTTTTATTAAGTTCCGTTTTCAAGGTGACATATGATACGTGTCCTGTTTGCTGGGGACAGAAGCAACCAAAGCTAATCCATGATAATCCTATGCATGCAAATGAGGCTTGCTGGTTTCTTCAGCTTGGTCTGTTCATAAACTCATTTCTTAGATTTATGAATGCTGATTATGGTGAATTCAATAACAGAATTTTCTGTGGTAAACATGGCATTCTTTTCAGTATCCTTTTGGAGCCCTTAAGTGGTTTTGATGTACATGAAACTAAAAGCTGGGAGAATTAAAAATCACACAAATAATGAAAATGAGTTCCTAGGTGAATTACCCATTACTGTGGAGGTTTTGGGATATTTTCATTAAAAAGAGTAAAAAGGCCATCTAAAGATACTTGTGTATCCACAAATGATTGTAAAGTCATTCTCTTTATGTCTTTCTAACTCTCATAAGCCTCTTTTATTAGTTTCAAGGAATAAGGCCCCAATCTGCTTCAGTAAACTACATTAGTTTTTAAACTACAGAAACATATGCAGCTTCTTTGCATGAGCAATCTTCTCCAATGGCAATGCCTTTAAAGGCATATTTCATTGAAGTTCCCCACCTGGTAACTTACCTTCTTTTCTTACAATAAGAGGACCCCTATATTCTTCACAAAATCCTAGCACATAATAGGTATTTAAAATTATTTACTAACTCACTGAAAGAATACATGAACCCACTGTTTTGAGAGCACATTCTGAAAGTCACATTTATACAGGTGATACGGGTTGGAGAGTTGGCTCAGGGTTAAGCTTCTGCCTCACAAGCAGAACGATCAGAGTTTGGATCCCAGACCCCAGATAAAAACACCAAGTGGAAATGGTTGTCATCTATGTTATGGTCCTGGAAGATGGAGCCTGGGGACCCTAGAACAAAGCAAAAAGGAGGTAGAGCAATCCAGGGTGACTTCCCAAGTTACCCTTGGGCCTCCAAAGGCATACACAGTGCCCTGTGATGCATGCATGTGCGCACACACACACACACACATGCACACAAACACGCACATACATGTATACATGCATGCATACATGCAAAAAAAAGAAATATAATTTGTCCACTCTAACAATGTTTGGTGAGCTTAGTTAGTGCCCTTCTATTATTAGATGGTTCCTTTTTTTTCTCTCTTACATTTTGAAATAATCTTTATATTCATTTACAAACTTGAAATCAGCTACTTCTCTCTAGAGTTCAATGAGGAAAATTAACTGGCAGGCCATACATTTAAACTCAAAAAGTACTTTTGATTCTGCCCTCACTTGCCTTAGGTTGGCAGGAAGATTAATGCTTAAAAAAATGGGAAGAATGAAGAGTTTGGTGGCACATGGGTGTAATCTCAGCACTCTAGAGGCTGAGGCAAGAATACCATGAGTCCAAGGCTGGCCTGAACCACACAGTAAGACCATCTCTAAAATCCAACCAATCCATCCAGACAACCAACTGATCAACCAAGGAATAAGAGGAAATATAGACAAAGAGCCAAAAGATTTTAGAGGGGAATGCTTCTAAAAAGCAGAAAAGTGGTTGCCAGATTCTGGCAAGAATCAGGGACATATTTTTACAATGGAAATAGAAAGTCTAGGAAGAGTTGGAATGGTACCATGACGTCCATCTCAGGAAAATCACTAGTAATTGACTTTTTATGAACTGGTTTTAGGAGCGAACCACCACATAACTTGGTCTCTTTATGTTGCAATGTGTAATATTTCTTTTTTTCTTCTTTTTCTAATTTTGAGTGTATGTGTGTAGGGGTGTTTATGTGTTTGCACATGTTCACCTGTGTGTTTACATGCATTATCAAATGTGCGTGCATGCACAGTCATAAACACACATATAAATACATATATATATAAATGTGAAGACTTGAAGTTGATACTGGGAATCATCCTCTATCCCTCTCCCACTTTATTCTTTTTGAGACAGGGTCTCTAATCAAACCCAAAGCGCACTGAAAGGACTAATATGACTCGCCAGCTTGCCCTAGGGATTCCTAGTCTCTACCTTTTGAGGGTGGAATTATAAGTAGGGTCTCACATCTACCCAGCATTTTATCTGGGATCTGGAGATCCAAACTCTGGATCTATTTGCTTATGTGGCAAGATCGTTAATCACTAAGCCAGCTCTCTAGCCCAACAAATAATGTTTTCAAATGGAGGAAGACCTGTATTCTGCTTTTGAATGATGTGTTATAGGGATAAAACTGCAACGGTCAGAAAGAAAATAGTTACAACTATTTCAAATGGTTACCTATAGCTGCTGGCTGGAAAGACAGGCAGACAAAGACACAGTGTTGTGCTGGGTAATGTAATGTGTCATCACGACAGGTTGCAGGATGTTAAATCTTTGGTCAAACATCCTGGTCACTTCTGTGAGAATGTTTTAATTTTGGATGAGCTCAGTGTTTAATGTTTAAATTGATGGAGAGAGAAAGCACATCGGCATCCCTAATGTGGGAAGCTGGAGTTGAATTAAACAAAAAGACTAGAGTTCTCCTAAAGAGGGTAGTCTTCCTTTTTGCCTGCCTTCTAGGACTGGACATAGCTGTTACTATCTTTGAGCTCAAAATGAAACACTGGCCCTTCTGGGATCTGAGGCTTGCTGGACTTCAGACTAAAACTCTGCTAGGGGTTTCTTGGGATTTTTCTGAGCATGAGTGATAAACCCTCTCCCATAGAGAAGAAGCTTGGTGGTATGCGTCAATAGCCTCAAAATGTTCCTTCCTTGTCCTTTAGGAATGTACTTTTGGGACATTAATATTTGAGTCTTTTCTTTAAGAAATCTGTTTTTGAGATACAATCAGAAATGCAAATGGGGATTTGTGCACAGCCAGCAGTGCCTTTTTATACTCTGCGGTGTTCCTTTCTAGTAGCGCAACAAGACACAAGTGTCCAATAGTTGGGTAAAGGTTAAATAGGAATATCTCCATATCGTGGATTATTAGTGGACCACTGACATTACCTTTATGATAAATGTTTAATGGCTCTAGAAAACACAGTATAAGGCTATGTGAAAAAGGAAAGGTATTTAGTAATTATATAGCAATCTATAATTATAAATACGAGTATTAAATTTTCAACTACAATTTACCAAAGAAAGAAAGATGACATACATATGTGAACAAGTGCTCTCCCCAAGTAATAGGTGATTCTTATTCTACTTTTGGTGTTACACTTTTTGCCTTTGAAAATTTCTAAAATGAAACATTTTTATTGTATTTAGGAAAAAATGGCTGAGGGCTGGGGAGTGGGCTTAAGTGGTTAAAACCTTTGCCTTATAAGCAAAAGGACCTGAGTTTGGATCCCCAGATTACACATAAAAATGACAGGCAGATATGGTGGTGACCTGTAATTATGGACCAGAAGGCAGAGTCTAGGAAACCCTAGAGCAAAACAATAAAGTAGAAGAGCAATTCAGGATGATTGCTGATGTCACCCTTGGGCCTCTATAAGCACACACACTCAAGTGCTCTCTCGTACACACACACATACACATGAATAGTTGAATGAATAACATTTTGTAACACTTAGAAGGGGAAGCACCGCAAACCACCCTCTGAGAAAACAAGTAATAAATACAGAAATCAAGCCAGAGCCAGCCCAACGCAACTCAAGCAGTTCGTGCCTGCATTATAAATAATCCAAAGAGCAGCCCAGGGGTTTCCTATCCCACAGGAGTAAGAAAGGACATCACAGATCTCTGGGGAAGGAAATCCAATAAGCTCCGTCCATAGCAGTCTGCTCCAGGAAACAGCTGGTGAGTGGAGAGATGCTGGGCTGGGCCCCCGGGGCCTCTGGGCTTCTTGGGCTGACTGGCCTTGGGGCGACCAGCATGTCATGTCCTTCATCTCTGGTTTTTCACCAAGGGGCGTGAGCACCAAGTCAGTCACGGAGCCAGGCCAGTACTGTCAGAAGAAAATGAAATGGGAAACTCAGAAGTCCCTGGAGCACACAGCACTGTGGTGATGTAACAGCCCGAAGTGCTCACAGCAGGTCCACGACTAGACCCTCCAGTGGCCCCTCCTGCTCCCCCAGTGGCAGCCCAGAGGGCAATGGCAGGGGAAAAGAAGGCCAGAGAACACTCTGTTCTTCCCCCATACAAATACAATGTGCTTATATTACATGTGGGTAGCTCTTTGCTTTTCAAAGCAGAAATGTGCCAATTTGAATTAAAAATCCATACACTTAACAGAAGTCATATTCTTGCAAGAGAAGACAAATCTATAAACAGGAGCAAGCTGCAATAATCTGCCAAGCTTTTTAAAGGTGCTATTCATCATTCCTGTATGGAATGTATATATCCAACTTGCCTGGTCAACAATTGTATATTTAAACATATGGCTTATGTGAGTTTTGGTGGGCATGATCACTTCTGTTTCATAAGGAGAAACTGAAGCAAAGAAATGTTAGGACTTTCTCAGTACTCTCAAGCCAGAAGAAGAACTTGATTAAGTCTATTTCTGATACTAGTATTTGGGACTATCTACCCTTATAATTATTATTCCAGGGTACTGGTTAAGTATCAGGACCCTGATTGACCTTATTTTTGGAATGAGATGGAGGGGTATGCCCGACATACCTTAAACCTTAACAAAGTGGGCGATTTCTCCAGAAATGATAAGTATATTCCCCGCCCCCCCAAATCTCCTGAGTTTCCTAATCACACTGAGCAGGATTGCAGACTTAAGGAAAGCACAT
Source organism: Typhlomys cinereus (assembly GCA_023101885.1). Taxonomy (NCBI): domain Eukaryota; kingdom Metazoa; phylum Chordata; class Mammalia; order Rodentia; family Platacanthomyidae; genus Typhlomys; species Typhlomys cinereus. Next base: position 163,043 of record JALPQD010000719.1, read on the forward strand.
TTCTTTTGATAAGACTCGTGTTTTGAAATAGGAAGCACCTTGATATTAACGGTTGGGCAAGACAGCGTGTAAAGGTTGTGGGAACTTATGATTAAAATTTTAAAAATATATCATTGTGGTGGCTATCACTGACATTGATGAGTATTTCTGCTTTTTTCCAATGGGTATTTTACTCAGGAGTGTATAATTCTCAGTTCTTCTGATCCGTTTCAGACAAATTTATTTATTTACCATTTATTTATTTGAGCTAGCAGTTAATGGACAGAAGGGAAAATACAAAACGGAAACATGAGAAACCCTTAGAATCGACTCCCTTCTGGGCATTTGCACATTCCCAGCTTCCCCTGGAAGCTGTGGCTTCCAGGCTGTGAGTCATCATATGGGTGTCAAGGTGTCACAACTCACTCATGTCTGTCTTCTTCAAGGATTTAATTTTTTTCCCCCACAACGCTTTAGAACTGTAGGCAAGAAAGTTCTGGGAGCCGTCCTACTGAATTACAGAAAATTGGAGTCTGGTGCCAGGAAAATAATCTCACATGTGCATTACAATGAAGAAAATTTAATATTTCCTCAGTTTTGTAGAGACCAAAATAATTTTCCTTACTTCTCACGCATACCAAGAAAACCCATGTGATCTCCTTTGACTATTAAAACCAGGCATTTGGGGAGCAGAAGGGAGAGCCTAAGGTTGTCTTCTCACTGGATGAAAGTGAATCCTGTGAATATATTAGCCAGCACTATGACAAATGACTATTTTCTCATCACCCTATAAAGATTTCTCCTTCTTGGATATTGTGTGATAATACACACACACAAATCCTATATCACTGGTTCAATCATGAACCTAAGCTATAGTTGGTTAACAGGAGACCCTCAATTTAAACACTCATTATTATTTTTTTCATTGACAACTCCATTTCCATAGACAAAAAGATTGCCATTAGCAAGTAGTTGGTGTAATCCCTCCCTTAATGCCCTGTGTTGGAAGGAAGGCTTCCCTGGGTGGCATAAACTGGTCAGAAATGATAAAATATCCCAAGCAATGTCTTCCCTTCTTCCTCACTCTGACCTACCCTACAGAAGCCGTGCGGAGTGATCAGCTGTCGTGAGTGATGATTCTTTTTGGAACAATAGTGTTAATGAATAAAACAGAGACTTGTGATATCTTAAGAGAGTTGAAAGAAATTTCAGCCTCGCTTTAGAAATAATTAGTGGTGGGGTTGGAGAGGTGGCTCAGGGGTTAAGCCTCTGCCTTGCAGGCAGAAGGTCTTGAGTTCAGATCCTAGACCCCATGTATAGATGCTGGGTGGAAGCGGGGGTGGCCTGCGTTTCTGGTCCTGGTAGGGCAGAGCCTGTGAATCCTGGGGCAGAGTAAACAAGGAGGAGGTGGAGGCGGTCCATGGTGGTTCCCGAATTCACCCGTGGTTCTACACACACACCTACACACACACATACATACATGCGCGCGCACACACGCACAATTGAATAAAAAAAGAGAAATAATTAGTGGTGATTTTAACATCAGAATCCTTCTGGGCTAAGACCCAGGTAGAAAGGAAATCAAAATACTGTAGATTCTTATTATTCATTCATGGTAATCATTTATAAATGACACACAAAAAAATCCCCACTAGGAGCAAACAATGCTCCTAGGGAAATTCAGAGTTAGGATACTGACCAAATAATTTTCATTTACGGATCAACATCACATGGTTTCATGTGTGCTTGTGCTTAAAAACATGCTGTTGAACGTATGTTGCTGATTCACTGACACTGAGTGTGTGGCCAAGTCACTGTAAGTCAAGACTGAATGAAGTCTATCTATCATACTTACCTTCTCCACAAGGCATGCCACAGTTTTCTTGTACTCAGGAATACCCAACAGCACTTTAACACCACCCATGGGGGCTGCTTTAAATCTTGAAATTGCCAACCAAATGCTCCAAATTGTGAGAAACGGGGTACAAGATGGATTGCAAAAGAGCACTTAAAAAAATCTATTAAAACTAAAACAGGAAGGTGGAGTGCTGCCTTGTTCGACCTCAGCAGGACAGTGTATGGAAAGGTGATTCAAGGTTTTGCTGCCCTATGCATGTTCCTGAATGATGATGAAATTGTTTTGAGTATTGATTTGAGGATTATAAATACATTTTAGCAGTAAGGGAATTTTTATTAGGAAATATTGAGCCCAAGAATGATGAGGATTGAATGTGAAAATCCTACCTTTTATCCAATAGCAGGGCATGCCTTTTGCCCCCCTTCCTCAAAATTCTCTTAATACCATCAATTAATCTTCATGCTAAACAGTGAGAAATGTGTTTATTCTAGGTAGCTATCGCAGTTGTAGTGCAACTGTATATTATTTTTTATTTACATGGGAGTTAGAGGTTTTGATTTCAAAAATGAATGAGGAACGTGGATGGCAGAAAATAGCCACAAGTTTACAAGACTTTGCTTGTTCTCCTGTTTTTAGAAAGCCAGGAAAGTATTTGAAGGAATATAGAAGTTAATTTATAATTCAGTTTTTCTTCATGTTGCTAAAAAGTACATGAACTAACATCTTTTTAAAAATTTTTTTTATTGTTTATTCAATTGTGTATGTGTGCACGTGTGTGTGTGTGTGTGTGTGTGTGTGTAGAACCACCGGAGAATTCGGGAACCACCATGGACGCCTCCACCTCCTCCTTGTTTACTCTGCCCTGGGATTCACAGGCTCCGCCCTACCAGGACCAGAAACGCAGGCTGCTCCCACTTCCGCCTGGCGTCTATACGTGGGGTCTAGAATCCGAATTCAGGACCTTCTGCCTGCGAGGCAGAGGCTTAATCCCTGAGCCACTTCTCCAGCCCACGAACTAACATCTTAAGGGAGCAAAAGGTTTCTTGTTCTTGCTTGTGACTCTTGGTCACAGTTCATAGTCCAGCTTGGCAGAAGAGCTCATACCAATGTCGAAAACAGGGAATGGTCACACTACATCCACAGGGATTGCTGAGAGAAGACCAAACCTCACTGGCCAGATTGAGATTGCTGAAGCCCGCCAAACTATTGAGCCAGATCTCTCCATCTTATTCACCTTCCTGGGAATGGTCCCGCCCACCATGGGTGGGGTCTTTCCACATCAACTAGATAATCTTTTATAGGCTTGTTTAGGACTTAGCTTAACTATCAATTCTTCACAGATATGCCCAAAGCCATAGCCTTCAATTGTAGATTGAACGCCTGTATCTAACTGGCATACCAGGTAAGCTCCCTTTGTGTCTGATTCAGAAGAGAAGGTGCCAAGGAAAAATGCGAAAAAATGAGGCCTTTGCTGTCTCAAGCACTTTGTGCTAAACTACATCTTAGGAGTTTTTTTTGATACCACAGGTAAGATTAAAAGTTCAAGCCTTTTTTTTTTTTTTAAAGTTGTCTTCTCTACACTGCAGAAGAACATTCTGACACCATGCATCTGGCAGAGAAGTATAATAAATAGAAACAAACAAACAGAAACAGGTGGGAAAATTCACACTTGTTCATAAACAGTGTTCAGACTGTACTTAGGTTTTCAAAGCTGAAGTCAAAATATGTGTTGCATGTACTAACGGTGCCCAAGGAGTAGAACAAGAGCGGGGCAGGGCTGACTGGCACTTGATCCAGGACAGCACTGCAGAAAGATTCTGAAGAGCAACTGTTCACATTTGGCCCTGTGTGACAGTTAATCCTGGGTGTCAACTTGACACACCTTGCATTAACTAAGATCAGTTGAGACCACCTGAAGAGATTATCTTGATCAATACTTTTACAATACAAAGACCAGCCCTAGATCTGATTGGAACCTCCCTAGATCTCACTGGAACCTCCTAGTAGCAGACCAAAGGAACCATAGAACAGGAGATTGGGAAGAAGAGAAATTCTCTAGGAATCCTCCAGTTCTCAGCTGTCACGCACTAGTCTACTGGATGTTTGCAGTGACGTAGTCTGCCTCCAACCATGTTGCTTCTGCCACGAAAGACTGCTTCTCCCCTCTGGAACTGTAAGAAGAATAAATTTCCTTTTCTCCCTTAAGTTGTTCAACGTTAGATGTTCTCTCACGGCAATAGTTAAGAGTAATTGGTGCACCCTGGCATCAGGAAATCATACTCATTCATTCACCTGTCTGTTTGTTGGTTTGTCGAACTTAGCTGATGTTAATGTTTGGGAAGTTCATGGCACCTTTAGGAGGTGGAACTTTATTGGAGGAAGGCACATCACGGGTGACTGGCCTTGAGTTGGCGACCCGGTTGTGTTCCTTCTGGAGTCTGCCTCTTGCTCCCTCTGCCTCTATGAACCAGCTTTTCAGCTGCCTGCCATGCCTCCCAGAGGGGAGATTCTCTGCAAGGATACGCCAAATGCATCTCCCCTTGTCCCTTAAGCTGGCTGTATCAGAGTGTTGTCTCATAGTAGCAAAAGAACAGTGAGTGTAACAGTCCTGCTTCCACTCAAAACAGACATTAGCTGCTGACCTATAGAAGGAGTCTTAAAGATAGCTGGTCTTGGAAAGTATGTGCACACATGCAGCATCACGCCTAATAACAGCGTGCAATTCCCTACATTCTATGCAGCCCCGCACATTGCCACATTATTCCTGGTTTATACAATTATAGTGCATCTGTGCTTCCGAGACCCATGGTGCAGTCTTCCTGTCCAGCGCCTCTTACCTAAAATTAACTTTGTCACCGCATCCCAGTCATGGCAGAGACTTAAAGGATGCCGTCCCGAGTCTTTTGAGCTATTTAATCACATTGTGGCTTTAAAACTGATATCTCAACACTGTGTGCACCACTCCCCACGTGGCTCGAGAAGCAATAAAAACGCTGAAAGCCTCCATATGACCAGAGAAGCATGTGCTGATTAAATCTTAACTCTTCAGGGCATCTGGATGTTAGTAATTCAAGGCAGGAGTCAGCAAACCTTACCCATAATGGGCCAGATAAGTAAATATTTCAGGTCTTGCAGACTGCATGGGTTCTGTCACAGTTATTCAAGTCTGCCACTGCAGCGTGGAAATAGCTATAGGCATTAAACAAATGAGTACAGCTGTATTTCAATAAAATTTAATTTTGGACACTGAAATTTGAATTTCATGCAATGTTCACAAGCCACAGAGTATCAGTCTTTGTTTTCATTTTGCCAAAAAAATTAGGAATGCAAATACCATTATTATAGCCTGAAAAGGCAGATAAAGTCCCTGCCCAACAGGGATTAACCAACTGAAGCAAAGAACATTGATATGGACATAAAATACAGAGAAACAACTGTATGTTCAACATGGCAAGATAATGGCTAAGGGCAAGCCATTTATATCAGATGGTTAAAGTCGCTAAGATTTTGCAGATGATGCTGTCGGCCATTTAAAGGCACTGGTGAACACATGAAGAAGAGCTATCTCATTAGTGCTTTCTATAAGAAAAGTCAAATTGATACTAACATGGTGACTATCTTTGGGGGACAGTTTTCTAACATTTGCTTTGAAATTTCCTCGTAAGTATTGCTTACTACAATGTGCCCAAACTCAAGTGCTGGGTAGCTCTCTTTCCATCCCTGCTGTAGGAACAGTATCATATTTGTGGCAAGTTTTTCTTTTCTGAGGACTGACATCAAGAAAGATTCTAAGATGGATAGCAGTGCCTTACTGAGAAAGTAATAGAGGACATAAAAATAACATAGTGTTCGCTAGATGACACTGTAAGCTCTAAGCCCATGCATGGCTTCTACATCCCATTTAACACTCTCATGATGAGATCTGAGATAGAATTCCTTAAGTATTGCTGTATTACCAAGAAACCACAGCACAGAAGTTTCTTGTCCATGGTAATTTACCAGCATTTGAATCCAGGTACGATCCCCTGCTCAGTCAATCTATAATCCCACCTTCCGATCCCGGGGGTGTCACTCTCCCCCCAAAATACCTCTGTCACTAGCTTTCCTTTTCCACACATTCCCTGAGTATTCATTATGTTCCTACAGTTGATCATTTTTGTGTGTACCCAGCACTCCATTTTCCCATTCTGAACAGGAATGTTCATAAGGAGAACTGTCCTGAATAGGGAAGGAATGTGGGGCTAGGACGTAGGAGACTTTGGTCCCTGGTCAGGGGTGATCTGTGTGACCCTGTATAAATAGCTTTCCATCTGAGAGATCCAATTTCTTCATGGACAGATATAATAATACTTATCCTTATGGACATGATCAAGGATGGTGTGTGTGGAAGCATTTTATCAGCTACAGGAACTGAGTAATGGTTAATTATTTTCATGACATGGTCTTTATCCTTGCCTCTCCCATTGTTTCCATACTGATGAATGAGCAATATATTGATTTTCATAGTTTTTATACACAATACTTTCCTTGCCTACCCCTTCTTTACCCCATCTTTCTTTCCATTCAGAGAGACACAGATAAGGGTTAACGAGACAAACATGATCCTTCTTCCTTGCTCCAAATCCTATCCAAAATGACCAGATAGACTCATGTGGCATGTGGAGACTAGTTTGTACTGTCTCATCTATTTTTTCCCAACTCCATATTCAGGGAAACCATGGATGATTCGAGATTGGCAATAGTGGCAGTATTTCTGCCATGGAAATGGTAATTATGTTCCTCCCTCCAACCAGAGAGTTTGGTGGTTGTGTACTTATCAGCACACTCCTGGATCTAAAAGCAAAACAACGAAATACATAACTGCTAGGAACAAGACAGCACTGAATAGTCTGGAAGAGGGTTGGGAGTCAAAGTTACGGGGGATGAGCAGAGACAGAAGTATCCTGGGGGAAATGAGTCTTTAGCTGAAACAAAAAAGAATGAAGGGAGCTAGCCGGGTCAAGGGAAGGGAAGAGTAGTTCAAGTACAGATGATTAGAGGCAGACTCTCAGAATGTTGGAGCACTGCAAGCAACTCCTTTAGGTTTTGGTGCAAAAGGGCTGGGGGAAGAGAAGCATGAGGCTGGAGAGGTGAGAGGTTCAACTTGACGGCGGGGAACCTGCACGGTGACAATGAGCGGGTGGGGTAAAGGTCTCAGAGTAGGGCTCAGAGTCATAGGGATGGCATTTGAATGCTGCTATGTGAGCTCAGGAGAACTTCCTGCTGCTGGTGCTAGTGGAGCCTCAACTGTCAAAGGCCTGGGGCTGCTGTGAAGGCGCAGTGCTGAGCAGGATGCTTGGCTCATCCAAGCGCAGGCCTGCCAGGGAGCCAGGCACTAACTCTGTAGGGGACAGAGAGGTCCTGTCTGCCACTCTCCTGAATACAGCACTGGTCATCCAGATCCGTTTCTCACATTCTGGGTCACTTTAGTCAATTTAGTGAGTCCTGAATACCACTCTAAAATGTGAATTAAAATAAAAAAAATAAACACCAAGACTGGACTCGTGGTACTGCACTTGCTTAGTATTCATGAGGCTCTGGGGTTCACACACAACCCTACAAAAAACAGACTGGAGGAGGCAGAAAGACCTCCAGGAGTTTTTACTACATCCACCCCTTGACTGTGAGTCAAACTCAAGAGACTGAAACTATTTAGGGCAAGATACTGTCCGACAACTTGGCATATGAAGGGACTGGGCATGTGAAATTGACTTTTAGTGTATCCCAGAAAGATAATTCTATATGTGAACAGACTTTAGGATAATATATTTTCAACATATGTCAAAACATATCCTGTTTGCCCTTTGGAGTCGCAAACAGTGTTTGGCATTTCTTTTTCCTTTTCAATTTTAAAAATGGAAAGTAGTGGTGGGGGCCTGGCAGAAAACACAAGCAACCCACAATGATTTAGTTTCCCAAGTCCTTGCGGGGCTCACTTGCCAGGCATATGCAATTGGCACCAGATTAGCTGCCGACATTTATTGACAAAGGAATTAATCTTCACCAATGATGGTTTTTAAAGCCCATTCTTTACTGGAAGCTGTGATGGGCCACCAGCTTTACTCCCCTTCTCTCCATTCCCTGTAGTAAGACTGGCTGGATATAACCTCTTCAGCCATTGACTGAACAGGGGAAAGTGCAAGAGAAGAACGTGGTAGTGCAGTGGGGTGAGTGGTAAACAGTCAGAGCAGCAATTGTTAGAACAGTGGAACTACTATGGTTGATACGATATGGTAGATACATGCCATATACATGCATACTATGTATATATGTAAATGCCAAATACATCTGTGCAAGCCATATACATCCATGCATACCATACACATATATACATGCTATATACCATCTGTACATATCATACACATCCATGCATGCCATATAGATCTATACATGCCATATACATCCATGCAGTCCACACATATCTGTATACGCCATATAATATCTGTACATGCTATATACATCTGTATGTGCCACACATATCTGTGCAAGCCCATAGAATATGCATACCCAGAGAGGGCCATATTATGAACTCTGGGCTTCAGTGATTATGAGATGTGAGTGTGGGTTCATTTGTTATCAATAAATGTACCACTTTGGGGAAAGCAGGAGTCTGCTAATGGGGTGTGTGTGTGTATGTGTGGGAACAGGAAGGCCTGAGAGTCCTCTCCACTTTTCAAATATTTCGTGAACCTGAAATGGACTTTAATACAATGTTTTTAAGTTAAAAATTTAACAGAAAACTTGAATACATATTCACAGATGACCTCCTCCACCCCTCATATAATCTTTTCTCTGGTACAGGATGTAATGTGACTATTTTAGGCAGCCACTGAAACCACAGGTGACATGGTGCATCCTCTCATGGGCATGGGATGTGTGTGTTTGGAAACAGGCAGAGTGAGAACAGATTTCCATATGACAACTGTACTTGGTTAGAGTCATCCTATTGGTGATCTGCCCAAGCTCAGTTCCTAGCTCAACTGTCTTTCCTTAATTCATCTCACTTATCAGAAGCATCTTTTGGAAGAGAAAAAACAAGCTACATATATTTCCCAGATGCAACATTTCCATTGTGCAGACATTACTGGAAGTCTCTCCCTCAAGTCTAGGCTCATGTGGTACCTTTTGGTGGAACCATTAATGTTTTTAGTGTGTTAATAATCTCTACTGAACATGCTTTGCATATAGAAGTTCAGGGCTCGTGCAGAAACACACAAAGGAACTTTATCCCTGATAACTTCTACACACAACAGAAAGACTTCACAGAAGGAAAAAGTAAATGAATCCAATGCTAAGGGGTCTCAAGTTGTAGTCCCAGAGTTTCTCTGTTCCACGAAGTTTCATATGATAATGTTTGGCCTAGGTTCTCTCTCTCTCTCTCTCTCTCTCTCTGTGTCCTCTTTCTTTCTTGGGAGATTTACTCAGCTTATGGTTCCAAAGAGGAGATGCACTCTGTCCTGGCAGATATAGCATGGCTGGCAGGCAGACAGAAGCTGGAGAACAAGTCACATGCATTTGCAAGTCTGAGAGCTGCAAGACTGCTTGCTGCAGAAAACAGACTTCTCCAGGAGGTAGGGTGGGACTAATCTAACTCAAGGCCCACCCCCTGTGACCATCTTCCTTCAGCAAGGCTTCACCTCTCAAAGGTGCCATGATCTTTCCAAACACATGAGACTGTAGGGGACACATTTCAAACCATGACACTCTACCCCTGGCCCCCACAGGCTCATTGCCATCTCATTACGTAAACCATACTCAGTTCAACTGTAAAAATCTTTATAGACTACATCAGTAGTCCCAACATAGCCCAAAAGTCCAAAAGCTTTGGAGAGTCGTTTCTTCAGTGCCCCATGGCCATGACATGAGCCAGCAGTGCAGAACTTGGTGACAGCCATGAAAAGATGTGCACAAAGAGGTCACGGGGAGCTCAGGAAACTCTCCTAAACTGCAGGGATAACCTCCATAGATCAGCAGTGATGTGATGTCAGAAAGAAGGACTTAAAATAGCCACGCTGGGCAGGAGCGAGGTGAGGAAGACGTCACGGCAGCGTGACTTTTGGGAGACGCTGCTGTCTGAGTGCTTTCTAACGTACCTTTGTCAGCCTGCAGCTGTGGAGGCGGGAAAGGAGAACATGTGGGTGTGTAATGAGGAGAGACATTCTTCCCAACCTGAAGGAAAACCTGCCTTGGTAATCAACTAAGCGTATGATACAAGTGTAAAAATTCTTTTGAATAAAAGTTTAACTTTATTAAGAGGCAATCCCAGTGGAGGAAATACCTGAAAAGACATTGCTTAGGAGGTAAACACAGAGATAAATGCCTTCAAATCCAAATGCCAACTCCTACGCGAACGTATGTTAAAGAAAACAAGGCACTTGCAAGCTAATAAATGAGTGAAATTTCAAATTAATCCTTCCTGGAGGATTTAATTATCTTGTGAAACTGATTTCCCATTAAAGATCATAACATACAAATCATTTAAATCAAGGAAAACATGAGGACAGCACAATAATTAGTGCATTTACAAGTAACATTCATAGTGGTTCTGATGGGACAGGAAGTACAGCATGTATCCATAGTCCTTGGAAGCATTCTCTGAAAGAAGAGCTACATCGAGAAAGAGACAAAGTCTTTATTCTTTGCAGTCCTGGACCAGGAAAATCGAATCCAAGCAGCAACAGGAAAATACCCCATCTCTCTTCTTCCAGCCACCTTTCAACTAAGACCCACTAGGAAGAGCCCCCTAGGAGACCTTTCAGGGACAGACATGACACAGGGCAAGCCGATTCATTTCCCCTCACTTCCCTTCTTGTTGCCAAAGGAATCACACTATGGTCCGCATAACTCAAGGGCAGACATTGCTGGGGAGCGGACTTAGAGAGATGAAGATGCTTACAGAGAGTCAGGTTTGGGTTAGGTGGTCTGAGAGGGGAGGGTTTGGACTTCATAAGGGTCCTTGTGCCCTCAGAGGAAACAACTGATGAGAAATAAAGAATGGCAGCGTAATAAAGATAATGTCTGTGATCCTTCATGTGTGTCATGTCTTAGGTCCTAAGTGGTATGCATATATAAAGCAAGAATCTATATTGTGTGTAATGGAACAGTATATGAGTGTAATAGTTATTTTTGTGTGTTGCTGTGGGAGAGCACTCAAAGTCAAGCAACTTAAGGGAGAAAGGGAGATTTATTCAGCTTATGGTTCCAGAGGGGAGATACAGTCCCTCATGGTGGAAGCGGCATAGCTGGAGGCAGAAGCTGGAGGAAGGCTACGTCACTCCCATCCAGGAGGCTGAGAGCTGCAAGACTGCTTGCTGCAAAGGCAGACTCCTCCTGGAAGTAGGGTGGGACTAATCCACCTCAAGGCCCACCCCTTGGGACTGGCTTCCTCTAGCAAGGCTCCACCTCTCAAAGATGCCATGACCTTGGCAAACACAAGATACTGTGGGGGACACATTTCAAACTACAACATTGAGCATTCTTCCTTCCTTCTTATTTTCCCACCTCACTCCTTGATAGTACCCCAAGTCCAACCATCTTTGGATCTTTGTCCATTGATCCGCCTCTCAGTGTCTCCTAACTCCCTCCAATTCCAGTTTAAACAGTGACCTAACGCTGCAATTTACATCTTCCTATAACCCCTTGTCCAGTTTGCTGAGGAACACACTGGGCACAACAGACAGCTGTGCTGAATCACCTTTAGGTTTGTGACCATGGGCTCAATGTGCCCCAATGTCAGCATTCTCCTTGCTCTCTCATGCTCGCTCTCTGTCTCCAATGATCTCACCTTGGCTTCTTTCTCCTCAGTCCCCCGATATCTGTCTCTCCTCACTTTCAGCTGAGCTCTTGCCTCCTGCTTCATGGAGAAAAGTGGAGCAATCCAACAAGAATGCCCACAGACTTTCACCACTCCATCTCCTCAGATTGAGGGGTTACATAATTCCATATCCGTCACAGATGGTACTATAGAGATAACCTCTGTGATCCTAAGTCATATCTTAGACACAAGTTCTGTGCCAGTTAGATGCAGGTGTCAATTGAGGGTGGGGCATTTGGGTATATCTGAGAAGAATCACAAGCCCTGAGGAAGTCTGTGGAAGAATATCTAATTGATGTGGAGAGACATGGCCCACGAGAAGTGGGAATATTCTTTGGATGGGGGAGAGAGTTGGTTCAGCACTGCGGCATGCTTCGGCATACAGGGATGCTGGACAGCAAGAACGCACGTCCTCCTCTCAGCTCGTTGTGTGGATACGTGTGGCCAGTTCCCTGGCCTGACAAGGTGTGAACTCTCTTACCATGCTGATGACTATAACCTAGAATCACAGACAAGAATAAACTCCTTGCTCCCCTGCGTTGTTTGATGAAATCTATTTGTGTAAAACACTCTATCTGTGCAGCAGTCTTTATCTCCCTGCTGCTCCCCACTTGTACACTGGATCCCATCCATTCACACGCCTGTCTACAGGATCACCCCCTCTGACCAGAACCATCAGTTTCTCCTTATTCCTCAACAACACACACATGTGTGTGGTTATTTCTTGAACTAAGAAAAAAATCCTCTTTTGCCACATGGCTTCTGTAGCTAATGATCTCATTTATGGTTCCCCTTGCAGATCCATTCTTTAAATGGGGAAGTGTCTCCATTTCTTTCTTTCAATTCTCTTGCTTTTCCTGCTTTATCGTAATATAATTGAACTATCCCAAAGTGTGCACATTGAAAGCGTACCAAGTGAATGTTTTCAACATATGTCTGTGCTGTGAGACCATCACTACAGTCAAGATGAGGAACTTTCCCATCATGCCCCAGCAGCCTTCTGGTACCTCCCTATTCTCTCTTGCACCAATCCAACAAGCTTCTGCCATCGCCATCCCAATGAACTACCTTCGTCAAGGTCACAAGCTGTTCCCTTCAGCACTGCTCCAGCACTCCATCCTCCCTTCTGCTCTGATCTCGCCATAGCAAGTGGCCTCACTGTGGACTTCCTGCATTGTGGGACGACTTCCTCACTGGGCTTCCAGGACATTACAGCTGATGTTTGCCTTCTATCTCATGGATGCTGCCTCCTACTTTCTCCCTTTCCCACTACTCGTTTCATACTAGTGGCCACAATTCTGTGGCCACTTTTCTTTTCCGCATGGTTTCATCAACTTGGCATGTAGTAGGCATTGAGTAAAATGTTAGCTGTTAATACTTTCATTTCTTTATAATGGCAATGGAGTTCAGAATGGTAGAATACATGTAGTTTTAATAGTAAAATACTAAATGGTAGTGTTTAAATAGCAAATTTAATAGTAAATTTCTGTCTTCACAAAATGCTTTGATCATATGTATATTGACTATGATTACTTCCTTTGAGTGAACAATGAACTAGACTGGACAGGCTTATGTGTTGTTACATCTCTGTATCCCCAGCCCCTATTAGCCAAATCATGTGAGCCCATTTACTTCTCTGTTTACTGCAGAGGAAGAGGACTCACTTCTTCTAGTTGATTCTGGGTAATGTTCCACATACCAGTTCTGTCTGTAAAGCATTAGATTAGGTGACGGAGAGCTCTGTCTGTAAGGCACTGGCCTGTTTCCATTTGAGCTATTTGGACATTTGTCTCCATTGGTGAGTGTTTCCTCTACAGGTTTTTGAGTCTTGGCTCAACTGCAGTCTCGGTTTTCTGCTTTCTAAGAGGCATACAGACTTCACAAGGCAAATGGCTTTGACAGCAGACACTTGAATTTTCTCCAGAAAGCCTTTTCAGTGGGAGTAGGGAAAGGAGAGAGAATTGACATGGCAGTGGGAATGTTAACTTTCTCTTAACCGCTTTGGAAGTTACTGCAGGAGCAGTGCATTCTCATCATGCAAACCCACTTGATCAATGATGCTGTTTCTAGCTAATGTACTGTTTCTAGCTAAAACGCCATCTATAGTCCCAGGAACACTCAAATAATTCCTTTGGTTTTTTTTTCTTTGTGGTTGTGTATGTATGTGTGTGTGTGTGTGTGTGTGTGTGTGTGTGTGTGTGTGCGCGCGCACGTGTGCGTACATATGCACAAATCCATATGTGTGAATGCAGGCACAAATGTGTCATGGTGCAAGTATGGAGGTCAGAGGGCAATTTTGAGTGTTGGTCTTTGCTTTCCACCTTGTTTGAAGCAGGGTCTCTTTCGTTGTTTTCCACACATTCACCAAACTAGCTTGACCACAAGAAAGAGAGAAAGGATTCTCCTGTCTCTCCCCCATCTACTGCAGGAGTGCTGGTTTGCAGATGCTCATACTACACATCTGTCTTTTACATATGTCCTGAGGATTTAGAGTCAGGTCCTGGTGTTTGTAAGCACTTTTACCCCCTGAGCCACCTCTCCAGTTCCAATTCTTATTTTTAATTATTCTTCTGATTTTTACCTTCCCTTTTGATTTATCAACTTTAAATAGTATCTATTAATTCCTTTTTTTTAAAAAAATGTACAAACTTAGCTCATTAACTTTGTTCGCTTCCATTCTTCTTTCCCTTAATGTTTGCAGGGATACTGTTTGCAATCTGTGATAGTCAGATTTCTATTGCTGTGGCAAAATACTTGAAAAACAAAATCAAGTTAAAGAGGAAAAGAGTTACTTAGGCTCACAGTTTCAGTCTGTGGCCTCTGGGCCTTACTCCATGACAGTACCGTACGACAGGAGCATGTGCACGGCACAATTGTTCAGCTTAAATTGTCCATAATCACAACCGTCTTCCACTGACTCTCGAGATAAATTCCAGAAAACGAAAACCAAGAAAGAGCATTTCAAAGGGATGATTCTAAGAATAATATTTACTTCAGAACTGAGGAGCGTGAGTGGACATTGACAAGATGCTGGGACCATCACTATGGCTGGTAAGGCTCTCGGCTTGAAAATATGGCAACCCGAGTTTGGTCCCTGGCAACCCACAAAGGAAAGGAAAGGACTGACTTCTAAAAGCTGTCCTTGGACTGCCACCTGCGTGCCACGGAATGCATGTGCCTTCTCTCTGGGTCTCTCAAAAATAAATAATACAACACCTTTGACATAAACTGAAGTCTATGCTTTGCAGCTTCCCTCCTCATCTGTTTCCTTTTTGTACTACCATTCTTTTCGTCCTTGCCAGTGTGAATTTTTTTATAACCCAGGCTTTATTATATTAATACATATATAAAGTATAAAAACACAGCATTTTGGTGTATTAAAATTGTATAAAACATATACATTCTCAAACTCCTTTGTTTATCCAACACTCTGGAATCAATTCATGTTGGTATAAAGCAAGGTATCTATTTATTCCTGTTTAACTGCTGCGTACTTCATCATTCATTTGGCAAAGATTAACGTGTACTTCTAGTGTTCCAGGAAGTGTTCTGGTTGCTGGGGACATAACAATAAATGGACCAAAAATATGGACATGCACTAATTTACTTCATGTTCCCTCTATTAAGAGACAGTAGGTTTTGCTATGATAAAAATTACTTTGGTGGATGTCCTTTTAACGAGCACTTCATTAGAGAATGTTTCTGAGAGTAAAACTGCTTAGAAATAGAACACATTTTCCATTTTACCAGGTATTTCGATCTTATTTTCTGCATAGCAACACAAGGAAAATTCTCTCCATTCCATTCATCCCGCACTTGTGGATCGTGACAATTCTTTATTTTGCCATTATGATGGGTGAAGAGGGTGCCTTTTGATTTAGTAAGCATTTCTTCTAATTGCCAGCAAGATTCAGCATTTCTTCTTAAATTTATTGTTCTCTTAAATCTCTTCCTCTGTGTGTTGCCTGACGATCTCTTTTGCTATCTATTTGTGTAGTCAGCTGTTTATGTTTTCAAACTGATTTCCAAGGATTCTCCTTCTGTATGGTCTGGAAACCAACATATTTTCTGTTTTAGGTCCTAAAATGTATTTTTTTCAGTCCAAAGTTTGTTTCTTAACTTTACTTATAGAGGTTTTTGCATAAAAGGGTTTTTTTAACCTCTTAGTATAATCTTTCCCTTTATGAGCTATCCTTTTTGTATAGAGAAATAATCTCTTTGCTGCAGTCATAAAGATACTCTCTTTCATTCCCTGCTAATCTAAAATGTATCCATTTGCATGGGATGAGACATTTACACATGGTTTCTTTTCATAATAAAAACTAAATTTTTACTAAATGACCCTTGATTTTCCTACATTTCAGTGGTTTGTTTACCCTATGCTAGGCTCATATATGTAGTTTAGAAATTATTTTGGGTGTTTCTTGATTTACAAAAAAATAGATCTCAGATTTTTTTAAAGCAACTTTCTTCTCTTCTTCAAACTGACCATCTTTCACCCAATCTTGGTATATCTCCATTTATGCTGACTGCATTTTTAAGTTTTCACATTTACAAGATGGAGAAATGGAGATGCAGAGATGTTATATTCCCCACACAGGCTCCTGAAGCAACCAGGTCATTCAAACATTTAGACAAGGATCTTAACCTGCATCCCAATCCTCTTTCCACTACTGGCCCTCTTTGACCAAAACTCTGGATGCTTTGGTTGAATTTTGACATTAGCAGCTTAGTGAAATTGCCTATTTCACCAAATCTTTGCTAAAACTGGATTGTAGCATTTATAACAATTCTTCACATTGGCAAGTAAAACATTGTTAGCATTTTTTAACAAGAACATTTTAATAAATAAATATTGAACATGTGATATTTCTTAAAATGTTTATCATATATTTCTTAGCCGTAGTATTAGTCTGTCTTTAGTATTAGTATAGTATTAGTACTTGTGTCTTTATTATTTCTGCTCTTTTACTGATGATGATTAAGAATTTGGTGAAGGTGTCTACTTTGGCAGCACATATACTAAAATTGGAATGATATAGAGATTAGCATGGCCCCTGCGTAAGGATAATTCAATGAAACAAATTCAATTAATCAGTGAAAATAATTCAATGAAACAAATCCATGAAGCATTCCATCTTTAAAAAAGAATTGTGAAGTGAATATATTATTATATATTATATAGTAAACTTAAATGTATATATTATATATTAAAGTTAATAACCCATCACCATATATTTAGTTTTTAAAATCCTGTTGTTTGTTTTCTAATTTTTTCAACATTAGGGATCAAACCCAGATCCTGTATTTGCAGGGCAAGTGCTTTATGACTGACACATGCCCATCGCAGCCCCTACCTTCTAATTTTCTTTTGGACATGCAGATTTGAGAAGTTAAGTCGATCAGTCATTTTCTTTGC
Source organism: Typhlomys cinereus (assembly GCA_023101885.1). Classification (NCBI taxonomy): domain Eukaryota; kingdom Metazoa; phylum Chordata; class Mammalia; order Rodentia; family Platacanthomyidae; genus Typhlomys; species Typhlomys cinereus. Next base: position 180,152 of record JALPQD010000719.1, read on the forward strand.
AGTTTCTTTCCATTATTTTTATAATCCCAGAGAAAGACCTAGATTTTCTATAATTCTTATGAGTTCATGAATTCTCCAATTTCTATATGAGTTATTTTGGCACACTAAAATTTTGTGATGTTAGAGGCTGGAGAGGTGGCTCAGGGGTTAAGCCTCTGCCTTGTAGGCGGAAGGTCCTGAGTTCGTATCCTAGACCCCACGTATAGATGCCGGGCGGAAGCGAGGACGGCCTGCGTTTCTGGTCCTGGTTAGGGGCAGAGCCTGTGAATCCCGGGGCAGAGTAAACAAGGAGGAGGTGGAGGCGGTCCATGGTGGTTCCTGAATTCGCCCGTGGTTCTATACACACACACACACACACACACACACACACACACACACACACACACACACGCGCACGTGCATAATTGAATAAAAAAATTAAAAATTTTTGTGATGCTAAAAGCTAACTTAATTTTTTATAAATGGTTTATCAATAGAATCAATTGATTCACTAATAACTTCATTTACATGTCACATTTTTCCAAAGTAAATACTGAGACATACTAGTAGATTCTGCCTCATTTATCCACTTATTCTTGTAGAAGGACAAATTTTAAAGTCATTATAGCATTATAACTGATTTAATTTTTTAATGGAAAAATTTAAAAGTGGTGTGTGTGTGTGTGTGTGTGTGTGTGTGTGTGTGTGTGAATGTGTTTGCCATAGTGCATGTGTGGAGGTCAGGGAACAATTTTTTAGAGTTGGTTCTTTTTCACCTTTTGCAGGTTAAAATGATAATTTAGGGAACTCAGAACACCCAACTTTACAGCAGTGGAGCCAATTTCAAAGGGAGATGGTATAAATAAATGAGTTCACAGTGGCCAAGCATACAGCAATCAGCGACAAAGTGTTTCACATTCTAATCTGAAGCATAAATAAATATCTACTAGTCCACACTGATTCAAATAATTTATTGGGTAAATTAATGAATCAGGAGGGAGACAAATCTCTGTGTAAAAGAAATATAAATAATTTTTGTAGGTACTCAAAGAGGTGGAGAATAACTCTTTATTCTTTAATTGAATGCAGTGACTTCCTTTCAAAGAGTGTAGTACAGGAAGTGGGGGATAAAGGAACCCTATAAAATACTACCTTAGCAAGGTGATCAAAGTCAACACCAACAACAGTAAGTTACTTGACAGCATGTCCCCTTGACATGATGTGACAAAAGAAGCACATTGCATTTCTATGGTCTTTCTTCCTCAAATCTATAACCCTAGTATAACACCAAATGAACTTCAACTCAATTTGAATAACTTGAAATGTGTCACGGAAGTTCAAGCATTGAAAACTTGGTCCCCAGCTGGTGGTGCTGTTAAGGGAGATGATGGGAACTTTAGGAAGTGTAGGTCTACTAGTAGGTCAGTGTGTGAGGGGCCTTAGGAAGGAGGCTTTGAGCGATGTGTCTTACACTGAGCTCTCTTAACTCATCTTTCTCTGCTTCTGGCCACCATGAGATGAGAACCTTTGTTCTGCTTCATCATGGGCCAGATATAACAGAACCAGCTGGCATATACCAAAATCTCTAAAAGCATGAGCCAAAATGAAGAAGTTCTTCCTTTAAGTTATTTTTCCCAAGTATTTGTCACAGACATTCCACAAAATACCTACCAACTCTCAACCAACTCTCAACCAAATGACCAAGAAGATATAACCTAAAGTCCCATATAGGAACCTAGAATAGATAAAAACTAAGGAAGTCTCATTGGAGGAATATTTTTATTGTGATTTGAATATTACATGATGTATACAAGAAAGACAAGATTGCATGCTTTCTCTTATATGCAGAATCTAGACTTAACTATAATATATATTTACATATACACATGGATATGTGACATGAAAGTAGAAGGGGGACTATTCAAGGAGATTAGCAAGGGGGTGGGAAGAAGTGAACATGAACAAAGTATATCACATGCATGGCAATGTTGAACCTGCCATTTTATATGATGAATATAAACTAATAATCAAACACATAGACTCATCATGAACATATACAGGTTTTATATTTTTATACATCACATTAACATGATATTTAAATACAAAAACCCTATGAATATGGACTTTAAGAATAATGCCTCAATCTTGGTGCCCTAGTTGTAATAATATATATAATGCTGATACAAGATATTAACAGTAGGGAAATAAAGTCAATTATGGTAACTTCTTATATTATCTTTGCTTTTTTTCTGTAAATGTGATGCTCTTCTAAAAAAAAGATAAAAAATGCATGCCTTAAATAATCACAGTGAATAGCTCCTGTGCATTCTCGAAGTAGTAGTTATTATATCTCCATGGAAATCAACTCAGTAACTAACAGACAGCTCCGCCCGCTTGGCATCCCAGCTAGCATCACATTCTGGATTAATTACTAATGAACCTCTGTCTCCTAGGTTATTGCTTAGTTAGCGCTCCACAGAGGGTACTCAGTTATGCTGCAAGAGCTCTCCCGAGAAAACAGCAAGAGCGAATGGTCATAAATTGTACCTGGAGGGGTTTGAGTTCTAGCTTTGGAGCTGTGATATCCACTGCAACAGTATTCCTTACATCACCTTTTAAAGATCGAGTTGACCAAACAATGATTTTGGTCCTATCTAGCTTAGTCCGTTTGGAGTAAATCTGGCAAAAGAATGATTTTTTAATTTCCAGGATAGCCTAAGAATTTTAATCTCTTTTTTTTTTAATTTTTTTTTATTATTATTTATTCAACTGTGTGCATGTGCGTGCGCGTGTGTGTGTGTGTGTGTGTGTGTGTGTGTGTGTGTGTGTGTAGAACCACGGACGAATTCGCGAACCACCATGGACGCCTCCACCTCCTTCTGCCCCCGGGATTCACAGGCTCCGCCCTACCAGGACCAGAAGCGCAGCTGCGCTTCCGCCTGGCGTCTATACGTGGGGTCTAGGATCCGAACTCAGGACCTTCCGCCTGTAAGGCAGAAGCTTAACCCCTGAGCCACCTCTCCAGCCCCAGAATTTTAATCTCTTAAGTTGAATTCTTTCATAACTAAAAGTTGATATAAATCCACTTGCAATTGTTCATCAAATTGTTTAGTCTACACAGTTTGCTCTGTTGACAGCTGATTTATTAACTTTGTTCTAGAGATTTGAGTTCAAGCAGTGTAAATCATGAATAAAGATTAGTTTAATAGTCACAGTGCCTCCTGGGACAATGTTTCAAATGACAAAAACTCAAAACTGTCTCAATGTAAAAATAATGTGACAGTTGCGTCAATATTTGCAAATTGGAAGGATAGTCAATACTCTCACGGAATGGAACATAAATATTACTTTTTCTTATTTTATGCAAACTCTCAAAACTTTTTAATTTTTATTTATGTACATTAATACTGTCTCTGTAAAGATGTTTTAAAAATAAACCTAAGATTGTCCTAATCTACCTTCAGCTATTGAGTAACACTAGCCCCCTGGCCCCTTGCTACTGTTTGCATGACTTAAATACATCAGAAAAATAATATATCTTTAGATCCCTGAGCCATTTACAAAAATAATATTTTCCTTTTTTTCACAATTAAAAAAGAGAGAACTATTTGGTAATGTGGTGATACCACAGTTTTAATATTCAAAATTATATCTTTGTGTTTTTAACTGGCTTATTCTGCCTGATTTCTTAACCTTTATGAAACTTTAATTGTTCATATACTCAGATATATAATTATAATTTACAAAAATGACCAGATAATAAACCGTCTGGTGTCAAACTGAGTATTCACAGCAAGAATTAAAAATGGCTAAGGTAACTCAATGTTTCTATTATTTATATTATTCTCATGTGGCTGTTGGCATGATTAGTACAGATAATATTATATGTTACAGGCAATTCCAGACACAACTTCACATAGTCAGTGACATCTCTTGTAATATTTATTTCAAAAGTCTGAATCTCAGATGTGCTGGATGAAGAAAAGAGAGAAATACAGCAGGCAGAATGTAATAAACCAAAGTTCTTCCTCCACACTAAACTCCTTCCTCACTTCACTAATGATATTTATTGGAAAGGTTTCAACAAATTCTTCCTGTCAGAAATGAGGAACATTGATTTATATGTAGGCTAGCATAGAGATTATCAAACTAAAAATTTACAGAATCATCAGAGAGTGAAATTCAGTATATTAAATCTAGAGATGCCAAAACACAGAGCCAGACATCTGTCTTTCAGAAGCTACCAACATAAGGTTGATGAAGGCAGGTTCACAGAGAGGTCAGAAGGATGTGTCAACAGTTATACTTACTAGCATAAAAAATATTTATGATAAGCAATATAATTTGTTCTTTTTGGTCTTCTTATGTTGTCCTCTATTCACTTGTATAACTATGGTACTGAATTAATTTTATTAGCTAGCATTTGGGAATGAACAAAACTTGATTAAAATTCAAATTATAATTCTATCACGATGTAGTCTGTCTTGGCATTTTCTAGATCTAATAAGGAATTACATGTCATCAAACACACATAATTTGGCTTAAAGTGCTAAGAGTAGGAGGCCAAATTTATAGTTACAATAAAGTTGTCTAGGCTGGATATTTTCATCTCAGCATTAAGCAACCTGTCCCTGGGCAATCATGAAACCATTCTGCACACTCTCTGGGTGGAGTTTCTTTACCTCCTGTAAGGGCATCACTAATAGTCACTGTGCTAATACAAACACAAAGAAGAACATGTCTTGTTGTTTCACAACATTAGTGATAATGCCACATAATTCTATGGACAAGCTTATGACTACAAACACAGAGACCATCACGGTGACTGAGCACAATGCCAAGCCACAGGCATCTGCAGAACTTAATATGAATATGCAATATGTTTTCTTTGACTTACAGAGTCTAGAAGGCAACAGTGTGTGGGTTTATGACATTAAGATATGGTTTTGCAGTGTGAGGACTAAATGAAGTTGTAGACAAATTGCCAACATTCAGGGAACTCATGTTCACAGGAGGCACATGATATATATCTGCTGATTGATTCTGCAATTCAATTAACTGGCTGTGTCTCCATGGGCTAATCATTTCACTCCCGTGGTCCTTAATTTCTTCACTTATAAAATGAGAGAATTAGATTTCCATAGGAGTTCTCTTCCAGCTTATGGTTACATAATAATGTGTGCTTATCTCATATTAGCTTCCTTATATATAAAATTAAACTAATAATGGCCCTATCATGGTTTATGGCATGTTGTGAGTATTGACCAGGCAACGTATATAACATTCATCCCAGTGTATGGCATATTGCAAGCACTCAGTAGATTTTCTACTATTTTTTTCATCTTAAAACTAGGGAACAAAGAATGAATGGTCTTATGGATGGATTTCTACATGTAAGGGAAACTATTTTTACGAATAGTCACAAAAGTAATTTTGATAAACAACAGCAAATTTTAGTGCCTGAATTTTGACAGCACACTTTTCAATAAAAAGAAGGGATCCTAAAATAATGTAATTCTTTAAAAGATAAACTGATTATATGCTATATATTTATTAAGCTGTATGTTAACCTATTTTTTCCCCTTCTGGAATTTCAAGATGTGAGTCCAATTTTTTTCTTCTCCCCTACTTTGGCTGTTTTATAAGAGAAGGAAGAGATTGTAGTCTGACTAGTCTGGGCTCCAAATCATATAATGGATTCATCTTAATTCCTCAGCCAACCTGTTTTCTTCTTTAAAATGAGAAAGAGACAGAGAGACAGAGAGAGAGAGAGAGAGAGAGAGAGAGAGAGAGAGAGAGAGAGAGAGAATATATAATGTATGTCACGGTGCATGGGTGAAGGTCGGAGGTCAGAGAACAACTTTGAGGTCAGTTCTTTTCTTTCCACCATGTGGGCTTCTGAGAATCAAACTCAAGTTGCCATTTTGAGAGCAGGCACCCCACCCACTGACCTACCTTGACAGCCTGAGCCCACCCATTTCCTAAGTGTTCTGAGCATGCGGAAGGTCAAAACCAACTGTGAACAGGAGGATGTTCCAATGTGAACATGGATGAATGGCAGGACTCTCTGACTCCTCTCTTGTGTGGAGAGTGAGGAATAACCTCGAGGAAGGTGATGCCTATAGAAGCAAATAGAATGGGGGCATTTTGACTTCCAAGGAGAGAGGGAATCATGTTCCAGGTCAAAACAAAAGGAGAGGGAATTCATATTCTAGAACATATCCCCATGTTTCTTAGGATGATGACCTTGGTCTAAGCACACACCTTTTTGGTTTCCAGTGGTAGGGCAATATAAATTCCATCAGGAACACTGCCAAAAGCTTTATAGAAATGAGATCATTGTTTTCATAACAATCATATAAGATATGGGTAATAATAATTCCTACTTCGCTGGGTATAGATGAGGAAGCATAGCCCTGTGATACACAGAGCAGATCCACAGAAGGAAGCCAAGACTCTCACCCCGGCCACCACCTCTTCCAGCCAGAGCTATTTATCATTCATCTGCATGGCCCCTCCTCACAGCAGAGGCCTACTCAAGCACAGAACATGGACGAGAACCTGCTGTCTGCTGATTTGTAAGTGAAGGTCATGGGTTTTAACAGGTTCTCTAATGCTTTGCTAATGGGGACATAAACTGTTGAAGCCACTTGGGAGAAGTTTGGCAGTTTTTGGAAAAGCTGAGTATATATTTAACATATGTGCATGGGACAGTTATCCAGAAGAAATGAAAACATATATCCAGGGAAAGAATTATGCGTTTTTATTCATACAACAGAAATAACGGATACTCACATAGTGAGTGCTACTCAAAGATATGCTCTGAGAAGCTAGATGTGAGAACATTTTATATATATATATATATATATATATATATATAATAAGTCTATTTTTATAAAATTAGTGAAACAAAGCTAATTATTGGTGATAGAAATCAAACCAGTGGTTTCCTGGGGTAGGAATGGATGCTGGGGAAGGGCCCTGACTGTTAGGGGCACAGAACACTAGGGAGGTTGAATGGTTCTCTGTACAGATTGGATGGTGGATACATGAGTGATGCATCTGTCAGACTCAATTGATAGGCTTACAATATTTCATTACATGTAATTCTGACTTAAACAAAAATTGTCTTAGAAAAAAAGCATGCATTAAAAACCAGTATTACCTTGGGCCTTAGACAGACAGACAGACAGACAGACAGACAGACAGAAGACACACACACACACACACACACAAGAGAGAGAGAGACAGAGACAGAGACAGAGACAGAGACAGAGATAGAGACAGAGACAGAGACAGAGAAAAGAATGCAGCGTCCTTGGGCTGGTAAGATGGCTCAGGAAGTAAAGATGCTTACACAAAAACCTGGCGATCTGAGTTCGAGCCTTGGATCCTGCATGGTAGAAGGAGAGAACTGACTGCCAAAGTTGTCCTTTTGCCATCATAGGCACTCCATGACACAATGTCACGTGGATGGGTGCATGCTTCTTTCTCTCTCTCTCTCTCAAATAAAAATTAAAAAGAAAGGAATTCAATGTCTTTATAATGTCATTTTCTTTTTTTTATTATTTATTCAACTGTGCGCGTGTGTGTATGTATGTGCGCGTGTGTGTGTGTGTGTGTCTGTGTGTGTCTGTGTGTATGTATATGTGTGTGTGTGTACAGAACCACGGATGAATTCGGGAACCACCATGGATGCCTCCACCTCCTTCTGCCCCGGGATTCACAGGCTCCGCCCTACCAGGACCAGAAGCGCAGGCCGCCCCCGCTTCTGCCCAGCGCCTATGCGTGGGATCTGGGATCCGAACTCAGGACCTTCCACCTGCAAGGCGGAGGCTTAACCCCTGAGCCACCTCTCCAGCCCTATAATGTCATTTTCTAAGACAAATATTTACCTCCACATGTCATAAGCTCATTTTTCTGAGGACAGTTGCAGCAGAATCCTGAGCGTCTTCAGGGCTATCACCATGACTATCAAGATCCGTGCCACCCTGGGAGTAGTGATGGTTTCCAAGTTGGTGACAGCACACAGGGCTGCCTGTGTCTGTGCTCAGGGCCTCGGCTCTTGTGCTGTCGACATCTTACTCTGCTGCTCTCTCCCTTGCTGCACTGGCAGAAGCCCGTTTCCTTCTTCCTCTCCTTAGCTACTTGTTTCTGTAGTGGGTTGCCATCTTCTAACTTGCTAAGGTAATCATGTTTATAGAACTCTGTGTAAAGTAGTGGTCTCCAATCATTAATTTCCAAACTGGTAATGATTGGTTCCAGAAAAAAATCAGCTGGAAGCAGGATGTGGTGCAGCCCAGTAAACATCAGCACTGGAAGAGGAGGAGGCGGGAGGGGAGGGTGGAGGGTTAGAGGGCAGCCTGGGTTACATAATGAGTCCCAGGCCAGACTGGGTTAAATGTCAGCACCTTGTCATCAGCAACAAGTGGTACCTCTGGAAACGACTGTTTAGCAAGCCAGATGACAGATGCTTCAGCTCTGTCCTTGGAGATTTTAATCTTCAACTCACTATGTCTCATACATGATTTTAAGCTACAGATATGCATTTACACATATCAGAATAGAGAACAATAATGTAACAGACTGTCACATACTTACCATATAGCTTCAGGAATATTCAGCATTTTGTAAATCATTCTCTTCTACTTGTTCCTGTTTTTATTAAAATTGTTTCCACTAGAGAAAAGTTTGGAAAACTATAACCCTATTTTTAGTGGAAAAAGACAGATTCAACCTATTGTCAGTTTTTTTTAATCAGATGTAATCCACAAGCAAAAAAATCCACTCTCTTAAAGTGTACAATTCAGGAGATTTTAGCATTTCATAATGTTGTATGATGATCATCAACATATTCCAAGATATCACCTTTACTCCAAAAGAAACAGTGCACTCATCAGGAGTCACTTGCTGTCCACTTCCCTGCCCCTGGCGACCACGAGTCAACTTCCTGCCTCTGTCTAATCTCAACACTTTATGAGCAAGCCTCAAGTAACAGATGACTTTTTTCCAATGTGACTTCTTTCTTTAATTTAATGGTTTCACAGTTCATACATGAAATAGCATATATTAATACTTATTCATTTTGTTTGTTGTTTTTTGGATTTCATGTAGCTTAGGCTGGCGTTGAACTTGACTTTGCAGTCAAGGGTGATCTTAACCTCTTGCTACGTTTCCCAAGTGCCGATATTACCAGTTTGTGTATACCTAACTTCTTTTCTTTTTTATAGGTAAATAATACCTTACTGCAAAAAAAAAATCATTATTTTGTGTATCCATTCATCAGCTCGACAGTTGGGTTGTTTCAGTTTCTTAGTTATTTCAAACAATTCTGCTATGAACATTCATGCACAAGTTTTGGTAGGAACACATTTTTCATTTTCATTTGGGTATATACCTTTCATGGCACTTCAATTTCAGGGAAATTGCTAGTCATGGTCCCCACTGCCAAACTTTCTGAACCACCTAATTGTTTCCCAAGATGGTTATGCCATTTTTTAACAACAATGTATGAGGTTTCCAATTTTTCAGATTTCTCATCAATATTTTCTAATCTTTTTGATTCTAGACATCCCTGTAGGTATGAAGTGGCATCTCGTTATGCTTTTTTTGTTATAAATACCAAGATGATGATGATGATGGTTCATAGAAAAGTAAGCGGAGACAGAATTACTCTACAGAAGAACTTTATCATGAGAGTTATAGGCTCATGACCATAGGTGGTCACATAAGGTCCTGAAGCGGGACTGTACTGGGGGCCAAAGCATTGCACTACAGGCAACATGACAGAGACTTACAGGGAGAACCTTTAGATCCCAGAAGATCTTGAGTGCTGTGGTAGTGCACTATAGGCCATAGAATGATGGGATCCTGAAGAGAGAAAGAGCTTTTTGTTCCATAAGACAAAGGAAGCTCCTGACTCTTAGAAGTTTTCAGGGTGTGTGTTTGAGGAGTAAGTTCTACACCCTGTGACCTAGCCTATGTGCCTTCTGGCACAGAAGAAGGCACTAGATAAGAAAGTCATGATTCAGTTACTCTTGATCTGGGCACAAGGAATCCTCCTGTTATCAACAATACCCAGGAGAGAGACTGCAAGAGTGATATAGGGTGTGGTCTGATTTCTAAGGAGAGAATAAAGAGAGAGAGAGAGAGGGAGAGAGAGAGGGAGAGAAAGAAGCAACTAGGTGTATGACCTAACAGTTTGGATTTGTTTCGCCCCACTTATTAATAATACAACAGTTCATATGCCTATTGGTGATTTGTATATCTTTAGAAAAATGCCTTGTCAAAATTACCATTTTTTACAATATATGATGGCATATGCCTGTAGCTCCAGCACTTGGGAATTAGAAGCAAGAAGTCTGAGACCAATACAATTTTTTAAAATCTGATCTTGCTAAATATGTGTGGGTATCAGAGCTGTGGGCTAGGAATACTATTTAGGAATATCCTCTGTGTTTGCAATAATATCTTTGGCCAAATGGTGCTCTTTTTTTTTTTTTCTTTTACAGGGGAAAGCATGAACACAGTCCCCCACTATCACAAATTATGCAGTTGAGTTTCCCACATTTGGGGAAATCGCAGGGGTCAGCACATCCGGAGTGCAATGGATAAGCCTCGCCCTGGAAAACCACCTTCGTGATCATGGTATCTCCCCTGCCAGGTAAGTATCAAATGGTGCTCTTGAGAGATATGCTTGTGACTTTGACAGACTGAGTCAAAGTTAAATCCTGATAAACTGCAAAGGAATTTTATTTGTCCCAGGACCATTGCCAGCTGAGCTGAGCAAAAGAGTGACTTTCCAAAAACATCCAGAACAACCCAGATTTATTCCATCACTTCTACTTCCTCTTTTCTTTAAAATGGGCTGCAAACTTCATTTTCTAATTTCTATCCTTTCCAAGACGGAAGCCTTAAGCCTGAGAAACAAATGTAAGCCATGTTACAAACAGGTAAGAGCAGAGAACTCAGTAAGCCAAAGGAAGTTGACAGTTTCGCTGATGTCACAAGATGCAGCAAATTTGGCTGTTTTAAAGAAGATAAGCAGAAATATGTTTCATTTGTGAGGAGTTTTGGGAACAGAGAGAAAAAAGAAAAATGCTTGGAAGTTTTGCAATCGCTGATTTCAAGTTTTATTGCAGAGCCATAGTAAGAAATCTAACATAGGTTTACGAAGGACTCTAAGGACGAAGTTACCCAACACAGAGATACCTGCACATGTGTGCTTACTGCAGCACTATTCACAATGGTCAAGCTATGGAATTAACTGATATGTATATCAACAGATGACTGGATACAGAAAGACACACATGCACATACACATACACATATATGCATACACTACACACATACACACATACACACACACACACACACACACACGCACACACAAGAACACCCCGTTGTATACCAAACCTGTTTTCTTCCTTACAGCAATATTGTGCAATAATACTCTGAACTCTGCTCTCCTTTTTTTTTTCTTTTTTTAAAATTTTTTAAAAATTTTATTTATTCAATTGTGCATGTGTGTGTGTGTAGAACACCAGTGAATTCAGGAACCACCATGGATGCCTCCACCTCCTCCTTGTTTACTCTGCCCCGGGATTCACAGGCTCCGCCCTACCAGGACCAGAAACGCAGGCCGCCCCCGCTTCCACCCGACGTCTATATGTGGGGTCTAGGATCCGAACTCAGGACCTTCTGCCTGCAAGGCAGAGGCTTAACCCCTGAGCCACCTCTCCAGCCCCTCTGCTCTCCTTTTATCTGCAAAAACTATTCCTGATCCTTCCTCTCACCTATGGGAGGGTTTCCTTTCCATTCCACGGTGGCCCTTATAATGCTCTGAGGAAGAAGAAAAAGGTTTCTTTTAAGCAGGCTGCAGCCCAACCCAGTGGAAAGCCGGTCATCTTAGTCGCCATATGTCCACCAGAGGAAAATGTGTGTGTAGCATTTTAATCTCAGAGAGTGATATTGGTCACTGGCTTGGAAGAAGTTGACGCAGTTACTCCTCCCCCATTTTTCTAAATTTCAAAGGCAATTACCACTTTTGCATGAAAATCACCCTAACTGGCTAGCTACTTCATTAAATTACCATATGATCCTTTTTTATGGGTACAAAATAGTTGATCTTAGTGAACTGGCAACTTAGAAACTTAGGAGGCAAATTAGAGCAATTACTAATAAATTATACATGTGGTAACTAACAATTTGTCTATCACTGAGAAATATGAGGGAAAACTGCCAGACTCCCTGGCTCTGCAGATCTGAACAGGTCTTTTTATTTTTTTTTTCCTTCTCGAGACCAAAAGCTTTCATTATCCACACTGGTTACACAAAGTCCAACATTTAGAATATGGTTAGAATAAAACAGAGAGAGTTTGCACTCCATCTGGAACAGAGGATTTGCATGCTCAAAATGAATGAAAGGACTAAAAAAACCTTTTTTTTAAAAAAAATCCCAAAGCTCCTCCCATCCTCCTCCACAAAATCAGGAAACACATACCATGGCAACTTTCCCTAAGCCACATCATAGGAGAAATGGCAAGAGAGAGCAGCCAAGTGTTTCTCCTTCCAGACTCCTCGCCGTAATCACTATTGTGCCTCATTTTTCTGGAAGGTCTACATTGCAAGTCATGTGTGGTTAAAAGGGAGGCATGAGATGTGGGATGAGGTCAATTAACAAGATAGGATCTTTCTCACTGAGGACTTGGGTGTGCCGTGCAACATGAAAGGTGTCGATGCTGTTCATTAAGAGCCAGATTCCTCGACCTGCATATTCCTCCCACCGGGAACTGCCTCACCATCATCTACTTATATCTCCAGCAGCTTTTACTTTGTGTGGTTGCTGTCAAATGCTCAGCAGAAGGAAAGAGGCTGCACGTATGAATTTAATTCTCCTTGGCCTCTTTTTTTGAATGGGAAATAAAAGTATCTGTTTATGCTTGTGAAAAGAGTCCTTTGCTCATGCTTGTGTAAGCAATCCTAATTAAACTTATTGGGTCACATACACACAAAAGCAAAAACAAAAAACAAAACAAAAAAAACCATGAAAGTAGTTAGGAAGGAGAAGGGAACCAGAGGGAATGGAAGGGGGAAAAGAGAGATTATTAACAGAGCATGAATGTGATATTTATACACACGCATGGCAATGCCACAATGAAGCCCACTGTTGTATGTCATGAATGTATGATAAATAGAAGTGCCTACATCTGACTGAAAGGAAGTCTGATATCTAGACTCGAGATGCCAAGAAATGCTGTGAGGATATAAACAAAAACAACAGGGAACTTTTGTTGTTATTGTTGTTTTTAAAGACAGGGCCTCAGTCTACAGTCTGGGGTGGACTAGAACTTACCACTCAGCCCAGGTTAACTTCAAACTCATGGCAATCTTCTTATCTCAGTCTCTGAAGGGCTGGATTCAAGTATGAGCCACCACACCCAGCTCATATTTGAGAATTTTGATACTAATTCCAAGTATCTTCAAGCACAGGAAAAATTTATCTTTCCACACAATTTATGTACAGAAATTCTCCCCATACCATAGCCAACAAAATCATGACATAATAGTTTTAAAATATTCTCTTTCTACGTTTTTTTGCACTGAATACAAATGATCCCTTTGTTTAGAGTCACATTTGCACAGTTACTTACACTTGTAATCTCAGTATTTTTGGTTATTTTTGTCATATACCTGGTTACAGGACTGAGTTCTGTCACCATGTTTCCCTGGAGAATCATGTGGCAGACAGTTCCCTTGAGAAATACTGAAGTTTGAGAGAATAAAAGTGTAATCAACGCTCATTGTTTTCAACTAGTGTAGCAAGTATAGCTTCAAACAAATCCAATCTCTCCATGAATTCCAAACGCCCTTCTAAATAACTCCTGGTGCTGTTTCAAAACCTGACCTGCATAGCTCCTCTGGGCTGTGTCCTGTGTCCACATGCTTGCGTCACATTCTCCTAACAAACACATTCTGCAACAGCCTGAGGTTCATGGAGATGCATGGACACTGTCGCTGGAGTCCAAACTCTCTGGGGCCTCGGCCAAGTGTAACTTCCCCTTGCTGGGTAGCATAATATCTCAGCAGCACCTTGACCTTAGCAGCCCCGAAGTTACATCCTCTTCATTCCTGCCACGTCTGAGCTTCTCACCTACTGAGATGCCAATGTAGAGGGCCACAAGATTTTAGAAACCAGTGGAGAGAGCTGGAGGTATGATTCACAGAGACGTCCCCACTGCCTAAGATACTTAGGTAGTCCTAGGAAAAGAAAGTCTGTATGTAGGTTACTGCTTTTGAGCAGTTACTAAGCAGTAAATTATCCGTACCAGAACATGGATGATATATTTTATACAGACTGTCACTGTCCAAAACTACCTAAAGTGATAGCATTAAAGGACAGTTATAATTTGGGGGTTGAGGGGTGACTTACAACAATATATACTTAGTATCCATTAATACCAAGTGAAGTATATTCTTCAAGGTGGGGAGCCCAGAAAGACGTGAAGTTGGAAGAAAACCTTCTCTTTGCAAGAAGGCCTGATTGAGAGGAATGGTGGTGCAGGTTCCTAGTTACCACCCTCCCTTTTCAAGGCTACATCTAATGGGTGTGTGTGTGTGTGGAAATCCAAGGGTAGACTACCCTAGGAGGGAGAAGCCTCCCCAGTATGTTTGACTCCTGACTTCTGTTCTTTGCCAAAAGCTCCTACCGCCCCTTCCTCCAGGGTTTGGCATTGTCCTCTGGATAATCCAAGGCAGAGGGAAAAATAAATTACCTTTGCAGAACACTCCTGCCCTTGTATTTTGTTCAAAACTCTCTGTTACCAAGGAAATGATTAAGAGGCACAATTGAAGGTTTTGAGATTAACACTGTTAACACTGATCAAAAGTAGGACCTTGAAACACTTCATCTGGTAGACTGATTTCAGGGGATCTCAGCCAAGATTTCAGATTACCGCACAAAAGTTAGAGGCTGTGGTTATTCAGACAATAAGAAAACGGGTCTCTTTTTTGGTAAGGGGAGATACATTTCTTGAGGTTTACATATCCATTCATGCTCTGATCATTACTTTTTTTCAATAAATTCATTTTGCCTATAACTTAAAAGACTTAATGAAAAGCTGTATATGTTCATGAGCTAGCTGGAGGGATCCAGCTAACAATCATTCTTAGATCTATTTTGGGGTAGAATATGGTTTGGGTTAGAACTTGACGATTACTTCTTCATGTTTTCCATATATAAATTCTGAATTAATTTTAACTTGCACCATATTTTGTCACACTGGATGCTTTAGGTATGTCCTGTGTAAGCCACATGCCCTCCTCATTGCCATCTGGAGGAATGGAGAATTTCAGAAGAGCAAACTACTCTCCCAGCTAAGCAGATTCTGTCAGTGGATTGATATGAAGGATGGTGGGCTTTTCAGAGGTAAAGACACCAGAATCTATGCAGAAGAACCTAAGAGCAGCAGAGTCATGGTTCAGACTCATGATGATTGAAAATCCAAGGCCTTCATATGTGTGGCTGGAACCAAAGGAAGGAGGGGGCTTTAAAGCCCTCTGAATACATCCATCTTCTCTAACTAGAGAATGGGCTTCATTTTCTTCCTCTGGCTCACAGCCCCAGCAGGCCTACTGAGTGCCTCTCTGGGTTTCTCTTTGTTCTCTAGTCTCTCTTTTGGGGATCCCCAGGGCGAGACTCTGAAGCATCTCCTTGGATCAGATTTCTGCTCTTTTTTGCTTGTTTGTTTGTTTGTTTTCTCCCTGGGATAACTTTTTCTTCCTATCACTCAGGGAATAAATGACAAAGGAAGCTAGTTCTCTTGTATTCAGAGAACTGACACACACTTTGCGCTCTTTTTTCCCCCTCTGTTTTTCATGCTCTGTTGCTGATGTCATGTCCCATGAACACATCTGGGTATCCACACTACGGTGTGGAAGACCTTGAGAATGAAACTATTCACAGCTCAGGAGTCTGAAGACAAAAATCTCCCATGCCTCAATCTTCTTTGTCAGTCCTCAGCCTAGCTCTGGTTTTAAATCCAGATCCCAGCCGAGCTCTCTCAAGCTCTACTGCCCCTGCTTAAGATGATGGCTTCCTTGTCCACCTGACCCTCTGCCAGAACGCTCTGTCTCTAGGTAAAGCTGAGAGCCTCTTTTGTTTCCTTTCTGTGTGGGCCTCTGACATCCCTGTTCCCTGCCTACCCCATACCTGGGGCAGCTAATTAGCTGCGCTTCCCCACCCAACTTGCTTCCCTCTGGCTTCCTCTTGGCTCTCTGCTCTGAGGTCAGAAACTGAAATGCTCCTTCCACCTTCGGCATCCTACTCTTCAGCATCTGGAGATGCTCAGGTGGCTACTGGCTCCTCCCTTCCTTGGAATCTTCCGGCCACATTATCAGGGAAGCATACACACCCTTGACACTGCTTGCTCTCCTGGTAGGCAGATCACGTGCCTGCTATGAAAAGCAGCCCTGACCCAGTTCTTGTCTACGGAACCCAGATCTGCTTCTGGTTTCATCTTCCAAGGCAGTTCCTAGAAGCTTTTAGGAAAAAGAAAGGTCTAAGTGCACGTGTAGCAATGCCTACCCTGACTGGCCTACTATCTAGAGGTAAGGGTTGTTTTATCAGTCTTGGCCAGACTGTTCTCCACCCAGCAGGGGCAGCACATACCTGACTGAGCACAGAGATCTATGCTCAGGCAACATGTTTTGGGCTCAAGGCAAATGAGTACATATAGGTGGTGTGGATCACATCAGTTCACATTGCCACATGTTCAGTATTTTTCCCATAAGCTCCAAGGTATGGCTTTATTTTTTATTTATGGCTTTTATTTAGTAGTATCTGTTATAATCAATTTTTTCTCTTTACGCTGTTTCCCAGAAAGTTTTATGCTAAACTTGAAGGTTGTCTGAGATGGAATAAATTTAAGTGAAATTTGTTTTAATTTTTTTATTATTTATTCAATCATGCGTGTGTGTGTGTGTGTGTGCCCTATGTGTGTGCAGACGAATTTGGGAACCACCATGTTTACTTCTCCTTGTTTACTCTGCCCCGGGATTCACAGGCTCCGCCCTATCAGGACCAGAAACGCAGGCCGCCCCCGTTTCCGCCTGGCGTCTATACGTGGGATCTGGGATCTGAACTCAGGACCTTCCGCCTGCAAGGCAGAGGCTTAACCCCTGAGCCACTGCTCCAGCCCCTGAAATTTTTTTTTTTTTAATTTAACTAGCAGTCCACTTTATGCTTCTTTCTTTTCCGTCCCATCTACTGCTAATTGCATTTCCTTGCTAGACACCTAATCCTTTCCTGAATCAAGGTAGGGCAAGAATAAACAAACATACAGAAGTAGCTAATAGAAAACTGAATCAGTATCTCTTTTTCACAGTTGGTTAGTTTAAAAATTTATGGAGAGAAATCTTCCTAAATGTTACAGTGCCTTTTCATGACACAGAAAAACCAATTCTTAAAAGATATCCTATAGTCACACTCACGTAAGTATGCAACATCTGTTTGATCATTGTATTGTTTACAATAGAAAAAAGAAAAAAGGATAAATGTCTAAGAGTGGCTACACACAATGTTTCATGCATCCATTGAAAATGAGAGAAGAATTTATGTGTCTTAAGATCAAAGATGCCTCCAGTGGATTTGGTGAAGAACAAAGAAACTTATGGCTAGGGAACGATCTGTTACTTAACCCGCTTGCCAGCTCTGCTATATGTATGATGAATTCTAAGACGGACTGATCATGTGGTGCAGGGCACTAATGAAACTGCCATTCTCAGCACAGAACCTGTCTCATTATTCAAGGCAGGGTTAAATGATGGGCATGAAGAAGCGAAAGAGGGGAACTGAGGGGGTCTTGTATGCTGAATAATGAGGCCCTGGCTAGAAAATGTGGGCAGTCTGAGAAGTATGGCTGGCTGAGAAAGGCTTTGGTGGCCAAGGTTCACACAATGGGAATTCTGTGATATTCCTATCACATGTGGTGAGTTTTCTCACTCTATGTCTCCAACGCAGTAAAGCTACCTGCTTCCCCAAACTTGTGCACTGGGTTTGTTTTGAAGAGAATGTGATAAAGCATTATATCTGACCTGAAGGTCAAAGAGAGTCAAAAACAAAGACTGTCTAGAGAAACCAGCCCCATCTGAGTCTTTGTAGATAATACAGTCCCAGGTATTGCAGATCAGTTCTGTGAATATTGAGATATGAAGGCTGAGGATGAAGGAAAGACTTGAGGATATGGGGTTCAGGTGAGAGACAACAAGTCAAATCAATGAGCAATGATATAGATTAGTAAGTGCTGGGATCTCTTTCCCACCCAGATGACAGGTGGTGACTAAGGAAAATAGAGAAATGGTCACGGGGGAGGAGGTAATTTCAGAACTTAACATGGATGTAGTTACATGTCAAACTAGTGCCAGTTCTGACAATAAGTTGTTATAGGATGATCTGTTCTACCTGAAAAAATTCCTTTCATTGTG
Source organism: Typhlomys cinereus (assembly GCA_023101885.1). Taxonomy (NCBI): domain Eukaryota; kingdom Metazoa; phylum Chordata; class Mammalia; order Rodentia; family Platacanthomyidae; genus Typhlomys; species Typhlomys cinereus. Next base: position 198,614 of record JALPQD010000719.1, read on the forward strand.
GACTTCACTTCTGTGCATCTCAGCTTCTTGCCCTTCTGACTATTTCTCTTTGTAACTGACCATCTCTTCCAGAATCTGCTTCCTCATCTGTGTCTTGTGCTCAGCCAAGACCTTAATCGAATGGGCACCATGGGCTTCTGGAGCTCCCCAAACCCTGAAATGATATGCAAGCTATCTGTGTGCATACTTTTCTAGAAAGAGAAAGTGCTTTGATTCAACTATCCATGAGATGACCTTCCAAATAAACATCAAGGCCTTTAATATACAAGTTTACTGTCCTAAGAAGAATCTCATTGAAAACTGTGGTCTCCCTGTCTGATTTGGTGTACATATGCATACACATTTCTAAAGGTCAGTGTTGGACATGAAACATTCTTTAATTTAATATTATTATTAGCAATAGACTACCTGTACTTCAGAAGCAGTGAAGTCGAGCTGAGGAGTTTTTCTTCAGATTACTGACTCTATTTGCTAGTCTAGAACTTTCTCCTTCAGTGAGACTGCATCTCTTTAAAACATGGACAACACATTTTGTATCTGCTTCCAAGGCTTAACACAAAGCTTGGCAAACAATTGGAAGCTAATAAATAATAAAGCTCACAATAAGTATTTGGAAGAAGGCAGACGTTGAGATGTTTAGTAATGTGGTCTTATTTTATAGATGAGGAAAATAAAGTCTCGGAACATACTTAAGTTCAGACACTACAGCTTTTGATGCTCACTCTCTATAAATTCTGTTGAAAGAATGAATGTAGAGTGATTTATGATGTATTCCCATTTCATCATGCAGATAAAGAAACTAGATGATATAGTATGGGAGAAATGGTTGCATCAGAAACCCAGATGACTTATCTTCCAATTATGCTTTCCTTAAATTTTTCAAACTTTGTTTGAAATAATCTTCATTTCTTATTAGAAATGGATGTGAAACTCTGTATACCAAACTGAAGTTGTATATGAGAATCTTGTTAATCAGAAGATCTAATTGATATTTAATTGACAGAGACTTGCCACCATGGTCATCTGTAAGGGAAGTAAAATCTTTCCTTAGGGCTCCTTTTCTCGTTAAGGACCACAAACTCAAATGTTACAGGGCCCAGTAGGTGATAGAATCAGTAGACAAAGTCTGGGTGGGAACTGAGACAGTTAGAAGGGGAACCTGCATCCATGCCGCGACAAGTACCATCCACTGGCCTCCCTGCATCATTATCTTAGAAGAATGTGGTTCAGAGAGATCGGTTCTTCAGAATTATATGAGAAGCCAGAAACAAAGATGCTATGTGGAAGGTGCTGAGTGTTGCATGATAACAGCTTAGATATGGCCAAATGCAACACACTGCCTGGCTGGGGAGTTGTCTCATCAGTTACAGTGCTTGCCCTCAGGTTCCCAGACCCCACATAAAATGCTGGGTGGGTGTGGTAGTCCAGCTGTAATTCCAGCTCAGGAAGATGGAGCCCAAGAACACCTAGAGCAAGCTGGCTAGCCAGACTAGCTGTGACGGCCGCAGTGGGCTTAATTAGAGACCCAGACTCAACAGCAATGTCAGGGTGATGGAGGATGATTCCCAGTACAACCTTGGGTCTTCGCACATACACACGTATGTGTATGAGTACCCACACATATGCTCATACACATGCAATACATACACATGCATAAAAAATAAAATAAAAAATTAGATCAAATTAAAATAAAACAACAACAACAAATCCTACACCATCAGTGGGTGGGCAGGGCTGTGGACCACCAGTTACACACTGTGTTTCATTTGTGTACATACCACACAGAACCCTCTTCGGCCCACTCTGGTAGATTGAAAGACAGAGGAGAGATAAAATTAATATATTTACCTTGCTGTTTATTAGCATCTTTACTGAAAGGTTTAGTGAGGGAAGTAGTGGAACGATAGGCTAAAGTTGTTTTTAGATTACTGTGGGCTTAAAATATGCTGTTTCATGGCTCAGACCCCAAGTCAAAAACAGCGGCTAAAGTTGTGTATGACTTTCTCCTTTATGTGACCAGTCAAGCTTTCTGCTGCACAATAAATTGTCCTGGTGTGCACTGACACATGACCTCAGCATTCTTCAAGCTGATTGTTAGTGTGCAGCACTCTGCTGAATTTGCAGAAAAATTCACAATTTGCTGCATTACTTCTTACACTGCACATACTACTGAGGGGTAGCAAAGCAGTCTCCAGCAGAGAACAATGCCTGCTTCCAATGCATCTCAGATACTCAGTGTTCTTTTATTATTATTATTTAATTTAGTGTTTCATACACACATTTAGTGAATTTGTGATATTTTCATTCCTTAACCCCCCACCTTCTCTTCCCATTATAACCTTTCCTCTCCCCTGCCAGACTCTCTCCTATTTTCAAGTCTTTTGCATGTGTGGCCCTCTGGTTTCATCTGGCTTGCCTTTGATGTCATGTGCCTGAGTACTTGCTGGAGCATGAATCATGTATCAGTGGGTGTACCGTGGAGGAAAACCTCTTGCGTTTCCTCCCCGTCAGCATTAACCCTCATCATCGGTCTCTCAGAGAGGTGTGGAGCCTCTTGAGATCTTTCCCCTTCCATGGCGAAATGTTGACAGGACAATTCCTGTGCAGGTCTTGTGGGACTATACATAGCTACAGTGAAATCATGGATACAACAAACCTGTCACGTCCAGGAGATAACGTCTGGCACACCCCTGTCCCACTTCAGGCTCTTACAATCTTACAGCTCCCTCTTCCTCAATGTTCCCTGAGCCTTTGGGGTGGATGGGTGTGTGTGTGACTTAGATGTCCTGTTTAGGGTTTGTCAGTCCACAATCACTTATTTTCTGCATTTTGTCCAGTTGTGATTTTCTGTGGTAAACATCTTCTATTGCAGAAGAAATCTTCTAGGTTGAATTTTGAGTGCTCCTCCAATTCCTCCAATCTGAGAGTCAGTGCTCTTCGGGGGGAGGAGGGGAGCAGGTTTGCCCTGAAGAATGGAACTTTTCTAATGGGAAATCCTACTTCTCCTTGAAGATCGTGCAAAAACACTAAACAAGTCTGCATCCATTGGAGATCAGCTACTTTGGTACAGAGCATCTCAGACCTTCTTCCTACTTCTTGGAATGAGGCTTTGATGGAAGAAGCCATGTAAAAGCACAGCTTAGCAAGAGGAGACTTCTAAAACCTTTAAGAATTTGTTCTTGCTGCAGACCTTAAAAACTGTATTTGGTTGGAAAAGAAAAAAAAAACTTCCCCAGGCCTTACTTTCTTTAAACACATTGTTGAAACAAACGTGGAATATTAATGGACTTTGCAAGATTTGGGGAAATCACAGTTTCTTGACTCTGAAGGTGTTACATGCATGTTTAGGGAAGAGAAGCTTCTGTTTGTGCATGTACAAAACTAACCCCTACAACCACATAGTACTGGAAAATCAGGAATTTTCTAAACCTTTCTTCTTTAAGCAGCAAAAGGACAGTATCCCATCAGTTATCTAAGCCAAGAGCACCAGAGTCCTGAAGTGTGGACGACAGACAGCAGATTTTATGTTTGGAGCAAGTGTGGTTCGTCACATGCTGCTAGGCATATACTTCTTATTTTTTGAGAATACGCATTCTCCTTGACAGCAGTGATGTCTAGGAGCCTATACTGGAGTAGTCTCAAGATTTCTGTTAACTGTCTAAAACTGTTTCTAAATAGCACAAATACATTTCTTTTTCTATATAACAAGCTAATTTTTACATATGTACGTGTGTGTGCGTGTATGTATGTATGTATGTATGTATGTATATGCTTTGGAGAAACTCTGTGAGTGAGCCTGAGGAGATTCAAGGGTGATCTCTGGAATCTTCCTGGATACTCTACCTCCTTCTTTCTTTACTCTGGGGTTTCCCAGGCTCTATCTTCCAGAGATAGAAATGAAGGCCATTTTTGTCCAGTGTTTTTACATGGGATCTGGAATCTAAACTCAGGTCCTTCTGCTTTCAAGGCAGAGGTTTAACCCTGAGACATCTCTCCAGCCTCACATCTACATTTCTTAACACCTTCCTTTTCTATTTGTCCAAGTGATAATTTGAATTTTTCAGGTTGAAAATTATAGACATAAGTTAAATTCTTATGTTGGCATAAATCCCTCAAAGAATCTGTATTCAAGTTCTCCTTTTTCTATTCTACGTTTTTCAATTCCCAGACATAGAAGAACATATACATTAAACACAGAGCAAATAAAAAATGGTTCTCACAAGGACCTGCAATGCAGCAAACAAGTCTTTTTTTAATTTCTTGCATATAAGTATGGATAACTTAATTCTTCCAATGCCGAATTCGCAGTTAAAGCAATCTACAAAGGGAAAATGAATAAAGAGGTACTTTTCTTCTGTATAAGAGAAGCTACTCACATGTATGCTAGAAAGTTAAATCTGCAATTAGTTTTTTTGGAGTCTATTTTCAGTCAAGTAAACAGTCACAATTTGAACAAGATATATGTATGTGTCCTCATTTTTAGAAAGAGATATAACATAAATTACACAACTCATCCACTTAAAGAGGACTATAGTATATTCTTGGAGTCCAACAGTGATCATCATGATCAATTTTAATAATTCATCACTGCATAAACTCTCCTACATCAACAATCTTTACTCGCTTGTTCCCAAAGCCCCTGACAACTGTTAATCTAATTTCTGTCTCTACAGATTTGCCTGTCTTGGACACTTCACAGATATGGCATTATACATTATATGGCCTTCTGGGTGACTTCAATTTTTCAGTTAGCATTAAATCTCAAGGGCCCACCATGTTCACAAATCTAAAGCAAGTACTATAGACACCCAAGGGCACAGTCTGAATGTTCCCCAAGTACTCAGGCAGCATAATTCTTGCTATTTACTTTTGCATGGATAGTTTGCACAACACCTTAGTGCACTAGTACACAGAGAAAGTTCTTGTTTTCTCACCAAAAATTTCACTTGCCAGTAGGCATCTCTACATATATCTTCCTGCACTTCGAATTCATATGTCTAAGAAGACCTTGCATGTTTTTTCTCCAGACACAGTATTTCTTGTCATTTACTCATTTTGGTCCCAAACCTGAATACCTGGAGACTCTGACTTCATTCAAGCCTAATCCATTCATTACTCTGCTCGGATAATTCTCTACTCTGTCGCTTCATCTTCTCTTGTCTGCTTGCCCACCTCAGCCCATTAGGTCAATGATACTACCTGGTCTTCACCCACCAGTGGCTGCTCATCTCTCCCAGTCAACCTCTATCAGGGTTGAAGCACACAATGCATAAATGCAGCCAATGACTTTCTTGCAGACAAGATGGGGAAGGAAGCCCAAAGAAGCTTGTAGCTTTGTTCAAATCCCACTAGGGCCTGAGATGACTGAAGGTAAGTTAGACTGTGCCACTGTGCTACTGAGGATGTTGACATACTCTGTAGCTCTTCCCCAGACAGCCTGGGCCTCATCTACAGAAGTTTTTTTTTAAATCAGAGAACAAATTTAATTAATTTTAAAAATGAGTGGCATGCTGATAATTCTCAAGAAAGAGAAGGAAGGACTGGAGAAGTGACTCAGGGGTTAAGCGTCTGCCTTGCAGGCGGAAGGTCCTGAGTTCGGATCCTAGACCCCACATGTAGACGCTGGCAGAAATGGGGATGGCCTGCGTTTCCATTTCTGGTAGGGCGGAGCCTGTGAATCCCAGGGCAGAGTAAACAAGGAGGAGGTGGAGGCGTCCCTGGTGGTTCCTGAATTCGTCCGTGGTTCTACACACACACACACACACACACACACACACATACACACACACACATGCACGCACACAAGCGCACACACACGTGCATGCACAATTGAATAAATAATAAATAAAAAAAATAAAAAAAAAGAAAGAGAAGGAATAGAGTTGGGTGTAGTAGTTCATGTCTACATTCTTATGCTTGGGAAGCTGAGTTAGGGTCCCAGGCTGGGATACACAGAACCTGTTTCAAACAAGCAAGCAAGCAAACGAATAAACAGCATATTCTTTTGTCTACCCAGAATCACTTATTAGATATTAGAGATTTTTGATGTGGTGTGTCCATCTGCAGAGGTTCTAAGAATCATTTTTAGAGTAGCCCTCTCAGGTGATTCTGAGGTGTAGCTGTAGGGTCTCCCAAGCTGTCACAGCAACGTGCATAGCACAAATGAGGGCTCACAAAGGCTGGACGTGGTTCCCGAGGCTCAGTGGCTCTTGACCTTTCACTTCCTCATCTGCAACATGGGGCAATGTTCACAGACATGTTCTAGGTATTACTTAAATCAGACGTGAAGAGCAAAGTGGAGTGATTGGTACATAGAAGTACTCAGAGATGGGGTGGAGCAAGGTACAGATGCCTTGCTGTGCTGTTTTGTCATATGATGTAGCTTTAGGAAGGGAGAGAAGGGGAAGGGAGCAAAAGGAGGAGGAAAGGCAGGCAAGGGATCTGGCAGCGCCATGGTGCCTGTCTGTCTGGGACTGGAACTCGCTAGCTCTGTCCATAACCAGGCTTAGCCAGAGTCTGTGGGGCCACAGGCTGGTCACTTCCTGAGCACATGACTGGTATCAGGAACACCGTCAGAGCAGCTTAGAACTCTGACTTGGGGCAGGGATCTAAATATGGCAGGACTCAGTTCTGTGCTCTGAGTCAGAGAAGGCTATCGAAGTGTCAGCAGGTTCAGAATGCAGACCTCATGGGGAGCTAACTTTGGACTGGAATGGAAGTTTACGTAGGGCCCCAAATCCATTCTTGCTGCCAACTTATAATTTATGATGCTGGCTTTGGTCCCTGAGGCTTGTAGAACCTAAGAGCAAGATTTCTCCAACTTACTTTATAATTCGAACTCTTCCGGTACTCTCCAAGGGAGGCAAATCAGAGGGAGCATGAGGACTCAAGGGATTCTCTCAGAAGAGGCCCCCAAACAAACATCCAAACCAAAAGAAAGCACCAAAAGTCTACTCTTTACCTTTTTCTTATCTCCAGCTTCCTTGACCTTTTTCGTATTTAATAATTTTTTTTTCTAATTCTAACATTGAGAAATTAGCTAGCATATGTAACTATCCAAAGGCCAAGGGGGAGAAAGAGTTATTAGTTCCAGGTGGTAGCAAGGAAAGACCTGCTGTGGCCTGCACCCAACTCTTGGGGGATCAGAAGCAGGCTTAGAAGGCTGATGGCTTCTAAGGGTGGGATGGGTGGGATGAAAGGGAAGCAAAGACAATGGCTGGTCTTCTCAGAAGCAGGGTATGCTGCTGGTCTTTCAAGGAGCGCCATTATCTGAGAAGACCATGTGCTGTCCCTGAAGTTGCTCTAGAATGGCCTAGGCAGAGCAATGAGGGGAAGAGGGTTGAGAATAGCTCCTGGTAATACTCTGTTCAGAAAAGAAACTCAGAATAGATGTGCTTTGAGGAATAAACAGGGCAGGAGCAGCTTCCACACCAGGACAGGGACATGTGGGAAGGAGAAAGGTCAACCAATAAGCTCAGGTCCGGTCCAGGGACAGCACTCTGGAGAAAGAGGGCAGGAGGCTCGACCCTGTGGGGAGGTGTAACTGATTCTCTTAACTATTGCTGTGAGAGAGCATCCAAAGTCAATCGACTAAAGGGAGAAAGGGAGATTAATTTAGCTTATGGTTCCAGAGGGGAAGAAACAGTCTTTCATGGCGGAGTGACATGGCTGGTGGCAGGCTACGTCACTGCAAACATCCAGTAGGCTAGTGGGTGACGGCTGAAGGCTGGAGGATTCCTGGAGAGTCTCTCTTCTTCCCAGTCTCCTGTTCTATAGTTCTTTTTACCTGGTTCAATGAGATCTAGAGAGGTTCCAATTGGATCTAAGGCTGGTCTTTGTACTATATATGTATTGCTCCAGAAAATCTCTTCAGGTGGTCTCAGCTGATCTTAGTTAATGCCAGGTGTGTCACGTTGGCACCCAGGACTAACTGTCAGAGGAGGGGAGCAGAGGAACAGGTAACCATCAGGCTGCAGCTCCGAGGCCTGCAGGATCCACGCCAGAGCCCACCGTCAGCCTTTCACAACAGGAGCTGGCCAGTCTGAGCTCTGAGAGGGGACTGGTTCCCACGAGAATCAGTCATGCTTCCTTGACATTCGTGGGTCATGGATCCCTTTTGAAGGCAGAGGAAAACTACAGAACTACTCGTCAAAAAAATGTGTTGATGTCTTCATAAGTCCACTTTTCAATTCAGAGGCTCATGGGGTCCCCCAAAGCTGATACATAGACCTAAAGTTATAAATAAATCCCAGATCCAGAGAATGTTCCTCTGTCCTGAAAGAAGACAAGTGTTAACAAGAAATATTTGGAAGAGTTGTTTAGTCTTTTAAACCTCTGGCAAAGTCAGTGTAATAAGATGAATAAGATGAGGCCTAGTCTGAATAATATGTAATTTGCAGCAAAGATTAGTTAGGCAATTAAGCTGATGATACAGGCCCAACTCCAGGGGAAAGGTGGAGGCTGGGAAGGCAGCGGAGAGGTCTTAGAAACAACCCTAAAAAAAGGGGCACTGGATAAGGAAAAATGAGAAAAATCAAAGGTTTCAAGAGTCTGGTAAGAAAACCAACCCTCTATAGTCATTGACTACGGTGACAGAGGAAGTTATCTCAGAACAACGATGGACATGTCTAGATGACGGAACTTTGCTTTTGCTTTTGGGCTTTTGTGTTTCAGCCTTTGTAGTATGCATTACAGACTAAATTAAGACATATGCTACTTCTAAGATAAAGAAAAAAAGCAAAAAGGAAATAGTAAAAAAAATATATATATAAATATAGTGAGCCTGTACTTAATTGAAACAATACTTCTGTCTCTCCCACCCACCCCTACTTTTAGTGGTGGCATTGTTACTTTTCATCTAGACACAGAACCAAAATCTGACTTTTGAAAAGATGCATCTTGGGAGGCATGGGTGTTGAGAATTATATTTTACTATGACTGAATTATACAATGGGTTTAATTTGATGTTTTTAAATTAACGATCGAGCTATTTTTTTGCTGCATTGAATTTTTAGGGGTAATGGGGAAGCTCTGGTTCTGAAAAGACAGTGTTTTTTGATTCTTAACCATACTTTTGCTAGGAAAGAAACTGACCTTGGGAGGAAATTTCATGCGTGACTCATTTTGGTTTTTGGGTATGCAACAGTGGAGTAGATTGATTGTCCAAGAAAATAGCTTCTGACAAAGGAAGAGAGCGTAAACATTAGCAGAACATACCCAGCCTGAGTCCACCATAAGCACCTAATGGCACCATCATAGAGAAAAACGTTCATTATCAAATGCTCCCCAGGGATATGTCTGGCACCACGGAACACGTGTGAAATAAAAGCTCAGAATTGGGAAAAAACCTGGAGCCTGCAGTGGGCTGGAAACTAAGGCACATGACCTCAGGCAAATTATTAAACATTTCAGACAGAGCCCAAGTATCCAAGATGTGATCAAATATGCCTGCCATCTACTTGCCTCCCAACAGCATCAAATGGAACATCAGAAATTAAAACATTCAAATTCTCTAAAGTACCATATTAAGTCATGCCATTATTAAACAAAGCTGGAGCATTTTTAGAAAACTTTAATTTTTTTGAGTGCCTAATTTGGATAGAGTATTGCTCTAGGTATTGCAAACTACCAGGGGGAATAAGTTCTTCAAAGATTTTTTTAAAATTAAAACTCCTATTATGAAGATTTTAAAGAATACTTCAACTTGGATGGATTTATATCTAAACAAACAGGATAATAAACCATCTCATTTAGACATACCACAGCAAATAAAATGAATATGTGAAAAAACTTGAAATGAGTGCAATGCAGGATATATCTAAGGGTCCAGGGTCCACGGGTGTTTGTTAAACACTAGTCTAGATGTTATTGTGCCTGACGTGATTAACATTTAGAGTCAGCTCGTTTGAAATCATACAGATCACTTGCCATACTCTGGATGAACCTCATCTAGCTGAAGGCCTTGCAGGCAAAGATTGAGGTTTCCTGAAGAAGGAGCTCTGGCTCAAGATGATAGCACAGAAAATGGAAGTTATCAATCAATGGGCAAACATTTCAGCCAAAAATATGAGTACGGCCTACAGATGTGTAGTACAAAGAGGGACCTACAGTCAGTAGGAATGTATAGTGAGGGTAGATTAGCACTATAATCATGCTAGGTCACAGTGGCGAAGCTTAGCATAGAAGTTTTGCTGATTGACCTTGTAGATTTGGATCTCAAAACTGCAAAGTCAACTCTTTGTATGTGTACATGCTTGGGGGGGGGATGTGTATAGGAGGACATTTGAGTGTGTGAACTCTTGGAGGTCCAAGGGTGAATCTGGGACTCATCCTGGATTGCTCTACCTCCTTACTGCTTTCCTCTGAAGTTTCCTAGGTTTGGGAATTTCCAGGGCTGGAATTATAGGCCTCTGCCATATCCACCTGGCATTTTTACTATGGAATCTGGGGATCTGAACTCAGGTCCTTTTGCTTGTGAAGAAAATGTGTTAGTGCCTGAGCCATCTCCCTAGATTTGCCAAGTCAACTTTTAAACTTGAGTCTGTCTACTCTATGAATCTGGGATTACCAGCCCACATAATTGGGGAGCCAGAAACCAATTTTTCTCCCTCTTTTCCATTTCTCCCTCCCTTCATTCTTTCCTCCCAATTTTCTTCTTCCTTTTCTTTTTGTCTCTGTTTCTTGGCCTCTAACTTTGTCTTTCTCTCAGATTGAATTAGAGCAAGACAATGCAAAAGCCTAGACAGGCAGGAGAGAAATATGTGAAACTGTGAGGGTAAGAATGAGCTGCCTTTACCCAAAAGACCCTAAGTGTGCTGGGCAGCCCCGGACAGGAAAGAGGAACTGAAGTCTGCCCGAGATGCACTGGGACCAAGGGCACTCATCACTCTCTTCTCCTGCCCTGCCTTAGCTGTCTTAGGTCCCTGTGTTGCTTTGGAAACCAGGATTGCACTCGTGAGAAAATGTAACAGAGAACTATATTTATAAAGAAATTTAGAAACTGCCTAGAAATTAAAGTGTAGGTAAGACATTAATATTAAGGGAAGCTGAGTGAGGAACACACAGCTTTTTTTTTCTATATTACTTTTGTAACTTGTCTCAGTTTAAAATTACATCAAAATTCAAAGTTTAATAAAAACTGGAAAGAACTAGGTAGAACAGAGGATGTGCTAATATTCCAGAAAAAAGCACCTTCTCTCTCATATTTGATTACCCCCCAACATCCATGTGGAGTTCTGACTAAAATCCAGTACTCTCTCAGTTGATCCTCAAGTGAAATTACCAGGAGACAACGAAAGTTCCACACAGACTTCCTAGTCACAGGTAGCAATAACAGGAAATCAGATCTACATATAGAACGCAGGGGAAACCCACACTGTCTAGAAAAGACAAATAAGACCCAGCTCTTTGTTCTTAACAATGGATAGATAACCAAAGCTCATCATTCATTTTAAAAAATAAAATGTAAGCATGGAAGGGAAAAAACAAGTCTTTAAACAGTTCACTCAGTCTCGAAGAATCAGACAATTTTACAAGCATGAAGTGGAGCCCAGCTGCGTTCATTCTCCTTCCTCCAGCGTCAGCACTGCGTTCTCCCCTTGGCTGGCAGAATGGCTGGCTTTCTCAGCTTCCCGTAGGCCTCATAAGAGGGCTCACCGCTGCCTTTCTGAACTGACCTAGTAGGTCTGCCCACCAGGCCGTCTTCAGGCCATGCAGGGTATACAAAGCTGAGTAATTTCCTTGGACCACACAACAGGAGCACTCTGAGAAGACAGTTACTGGACGGTGATTGAGAAAGACATGGTGTGTGCTTAGTGAATATGGGCTGAAGCATTGCGAAACTGCTGGGCATGGGGTACAACTAAAACCTTAGACTGTTCCCCAGCTTCTCTCGCCTCTCTCGTTCTGACAGCCCAGCTCTAAAAAGTTCACCTGTAGTCAGATCAGGAGCTGAAAGCAAACAATCCTCATCGCCATACTGCAGGATAGCACACCTCTTGGCCTCTACTCCCTAGTCCGAAGTGATGTTCACAAGAACTGTCAAAACAGCCTGTAGCGAGACAACCTGCCTAATCATGCTGCCAGCCCTTCCCAAGACTCCTGTGAGGGAATGAGCCGAGAAAGGGAGCCTGTGCACTGTGACTGGTAGTCAGGCATCTGAATGGACATTTCCCCTGAAGCAAAATCATCAGAAAGTAAGCATTTTCCAGTTGTTTTCTCATTTCTTTTCTATTTTGCTAAAGTGGAATTGTGAATGAAATCTACAAACTCCGCTGAGTGCTGTGCCCTTGGCAACGCGTGTTCCTTAGTCAGGATCCTTTGGTTAATTCCAGCATGAGTACTGTCTTACCCACTTCTGGGGGTTAGCGCCCGGATTTCCAGTCAGGGTGTTGCGTGCTTACCACAGAACTCAGAAAGTTATCAAGGAACATCAGAGATCTGGTCTCTGTTTCTTTTCTTTCCTTTTCTTTTTTTTTTCTTTTTTCTTTCCTGTTTTTGATAACTATCTGACCAGACTGAGCAGGTCACCATGACCCTCAACAGGCCACAGGAGGATGAGGCTCAAATAGCATTGCAGAGATTTCTCTGGTCAGTACAAAAGACGCTGACTACAGCAAACGGCCAGACAGCACACGGATCCGGCCTTCTTGAGTCAGGACCAAAGTTCCAAGTCCATATTCCCCTATTCCAAACACATGAAACCAGCTGACGGGACACCTTACAAGCCAAGGGTTTACAGGGCTCTGAATCTGAAAATGTGCAGATATGGAGCTGAAGGGTTACGGAGCCATTGAGAAGTTGAATACAAGTTGGAAAAATCACTCTGTAAAGAAATATCCATGTTCAGGTTTCCAACACGCAACGTTATCAGAAGCCATCAGCACTGCAATCCTGGCGATCGCCTCAAGGGCCTGGGGAATCATGATGAGGTCCAGTAGATTTTTAGGGATTCATTTGAAAAGCATGGCTAATCTCCCCGAATGTCAGGGCCCTGTTCTGCCAGGCAGCAACCACTCTCTATAATCATTTTCAGGCAAGTTAAAAGGGATCCAACATCTGCATTCCATCTCTCTCTTCCTCTCACGGCGTTGCAACTGAGGCAGCACAACCCAGGCAAACTTCTGGTGCTTTTCAGTCCACCTAAAGCACGTAACCCTACAGAAATGAGCTAAAACAGTGCAGGTGTACACTTAGCTCTCAACCTTTAAATTCTTACGAACAGTTTAGGAAGGCAAAATGGTTCAACCATCTTAGACAATGATTCAGCAGTTTGTAGCCCCCATTTCCCATTTTTTTTTAAAAACAAGGTCTCACTATGTAGCTCAGTTTAGTCTTGAACTGCCGATCCTTCTGCCTCAGACAGCCCAATATTAGGATTGTAGGCATGTGGTACCATGCCTTGCTTTGGTAGTTTTTAAGTAAAAGCTGAACCTAGCCAATTAAAGGTAGTAACAAAGCTCTAATTCCAGCTATTTGGAACACTAAGGCTGGAGAACTGAGGTTAGCCACAGCAACCTGCAAAGACGATCTTGAAATGAAATTCAGAAGGGGGCCAGGAATATAGTTTAGAGGGGGAACCTTAGGTTAATCCCTGGCACTGCAAATAAAAATAAATAAATTGAATATATAAGCCCATGCCTTGGTATGGAGAGATATAAAAAATTAAGACATATGTTCACATATAAAATAGTATGGGAAGCTGGAGGTGTGATTCAGTTGGTAAAGCGCTTGTCTCATAGACACAAGGTCACATATCTGATCTTTAGCACGGCTAAAACGCACATGGTGGTAACACTTGTGATCACAACACTAGAGAGGTGGTGGCCGAAGGATCAGAAATTAACTCAGCTATATAACAAAGCATGAGGCCGGTCTGAGCTTCATGAGATCTTGTCTCAAAAAAGAAAAAAAATGAAAAGCTAAGTGATATTTATAGTGAGCCAGATCTGGAAACAATCCAAATTTCCTATGGGAAAGGAGTTCATCCTCATGGAATACTATTCAAAAGCAAAAAGGCAGTAACTGCACACTCAATCACATGGGTACGAGTCAATGCAACTGCTTTGGAAAAGAAGCCAGACTCAAGCCTGGGTGCATGTGATCCTGCTTATATGACATGCTGGAAAAGGCAAAGGCATAGAGTTAGAAAACAGGTCAGGAGCTCAACCACAGGGTGCTAGCCTAGGAAGTTCAAGGCCCTGGATTTGATCCTTAGTATAGCAAACACCGAGCAGCAGCAGCAAACAAACCAAGTCAGGGTGGCTCCAGGCTGGGCGGTGGGTGGGGAGGGGGAAGCTGACTGCAAAGAGCATGAGAAACTTTGAGGGATGGGTGGTACTATTCTTTATCTTGATTGTGGCAGCAGCTACATGATCATGTATCTGTGAAAATACATAGCACTGTACACTAAAAAGAATGAATTTTATGGTAGGTAAATTATATCTCAACAAACCCAACCTGCAAATGAAATCTCTGCAACATACTTAGTGAGAAATGCAGACTTCAAAGTAACACTAGCTATTCACTTCCATCAAGTTCTCGCGTGTTTGCCTTAAGACCTGGAGACAGCAGCACCCCAGACACAGGCAGCCCATTGCGCATGGATGCAGTTAAACAAAGCCTCATATGTAAATCAGCCGTGCCAATGGATCAGCTCAGAGTGGAGGTGTTCATGCCAGTTCTTCATAAAGTTTGACTGGAGAATACTGGAGTGTGGTTTCATTTGCAGGCTGCTGCACGCGTTCCTAGCTTCCTCTGCATAATGTTCCAACTGCTTAGATGTCAATGTTTTCATAATCACTGGAGTCGAGAGATTCATTCAGATTGAGAACTTAAGCCTGCTTCATGTGTCTTCTATGGTGAAGTAAAATAATCATTATTTTGACAGGACATAACACAGACAAAAAACAATTTTTATCATAACATATTTAATATTTACCTGGGCATTCAAAGGCTTTCCTATAATTTTGGATTGCTGCCAGGACTATCATATTGCTGTGTCTATTCTGAATGGCCATGACTTGAATTCAAGTCTTATTTTCCCCATCCTTCTCCCAAGAAATGCATCAGTCACATGCATACATGGAGAATCCACTCTGCAGAAATAAGTGCTAAGGGCAAGACAATATGGACAAATCAAAGACAGCCCTTTGGCAGCTGCCAAAGCTACTCAGAAACCACCAGTGGAAGGCAGAGTGGTGTGCTAGGAGCGGAAGCAGAACACTGACTGCCAAGACAACAAGGAGGAGGGGACAACAGAAGCAGTCTGGGAAGCAGAATTTGGTCCTTTAAGGATGGAGAAAACATGAAACTGCAGACATTCCTGGCTGAGAGACCAACTCAGCATACTTTGAGGTCAGACTTGTTTAAATCATTCATTATCTGCTAGCTCCATAGAACCTAAAACCATGGATGTTTTCTTCATTTTTATTATTTTTAAAAATCAAATTCAATGTCTTCGGACCTCAGGACTGTCCATTTCCCCCAAAGTCCGAGTGACCATAACATTGACAAAAGAAAGGCCCTAGAGAGGAGGTAATAAGTAATTCTGAAATTTGTAGCATGGCCAAAATGCCTTCATAACAGAACCGGTCATTTGATTGACAATTAAGAAATCGTTAAGCAGCTTTAATAGGCAACATTTTAGCAGACACTAACAAGGAATCCTGCTGCCAACATTCCACTGACTTATTCTTCCTTATTACAGCTTTGCCTATTCGAATCACCCACGTTTCCACCAAAGCATTCTAGCAGGCCCCTGAGTAGGCTGGAAGTCTATTGCTTGTGACTGAGCACTGGGGTGTGGGAACCACAAATGAAAAAAACAGGAAAGGGACAAGAGACTGCACTGCTGGCAGGCTCTGTGAGAGACTTCGTCACTGGCTGTCACCACAGGGCATGCATCCAGAACCTTCTCCTTGGGATGATGCTAGCCAATGCAGGAACAATATCATTACTAACAACAAACCAACAAAAACCCACAGAAATCACCTACGTGTTTGTCAACAGAGAACTGCTTGAATCAATACCTGATTATTTATATATGGTGTATTCGACAGAGCTAATAGGGAAAAAATGTGTGAAGAAACAGCCTCTAGAATAAATTAGCTAAAAATCGTAGTCCAGAGGAATATGACTCTTAATGTATATATGTACCAACTTATAGAAGGATACATAAAATGTTAATATGGGTTATTGGTTATAAAAATAAGAGTAGGCCGAGAAGAAACTATACTGTTTGATTTGTACCCTTCTGTAACTGTTTACTACTAAAACAATTCTACACCATTTATTGTCTTCTGTTAATAACATAAGGGTAATTGAAACAATATGAGCAAGTGCTTTAAAACTACACACCCGACAAAGGGCACCTAAAAATTATATTGCCTTCTTAACAATTTCTCACTTCATTGAGCAGTTCTAGTCAGGGACACTGCAGCAGAATCATATTATCTCCTCTAAGCACGATCGGACTCAGTTGTTTTCTTGACTTGTAGAATGAATATCTTCTGCATCACTGTTCACGCTCTCACCGAAACCAATAATATTGCCCTCTGCACATTCATTTGCTCAGAGCCACACCTGCATCTGGGATCTGTTCTGCAAGTATCTGAAGAGGGAGTTGATGGATATACCACCACTTCTGCCATTTTTTTTTTCCCAGCAATGGTGTGGGAAGATAAATTTTCAGAGTCCACATACTGACTGCTGAGATGGCTCAGCAGGTAAAGGCACCTGTCAGAAAACCTGTCAATCCGAATTCGATCCCTGAAAGTCCACATCATGGAAGAAGTGAACCGAAGTCTAAAAGTTGTCCTCTGACATTTTCATACTTTCCAAGGAACACACACATACTGGCTCACACATTTGTTCTCACAAACAAACAAACAAACAAACAAACAACAAACAAACACATACATACATACTTACAGACTTTCTAGAGTTGGTTTGAAATACAATCTGAAAGCCAGTAGCTGCTGTTGCAAAAGGGCCATTAGGCATGAAAAGTCAAACTTAACAATTTGTGAGAAGGTTATCTTAAAAAGTGGTCATTGACACAGTATTGTCCAATCTTTGAGCAGCTAATGACAGGGCACATGAACAGTTTCAGACATGCTGTGAATGCATGGGCGGGCTAGGCAGGCAGAGACAACACTGACGGAGATGAAGACAGATTGGGAATGCAGCAGCAGAAGAAACACAAAAAGGCAGCAGGAGGAGAAGACAAGGGGGAAACACAGGGTAGGTTTTTATCTGGAAATGAAGGGAGGTCAATCTAATGAGAAGTTACCCAGAAGGGCTGGGGGAATGTTGGCTGAAGGGAGCTGGACCTTTGTCTATACTCTCAGTTGAACCAGGATTCTCTCATCACTGAACCAGGAAGGAATTTGGGGGCTGGGTATCTGGATGACTCTGCGTTGCACAGTGTGGTAGGCTACATCAGGGACAGGCCCTCAGTTGCATGAACACTGCCTTGCATAACTGAGAAAATGGAAAGAAACATTAATGAGAGCAACTGAATCAGTTCAGAAGATTAGATGCTTACAGAGGATCTCGTGTGTGTGTGTGTGTGTGTGTGTGTGTGTGTGTGTGTATTTAGACAGGGCCCTGCTATGTAACCTATAATTCTTGATCCTTCTGCCTCAACCCAGTGAATGCTGGGATTGCAATTGTCATAATGCCAGGCTTTTAATTTTCTCACCACTCTGCGTTTGGGGATTAGTATATATATATACCCTTTCCAGTGGGTTGACCAAGGAGTCAGCAAATCTGCTTGATATGATCCTGGGAAAGATTCTGAAGGTCCTCCAGCGTCATCTTTGAGGATATGATATAACCCTCTTCTCAATTCTATTTCAGATCCATTTAATACTGGAAGCAAGAATGAATCCGTAAATCTGAAAATCCTAATCCCTTTCAGACAAAGCAGACACCTTTCAATCAAAGACTTTAAGCACTGAATGAAGCCAAGTAGATGAAGCCTCTTGATGAACTACACTTAACAATGAGAAAACACTAAGGAATCTCTCCTCTGTCCCTGCACATTCTTGGTCTCCTTTTCTCTGTCAAAAGTAAAAACAAAAACAAACAAAAAAAACTTTACTACATATTTGAAATATTTGACCAAAGCTTTATCCTCAGCAGCTTCTTTGCAATTCAGATGATTGGAGCTCACCTGGAGACTGGGGAGAAGGTCTTCTCTAGTCAGCTGACTTGCTGAGGCACCCCAAAGTATAAGAGTCTTAGGGCAGTCTTCCCTGGACCTTTGGATCCTGTTTCTAATAGAAATAACATGATAACCTATTCAGCTTATCTTTCTAAATCCCTCTTTACCTCAAGTTGACCGGATACTTTATTTTTTGATAAGATTATCCCCCCAATCTCTCTCCATTTTCTCTCTTGAGAAATTATGTTAGGTCAGCCATAATTCCTTTATTCATTTCATCCATCTAGCTGACCTAAGCCTGACAGTCTAAGCTCGACTCTTGGGGAATTAACTGCAAATACTGCAGCATCACTACAGTGAGAAACACAGCTGGCTGTTTTGGAAAGTGATCACACAAATAATCAAGGGGAAGAAAGAGCCGAAGTATTTTACTTACAGAAACCAATAGATGAGACTGGCAGCCCAAGAGCAACTAAGGAAATATTAGGAGGCAAAAGAGGAATGTTACCCTAGTCCTTGAACCTTTCCTGTCTGGAATCATATAAAATAATCTCTTCAAGAACAGGAAATGACATATCTCATGACATGGGAAACCTTAAGAGTTCTTGGTAGATTATTTTCACTTTTTTAATTTTGTGTAGGCCACTGAGCCAATTAGATAACTCTGAGCATGAGGGGAAAGAGGGATTGATGAACTAAAAAGGTATAGTTTTCGCATGACCCATGTGCCTGTCAGTGAGCCCCCTAACCAGGAATCAACCAGGTCTGTGTCTGCTGATCAGAAAGCAGAAAGTATTGCCTTACGATGGGCAGAATTCTTCCCTGCGAGCTAAGAATAAAGTACAGCGGTCCTTGTCCTTTGCAAACCACTCTCGCTTCTTCCAGCTTGGAGAATGTAGCCCAGCCTGGCTGACAGAGACGCTGGAGAAGCTGCTAGATGGCATCTGGCCTCTGCCCAACATGCTTGCTTCTTGACTTGGTTCCCAGCAAACCCCGTACAAATGCTCAGCATTCCGTGGCTCAGGCCACACACAGGAGTCATCAGGTGGTTTGGCCACAAATGTCCTTTCTCCAATGGGGAGTGTAGGCAGGGAGATGGAGTGAGGGAGAGTCCAGAACAGAGAAGAAGGATGCTGTGCGAATGCTTTAAAACACAACTGAGGAGAAGGACAAGCAAACATGTCTCAGGGTGTGGTCCTGAGGAAACACATCTTTTAAATGACAAGTCGCAGACATTCCCTTATACCACTCCCTCCCTGGGCTATGGGACAACAAACTGAGAAGTTGTAAAGAAAGATTCACGGACAAAAGGGGGCTAGAAACAAGAATCTACAGAAGCTGCCAAAAGAAGCTCTCAGTGAGGCTGGAGAGATGGCTCAAGGGTTAAGCCTCTGCCTTGCAAGCAGAGGGACCTGTGTTTGGATCCCAGATCCCAGGTAAAAAATGTGGGCTGGAAATGGCAGTGGCCTGCACTTCCAGCCCTGGAAGGAAGAGCCTGGGAAATCCCAGAGCAAATTCAAGAGGAAGTACAGCAATCCAGGATAATGCCTGAAATCACCCTAGGCCTCCATACACACACACACAATAAATGAATGTTTTTAAAAAAGAAGTTCTCAATGATGGACTTAAGTGAGAAATTTGACAGAGAGGCAGAGGAATTTTAGCACATTGCACAAGATGGCAGGTTAGAGCATACGTACCCAAAACCTAGAAAGGCTTCTGGAAAGCTCCTTCTCAGCAGTCCCACTCAAGGAGAACCAGCATATTATACTTTCACATAATTGCTTTTCAGTTCTGCCTCCCGAATAATCCTTCAGTGAATACCTAAGTCAGCAAAACAACAGGAATTTTTATATTGATCCTATAATACTGGCAGGTCTGTACACTACAGGCCTGAAACAGGGCAAACACATAAAGAATTTTCAACCTGCAGAAGAAGTTTTAATTTAATGTAGATGGTGCAGAAAAATGTATGCTTTCTCTTCTGTTTTCTTCCTTTTTCCAGATGGCAGACTTCTTTTTGCTTATACAATGCCCATCTGCATGGCAGTTAGGCCTCCAAGCAGCTTTCAGTAAGTCCATTAGAGCCATTTGATCCAGCACAACTTCCTGGGCAAGTCTGCCCCTTGGGGACATGGCATCTGCTTATAGGACAGATCCTGCATCATGTGCCTTCAAATTTCAGACTTCATCCTCACTCTCCCAGCTCTCTCCCTTATGGCCAGGTTTAATCCACTTGATTACTTGCACTATAACTTTGCCAGTCCATCCGGGCACCTTACAGTAATATCTCCTAGCTGACCTGGTTCCTGGCACTCTGGCACCTGGTCACTTCAGGTGGCCTCAAAGAGAGGTGAAATTTCAAAACATGCTATTCGTTTCCATCTGATCAACTTTTCTAGAGGCCACATACATGGTATGACTTATTTGTTCAACAAATACTGAACACCTATGTTATGACTGCAGAAACCGAGGCTACAACAAATCAGGCATCGTTCTCTCCTTTAGAGCATTTAACTATCAGTTATGTGCCATGCTAGGTAGACATCAGCCTACACCATTAAAACCAAATTATGGAACCAAAGAAAAATAGTAATAATATCTTAGAGTCATCCCAAACTTTGCAGTTACATATATTTTAATAATTATGACCTTAAGTCAAATTCTTTAAAAAATTTTTGACGTGTGTGTGTGTGTGTGTCTGTGTGTGTGTGTGTGTCCCTATGGAGGATCAAGGGTGACTTCAGGAATCATCCTGGATTGCTCTACCTCCTTTTTGCTTTGTTCTGGAGTTTCCAGAGCTTCGCTCTGCCTTCTAGACCAGAAGTGCAGGCCACTACCACCATTTCTTACATGTGATCTGAGATCTTAACTCAGGTCCTTCTGTTTGTGAGGCAGAGGCTTAATCCCTGAGCAATCTCTCCAGCCTCCTCAAGTCAAATTCTTACAGTGATTTGAAAAAGATCCTTACCACCATCCAAGTAATTTTTCTTGTGATATCTCTGTTCCCCGTTTCTCTAGCATAACTCCCTCATGAATTTTCCTTTCTTGGTAGCTTCAATAAGAATCTTTGGAAACATGTTCCTTAGACATTTTTTAATGCCTGTTTAATACTTTGTTTCTCAATACTAGAAAAAACAGAACTCCAGGGCCCAAAGTGACATGACAAATCAGAACAAGGTTGTAGAGTTCAATCGGCCCAGGCTGGCTAAGTGACTTGATGACTGAGGTAGATGGTTGTGGAACCAAAGCATTTTAGTCTCTCAGTAATCCTAAGTGTCCACATAAACCCAAGTCCTCAAGTCTCTCACTTGAAGGAATAAAAGGTAGGATGAAGGAGAAATTGTTGCAATTAAAATAGCTCACTTCACAGATTCATTAACACAAGATGCTTGTGAGCCATTCAATTTTATGTCACCAATAGGACAGAACAAAGGAATTTGTAACCATCTTCAAATAAATGAGGTGCTGATTCATGTTAACTTTCTTTTTTTTTTTTAAATTAAAAAAAAATTTTTTATTCAATTGTGCGCGTGTATGTGTGTGTGTGCGTGTATGCATGTATGTGTGTGTAGAACCACGGATGAATTTGGGAACCACCATGGACCGCCTCCTCATTTACTCTGCCCCAGGATTCACAGGCTCCACCCTACCAGGACCGGAAACGCAGGCTGCCGCCGCTTCCGCCCGGCGTCTATATGTGGGGTCTAGGATCTGAACTCAGGATCTTCCGCCTGCAAGGCAGAGGCCTAACCCCTGAGCCACCACTCCAGCTCCTCATGCTAACTTTCATGCCAAGTTTGTCCTTTAAAATAAAGCCTTACAGGAGATAGGGGAGATGGCTCAGGGGTTAAAGCCTTTGCCTTGCAAGCAAAAAGACCTGAATTAGTACCCCCAGATCACATGTAAGAATGCAAGGCAGATATGGCAATGGTCTGCAATTCCAGCCCTGTAAGGTATTGTCTGGGAAAACCCAGAGCAAAGCAATAAGGTGGAAGAGTAACCCAGGCTGCTCCAATGTCATCCTTGGGCCTCCACACATGCATATGTGTGCGCACATACACACACACCCAGGGAAGAAAAGTTTTACAGGTAGAATTACCTGAGGCCTTTTGATATTATTTGACAAAGAAAGTCAAAATTTGATAATTCAGTCTTATTTTTGGCATACAATAAGAAAGACTATGGTTTTGTTCAGATAGCCTCGTCTAACATAAACATTTGTATAGACTTGAATTTCACTGTTGCTTATAAAATGGCACACAAGGTCAACACATGAGGTTGGGTTGTACCTATAAAACCTGTCTCTTACATCATACACCTGGCTGCTCAGGCCTAAAACTTTGGAGTCATCCTTGTTTCTTTTAAGTTTATATCCATCTTATCAACAGGCCTTGTTTGTTTTGCTACACTGCAATCATTTCTCTCCAACTCTTCTGCTATTGCTTTACCCAAATGATCATTAGGTCTTCCCTGAATTGTTACAGCAGTGACCAGACTGGCTTGCTCCCACTTGGGTCACTACATGGTAACCTATTCTAGCAATCATTGTCCAGAAAATGCAAATAAGTCATGGTAAGTTTGGCTCCATCATTGAAGGATATATATAGAACATGAAGGAGGGTGAGAGACAGTCTGGATGTGCCACAGCTAGTGATCTCACAGCATTAGTTTGAAAAGGCAAGAATGAATTCTTTTATACACGACTTAAGGAAGACAGCTGTAGTCATTTGGATGCATGCCACTTAGAATGCTACAGAATGGACTCTACACATAGTGACACATTCCAGAGGATATAGAATGAGAATGAGGGGAAGACTGAGGATGAACTGAATAGACTTAGTGAATGAAGAATGACATGACATGAAAGGATTTGAAGCATGAAGCTGGGAAACCAACCCAGCCACCAGGAAGATGTTAACTCTATCACAAGTGATGAAACCGGTTAAGAATTCCAGCCGTATCACATGGCCTTTAAGGGAAAAGAGCTTGCATTATCCCAGCTCTCATGCCATTTGTCTGGTGATCATCAGAAGACTAGGCAATAGAGATGAGAGTTATATTTAAAGGTTTATTTCCAAGTTCCTTCCTCGCACTTAAGCTTCGCCTACATATCATCTAACTGACATAGTTTTGTGACTATGAAAGATGTACCTACCTGTGTCTATTCTTGGTGGCTCTCTCACTGGGAAAAAAAAACCCAAAATACAAAACCTAAGGCCTATTTCCAATTATCACTGGAAAAACTTACGCATATAAAAGTTCTGAAGGTAAGGCATGAGCGCAGACATGAGAAGCAGTTCTACTAGCTCTAAACTGAAGTTGTTATGGTTGGTTAGGATTTATTTTCTGTGATGAGTTTAAAGATGTTTAGTTAGGGGATAGCCCAAGGATGGAAATGATTGCTGATGATCTGAGTTAATTCCGGGAACCCAGGTTTGAATTAAAAAAAAAAACCCAAATGTGGTGGCTCAGTTCTGGAATTCCAGCACTCCTGCTTGAGAAGACAAGAGGCAGAGACAGAAGAATCAGACAAAATCTCATGCATGAAGAACAGTGGCAGAAATTGCAAGAGACCCTGCCTCAAAAACACAGTGGAAAGAGAGAAGAGACTCCTGAAAAACCATCTTCTGACCTCCACATGTACATTGTAGCATTCAGTTATTCTATAATCAATCAATCAATCTTGAAAGAAAATGAAGATGGTATTTCAGAAGCACAGTACTTCTTTGGCACTATGACAACCATATCAGTATGAACCACTATCAAGAAACCATGTACCAGTGCTCCACTTTGTCCTTGGGTGAAACTGTGTCACTGCAGGTATTCAGTGGATGGCTGGGTCCACTGGCTTCTCTTTGGCATTTTTACTTACATAGAATTCTGCTACTACTTGTATCGTTTTTCAGGCTGGGAGAGTCCTTCCAAAACCCAGTTCCTTTCATAAATCAGACATTACTAGGGGTTTAAAAGGGAATTAACTTCCATCAGGCCGATGCTTGGCTGTTGCGACAGTGGAGTGTGCTGGCAGAGACGCTGCCTGGAGGGTGCAATCGATGAGGACAGTGGAGAGGAGAGCAGAGCAATGACTCCAAGCCCCAGTGCAGTGAGCGACTGGGGACAGAGATTTTGTCTTATTTATTTCTTCACTCCCAGAACCTGGCAGGTGCCCGGCATTCACAAAAATGCCTTGCAACTGAATGTACAATTGTAATAAAAGACAAAAAATGTCCCAGAGGTGCGAGTTGGTGAGTGGGGTGGGAAACTAGAAAAAGAAGTATTGAGAAGTCAACACAGCTAACAGAAGAGGAATGGAGAGGGGAAAAAAATCACAATTATTTACCAAAAAAAAAAAAATGGACGGAGATTTAAATATCAAAAGAGGATGCCACCAAAGCATGACATTTGTATGTAGGCTTTCACAAATATAATATACTCACATTTACATACACAGATGTATACAAACATGGGAAATGACAGTAGGAATTAGAACTTGCTACATTTAAGCGAAGGGTAGAGGGCTCTTGGAGATGTCCTGACTGGTTTTAGCCCCCATTCCCAAAACAGGGGAAGCTGGGGACAGCTGGTCAGCTGCAGAACAGACTCTAACTGGTGGCAGCCCACAGGGGGTGGAGGAAGCATGTCTACCATCAAATACTCACGTCGAGGCTCCCTGTTCTTCAGCCCCCTTCGCTCATCCCGAAGGAGATCCCTTCTGGTTCTACTTCCTAATATGAGCCCCAATTTACCTGCTGGCCCACCTTGTTTTTATCTATAACAAAGAATATCTGCTCTCTATAAATAGGTTGCAAAACTGTGCTGTGCCTTTTGTGAACATTAAAGCAGAAATAGTCCCAACACAGATCAATAGTGTTTGCCCATTTCCCCATACTGCTCTGTATATTTTTAGCCCCTACATGGAGCCCAATATTTGGAGGAAAAAAAAAAAACTTCCTATCACCTTCAGGAACATTATCAACTGACAGAATTTATTTTTTAAATTTACTTTATTCCAGTCATTTCTTTTTAAAATAGGAATAAATTCAGGCCCAGTAGGCATTTGTTCTACTACCTCATTACACAGATTCAGGCCTTTGGGGAAGAAGATCATGAAGCTTATAAAATTCTATACTCATTTTAGTACTCCCTGTTTTCTTCCATCTGCCAATTTATCTAAGGTTCAGTTCTTTTTCCCACAGGCAAAAAAGTGTATGTTAATGCACATAAACCCACAGAGAGAGCTTTGGATTGCTCAGAAAATAGGAAGGACAATGACCCTAGGGCCTCACCTCCCTGCACTAATCCATCATTTAAAGCACAAAGGAATCAGAGCTGCAAAACCCCAGTGAGATGCGCCATGAGGCTCAGCAGCATTAAAGGTGTATGAGAGAAGCACTGGATGCTGATGCAAGTAATTGGGATCTGGATCTCTCTAAGGGTACCTATCATCTATGCGTTTTCCATGGAGTTCAGAAAAAAAAAAAAACTACATACAGTTGGTGTCGGTTGAGGCTGGCAAAGAGAAAACAGCTTTCTTCTAAACACAAATTATAACAATAATATTGGTCAAATGCTAGAGACCCCTGTGGACTTTGGGGGATGGGAGGATCAGAAAGATTTCCAATCCTTTCATTTGCATTCCTGACCAAAGCCTGAAATGACTTCGGGAAAAGCAAGTCTTGATTAAATGACTAGTTTATGTCACTGTCTGATGCTGGGGAAATCACACACATGCAAGTCCATAGGACATACATGTTTTCATGCTGGGAATTTAAAAGAAGTTGTGGAGCCATCAGTGGACATGGGATCACCCTAAATATCCGGACAAAATTTGATTTGACAGAATATGTATGCAATTTCTGAGAAGATGCTTATCTTTTATTGTTCCAGAGTAGTCTGCAATTGTTTTCTTTCCACATAAGCTTAAAAATCTTTAGCCTAAAGCAATAGTCTACAAAGTTCTTGGATCATAAATCCCAAGATTGAAAACCTCTGGAATATATGTGCCATGTCCACCTACTAGATACTTATACTTCAGTTAAACATTAAAATCGCAAAGCATAAGATAAAAATGAAATAAGTAATATTTAAATACTTATTTAAATATATCTAAGAGTATAACACTTTTAATCTACTAATATCATTTTATCAAAAGGAATGCAACAGAAAGTGCTTCATTATATTTGAAAAATTTATCTTTAGGGCTCTTAAGATAGCTTGGTGGATAAGACACCTGCTCACAAATATGGAGAACCTAGTTTGGTTACCAGAAGCCCACATAATGGAAGGAGAGAACCAGCTTCCAAAAGTCGTCCTCTGATTTCCACGTGTGTGCCACAGCACACGTGAGCTCACCTCCCCCCCTCTGTCAAATAAGTAAAACTTAAAAATAAATCTCTGAGTTTTTGATAAATCCTATAAATCAAAACACTGCACTTTAAAAATAAAAGAAAATATATCTTTAGTTACTTATGATACGTGAATTTGGAAGCCTAAATATATTACATTTACATTTTAATGGTTTCATAGCAATAAAATCATATATAATAAAAATGTTTCCAGATATTGCTTTTTATTATATTCTCTCTAAAAAGGTTCTTTATACTTCAGCTATCTTTTTTTTTTACTTAGTGTTAGAAGACACATTTATCTTGAAAAGACGGATTCATTATGTTTCTTTTTTTATTGCTAGGTAATATACTACTTAAGTTGCTTATTAGCACAAAATGGTCAATGAAATAAGGCATCTCTTTTTTCTTAAAAGAAAAATGATAAAGATATCTATAAATTTGATAACTCTAGGATTTTCCAAGATAACCAGCAAATCTCTATAGAATAAGTATAAAAGAGTTCATGGACTGTCCTCAATTTAACATATGGCATTTATGGTTTCTTTTTTTTTTTTTTTTTTTTTTTGCCAGTGCCGACTATATTTCAAGTCGTCACGGCGGGGTATTGGGAAAAGTTTTCAATTAGCAATAATCGCGCCTCGGATAAACCTCATTGGCTACGATACTGCCACTGCGCAAAGCTGCATTTATGGTTTCTACTATACAGTATATGAAAGTTTTGTTTTTACAAAATTGACCTTAGTAGTAACATCCTACAACATTCTGTGTACTTCTGATTTCAACATCTTGGCTGCTCTAAGTTGCTCATTAGCAATGCATTGGGTAAATCTATTATTTCTTGTAACTCTACCCTGAGATCTTTCACAATCTTAAGAGGAAACGCCACTCAGTTTTGTTTTAAATAAAACATTTCTTTTTCATAGACTGTGAGGAAATCTTCTCTAGTGGTGGCTCACCAAAAGTTCTTAGCATATTTCATCAATGAAACAGAAACTAGCAAACACCTGTAGGTTAGATCTAATATCTTCCAACTGTCTGTTCTCCAGGAATGTTTATTTCAAGACTTCAGCAACATTTCCCTTAATTCCTTCAACAACATTTTCTGATAAGGAAACCTGTTTTGGATAGTATTTTTCAATGTATTATCTCAAGAAGGAGAAAGGACAAGAAACAAGGCAGAACAAGTGTTTCCAAAAGATGAGTGGTCTCTCTATTTTGCATGCAAGTGAAAAAATGTATCAAGAGAGCATTATCATTTAGTTTATAAGTTAAAAGAGCCCATGTTTTTCTCACAATCTTTTTTCATGAGAGAGAGAGAGAGAGAGAAAGAGAGAGGGAGAGAGAGAGAGTATCAGAGGGTACTGTATGTCTCTGTGGGGACCAAGGGTGACTTCCAGAATCATTGCTTCTATGTCCTTTTTCCAAGCTCCACCCATCAGTCAGAAGTACAGGTCGCTGCCTTTTCCACCTGTTGGTTTTTACATGGGGCCTGACATCTGAACTCAGGACCTTCTGCTTGTGAAGCAGACTTTTAACCTCCGAGGTATCTCTCCAGCCCAAGGGCACATGTTTTTTCTTTTTATTATTATTTTTTTAATTTCCGTTGATACAAACTTAACAGGTACACCGGTCCCCACTCTCCCTCTCCCTCCCCCCGACCCCCCTGCTCCTCCTTCCCCTCCCCTTTCCCTCTCCATCCCTCAGTGCCTCCCCCTCCCCATCTCCAGAGCATCCTTTAATGTGCATGCCAAACTCTCCTCTGGGTCCTCCTCTCCGATGAGGTGCAAGGACCCAGGGGCATTTCCCAGAACCCTTTCCTGTGTTCCCCTTAAGTTAGAACACTACTCTGACTGTCAGTTTCTAGCCTCCAAGGATCCTAGTATCTTTAGTCCATGCAAGACTTTGGGCACACGTTTTTTCTAATAATGACATATTTTATTATTACTAAGAGATTCTCAAGGCCAAGTACACACTTCAATTCAATACGTTCGTTCTTAAATCAGTAAAGATTTACATTTTGATCAACTATCTCAGTTTTGAGATTTAAGGACCCACTTATATTATCTGGTTGGATTGTTATTGCTTTTAACTGATAATGTGACTAATAAGCAGTTATCGTGGAGTCAACTACATTTTCTTCCTTTTTTAAAAAAATTCTTTAACAGTTTCATGCATGTACACATTGAATTTAAGTCATTTCATGCCATTTTATCCCAATCCCATCCCCTTTCTTTGCCCACTGAAAGTTTTCTTCTTCCTGGTCAGTTTCCCCTCTACTTTCACATCTTTTTGCATGTGTGTAGCCTGTCAAGTTTTACATGGGTTGCTTGCAGTGAGTGGCATGTGCTTGGGCACTTGGTGGTCATCTCCATTTTCTAATTATTTTTTGGTGCTTGCTTGCACAAATATTAACATAATTCATATTTTGCACTTGTTTTTACTTTTGATAGAATTTCTTTAAAACTACTTGAATTGTTTTGTTGTTGTTGGACTGTGCAAATGAAAACAATTAATAGTCTACAAATTAATTTAAGGGAAGACACACAAAAACAAAGCACAATACTGCAAATAAGTGAGGGGCTAGCTGTGATGCTCCAGAGGAAACGCTGCTCCCTTAAAACACTACTTCTCTCACTCAACGTATCACAGGTAGGTGCAAATCTTTGATATGCAAATATCAAGTCACATATATTGCTTGAATTTAATTTTTATTATTTTTGGGGTATAAAAATGAATGAAGTTTCAGTAATTTTTTTCTTACATTGTCAAAGCTCTACGTTGGCAACATGGATCTAGGTAATCTCTACCACCATTTTTAACTCACAAAAACAAAACAAACAAACAAACAAACAAAAAACGCCATTGTGTCTTATACTGGAAAGGTACTGGCTCTCACTTTTTGACTTCTGAAGAATTCCTATTTAGTCTCAAAACTCATGTTTCTTTCCTGGACACTCCAAAGGAGTCTTCCATTCAGTAGCCCCTAGTGAAGAATCCAGGTTTCTCTTGTGGCCCCTTAGAAGTGGTGAAACTACAGTGGGTGTGTGTAGAACAGAGCCAGAAGAAGGGCGAGATAATGTCAAGAAGTCAGTCTCAAATCACAAGCATCCAGCACATACAACTTACATCTATAAGCCCTAAGAGCTTCAAGTGGGAGGGCAGGATGGGGTCATGTGTTTTCATAGTTGCGCTGGACAGCTCTACAGTGCTGTGGGAAGAGGAACAAGCTGGGCATTCTATTATGTGGAGAGTAAAGGTTTTCTAAATTTAGTCTTTATCATCTGGATTATTTACTTTGAACATGGTTTTCTACTTTTGCTAGCCTGGGGACACTCAAAAGTCCAGTGTGTACTACTATAGGCAACAGGGACAAAGCCAGGCAGTAATCCGACAACCTGGTTTAGTAACCAAAGCTGTTACCAAGCAAGGACAGTCATAAGCATTTAGAGAAAATAATTTCAACAGCAGCAGTACCTGGCTACCCATAAGCAAAATTTCCTAAGATTAACCCAATAGCAACAGGTTTAAAAAGTAAGAACACCAGGACCGAAAAAACACTTCCAAATCTTCCTGGTCAAACTTCTTCCTTGAAAACAAACTTCTCGTTCTTAGACAATTCCAAAGACTCCAAGCCTCTCAACTCTTTCCAAGGGCTAACTGCAGCCTGACCAGACGCCTGCATAGAAACCACTCCTGGTAATTCAGTATTTCTTTGGAAAAAGGGTTAACAGCAAAACAAGAGAAAAAATAATCAAATCCATGTTACTTTCTGTTGTTGTAGAGATTTGCCAATATTGTTTATCCAAAAGACTGTAATAAGCACATAATTTAAGGGTGTATCTCATTTATAGATATAATATAACTAATATAATACTACTACTGTTAGGCTTTTTAGAAAGTGATAAGATGGCTCTTATGACATTTCTGTTTGTACTGCTTTTTTAATCTATGTAGGTTTACACGCACTGGTATTGTATTTCCTACATGAGGGGACAGAGGTTATTAACTATGTGAATCTTCACTGGGTTCCTATTACATGTTTGCATATTAGATTCCCCTCTTCATTTTCCCATGACACTAAATCCTCCGCACCCCACTGACTCCAGCCATCACACTCAGTCCAAAAAAAAAAAAAAAAACTTTTGCTTCCTCTTGCACTCAAGTATGAAACATCTTGCTCACTTTTGGTTGAGGCTTTTGTTTTTTGGGTTTTTTTGCCAGACACATTTAACACAGAAAAAAGAAAGACCCAAAATAGCAGTTCAAGTAACCAGCTAGCAACCTAGTTGAGCCTTGCTGTGACAATTCAGTTACTCACAAGATATCAATTTTACATCTTTCTCACTTCAAAAAGGGAAAAGTCAGCCAACAGGCTTAGAGTACGAATCCACATAATGTTAGCACCAGAACAAGCATATAGAAATGATCCGGTTTTGTTGTTGTTCCTTTCCCACGAGGGAAACATAAGGACAAGAAAAGAGCACGGTGACTTCCTAATCTACGTCCAATTGGAGCCAGAGGTCAGGGTTCTGACTGGGGGCAAAGCAGAACAGGAGAACTGGCCATCTTGGTCACTAACATTGACTTTAGAGAGAGACCTCATAGCAGAAACTAAAAGTAAATAACTAATTTTATAAGATGGTCAGTGGTTGTACAAGGCTTTACATAAAGATTTAAATATTTATCTCACTCTTGAAGCCAGAAAGAGGAACCAAAAATCCACTTTCATTTCAAAGCAAAAACACTTATTTCAGATACACCTAGATCTTTTCTAAGATGTTTCTACCAACCTCTGTCAGCTTCATGTTCTCTGACAGAGCTGTAGACAGTGAGCTAACTGGAATGGCTGAGCAACAAAGGTACAACCAGATCCAACTGTCACATCAACTGTCATGCCCCTGTGTTTTCTCCAGCCAAAACCCAACTGACTTCTTATTGCCAAGAGCAGTAAGAATTGTCACTCTAGAGCAATGTCTGTGAGGACTGTACTTCCAAACCCTCTCCCAACACACTCTCCCTAGATCAGACATGAGACTCTAGCTTCTGTGTTTAAGTTGGAAAAGGAATACAGACTAAAAACACTGCCAGTACCTTTTCCACTGAGGAAAATTCTAATGTGTATTCCAGTACGCAAGCCTGCTGAGCACCGATGATGCTAAGTAAAATAAGTCAGGCACATAAAAAGATAAAATACTGTATGATTCCACTTAAAATAAGATACAGATGTAAAAATCATAGAGACAAAACAAAAAAAAGAAGGAGAAGAAGAAGAATGGTAGGAGGTAAGAGAGAAAAGGATGGGTAGTTACTGGTTAATGGGTACAGATTTTGTTTTACAAAATAAAATGAGTTGTAGAGATCGACAGATGTTCACATTATGAATGTATTTTATATCAGTAAACTATATGCTTAAGACGATCAATTGTATGTCATGTTTATATTTTGTTAGCAAAAGTACAATAAGTTGAAAAATTAACTTTGCTCTGTTGAGCTTTCATTCTACTTTCCTCCACTTAAAAATTATAGCCAAGTGAAGGGGCTGGCTCAGTGGGTAAAGCACTTGCTGCCCAAGTGTAAGGATCTGAGGTTAAATCTCTAGAACCACTTAAAACATGACATAGTAGCGCTTGTCTGTAATCCAAGTGCTGTGGAAGGAGATGGGAGAATTCCCACAAGCTCACAGGCCAGTCTGCCTAGCAACATAGCAATAAGCAGCAAGAGACCCTATCTTAGACAAGGTGGGAGATAAGGACTAATAGCTGAGGCTGTTCTCGACCTCCACATAGGCTGCATTCACACATACCAACATACATGTACACACATACACACACCCAGGCAACATAGACTTTTAAAAAATTATGCCCTGGCAAAAATCCACAATACAAACAACACCAAGTGCTGGAGAGGATGTGGAGAGAAGGGAACTCTTCTACATTGCTGGTGGGAATGCAGGTTCATACAACCACTCTGGCGAGCCGTCTGGCGATTCTTAAAGAAGTTACAGATTGAAATGCCATATGGCCCTACTTTTGGGAATAACCCCCCATACAGCAAAAATTCACCTTGATAGCACAAGCACGACCATGTTCATAGCAGCACTGTTTACAATAGCAAAGTCATGGAATCAACCCAAATGTCCAATGGTTGACAAGTGGATAAGGAAAATGTGATACATTTATACAATGGAATACTACTCAGCCATCAAAAATGATGAATTAATGTAATTTTCTGGGAAATGGATGGAATTAGAAACAATTCTATTGAGTGAAGTATCCCAGACACAGAAAATTAAGCTCCATATGTACTCCCTAATAGGTGGATCCTACTACCAAACCCACTTAGAGACACTCAAAGACAAATCTCTGTAATACCTACAGTAATTGTAAAGATTATAAACAGGAGGGAATGGGAAGGAGGGCCTCACCAGAAACAAGGAGAGAGGGGACCACGTTACAGCAGAGAAAATAGGCCACCATCAAGGACTGCAAGTAAGTAATGAGACATCTGGTTAAGTTCACATACTTTCCTTCCTGATCATTTGCAACTGATGGGGTATGACCTCACTAGAAGGGGAGGGCATATAGGCTGCCTGACAGAAAGTAACCATGTTGCAAATGGGTGATCGACCCCTCTCTCACCGCGGTCTCCTTTTATACTCTTATAACAAGACTCTAATTTAACAGGTTTTTATCTCTGGCCAGGGGGTGACTTCCAATACCCATCAGGATGGAGCCAAGGGCATTGCAGGAGGAGCAAAACCGAAAAAAAAATTAACAAACCATAATTCAGAACATCAGAGACTCTATATCAACCACCTAGAACTGGGCCAGCCTAATCTCTCCCCATCCTGAAGCTCAGGGAAATTTGCGGAAGAGGGGGCGGTAAGATTGTAAGAGCACAAGGATGGGAAGAGTAACGATATCGAAGATACTCCACACAAGTTAGGGCCGAAGCAATCATAATAGGACTTTGCATGACCTCTGCTATGTCCAACACATTATTGACCCCACAAAGTCTAGCATGGACTAAAGGCACTAGGATCCTTGGAGGCTAGGGACTGACAGTCACAGTAGTGTTCCTAAGCTTAAGGGGAACACAGGAAAGGGTTCTGGGAAATGCCCCTGGGTCCTTACACCTCATCGGAGAGGAGGACCCAGAGGAGAGTTTGGCATGCTCCGGGGACTGGGGTGGGGAGAGGCACTGGGGGATGGGGAGGGAGGGGGGAGAGGAGGGGGGAGCAAGGGGGGCAGGGAGAGGTGGAGGGAGGGGACCTGTGTACCTGTTAAGTTTGTATGAGTGGAAATAATAATAATAATAATAATAATAATAATAATAATAATAATAAAATTATGCCCTGGGTATGTATGTGTATTTGTGTGATATAGGTACCTGTATGCCAAAGAACTTACATGGAGGTGAGAAAATAACTTTTGGGAGGATTTTGGGAACTCAACTCCAGATCTTTGAGATTTTGCAGTGAGTACTTTAACCTGCTGAACTATCACTCCCATCCTATAATATGTATATTTAAGTTATAGCCTACAACTATGGTAATCCCAGCTCAAAATAATGGATTCCTTAAAAGGCCACTCCCACACCATATGCTATCCTACCACACTTTCAAACAGGAAGACCGATAGAATTTGTCTGTTTGTAATCCATATTCTTAGTTAACAATTCCAATTACCAGGGAAACCTATATATGTAAGTGCACGCAGCTGATAACTGCTCCCATGTACACTCAGAATGCAATGGCTTCTATTTTGATTGACATTCAGAGCTCTGTCAATGCAAAGACATAAGAAAGCTCAATTATTTTGCTCAACTGGAGAGGTGAGTTATCTGAAACAATGGGAGTGAGAGATTAAAAGACAATCTTTGCTAAGACTTTCAAATTGGGCTAAAGTTAGTTGTGTCCTGTTGAGTGCTTCTACTTCTCTGAGCGACCAATGAAAGCATGGTGAGACATATTGCTTGGGTCTTTAATCTTAGCTGTGACATTTCCTGTCTCATGTTTTACCATCAATAGTGACCTACTTGCTATACCACGTGGCTTTCCAACTGGGGCTTCTGATGCTCACACATGGGAAACACAATTACTTTTATATTTAGCTCCAAATGTAGCCATGAAACATTTCAAGTGATTTCTAACTTAAGCTCTCAGCACTAAGCATGTTTTAGGGTAATTGGGGAATTTTTTTTTTTTTGCTTTGTCATTTAAAAATACAATAGTTATGAGCCATTAAAAACAAAGTATTCACCTGATGGTTTTTAAAGCAACCTGTGAAAATGTTTAATTATATTAATTTTTTTAAAAATTGAAAACTAGCAAAAAAGCTAAAGAAGCTTATTTTAGCTACGTACATGAAAAACTGGTAACAAATGACTTCTGTCAAAAATGATAAGAAACAAGACAAAGTTGGTATTATTTAGATCTGAAATCCTCAGGAAAATGAGGAAAACTCATTCAAACTAATAAAATGAGTAGACTTGAAATAAAAATATACAAAAAGAAACTCAGGTTTTATAAAGGTAAACCCAAAAATCTCATGTACTAAAAGACACAAATACCTAAGAAGAAAATATTTTAATTCAATGAAATATGCCTGAGGGTTACCCAGTAATGCTTTATTAGGCAAAGTAGTACTGTCATTCATAGTTTTTAAAATTAAGATGAAAACCATCAATAAACACATATGTATGTGTATGTAACCGTAAATTCTGTTCAAAGTGCTGTTTTTCCTTGTTGGGTCTGACTCATAAACCCCCCCAAAATGAAGGATCTTATGGTGTAAAAAATAAAGAATATTTGTTCTATGTTACTTATAAATTAGCACATTTGCACCACTCAATCAAAGCTCCAAAACAGATAACAAGGGCCTGCAATCCATCTTTTTAAGTGAACTTCCAAAACTCCGAGGCTTTACCAGCTTGAAAGCAGTGGCTTTTGTGAATCATAAAGGACTTTTCAAATCACAGTGTTCATACATGGAAAAGCACATGTTCCACTTTGCCTCTGCCAAAAAAAAAAGTTCTCAGGAAATATTCCATCAATGTGTGTAGATCTATTATGGATTCCTTCTCATTGCTACTGCTCCTGCTATACATTTTCTATAGCCTCACACTGTTTCTCACCCACAGGGAGAGAGGAAAGGGGGGGGGTAGGGAGAAGGACAGCTTCAGGTGATCCATAAAGAAGCCAATCTTTGCACAGGAAAACTACCATGTCAAAGGTAAGCTGTCAAGGGCTTTCATAGCAAATATTCTGTCAAACTTAAATAATAATGATATGTTAACCCAGCCCTTTAATTACCGGTCTCATTCTCACTTAGATCCCAAAGAACTTTCATGAAATTGTATGTCTAACTTTACTCAGGCTATAAAGTGAGGATACAGCAAGGAAAAAGGGGTCCCTGCCAGCGTACATGGGAAGAAAATACGCAAGCATCGAAACACCGTCTCCCTTCTCTTTGCGTGACATTTCTTCTGGCATGTGTCTAAGGCACAGCAAAAAAGACAATCCACAGGAACTAGATTAAAAATCAGTCTCAAACGCAGATGTGTTTTAGTCACTATCAAATTGAAAAATCTGTTTTTAGAAATAAGGTACAGAGAGTTTAGGCAGAAGTACAGTACATCCTAAGCAACTCTAACAGGCTTTTCTGAGGGAACATTTAGCCACTGAAAAGAACATCAAGTGGCTTTTGACTGATACTATGTGTCAAGACTCCTTAGCGTGTGAGGTCATGGGAGAAGGGCCCAGGGAAAATGCACAGAGAGGAAAGGAATGGAAAGTTTTGCATAAGTTTCTTGACGGTTTATTTAATTAAGTGGTAGCATCACAGTGCAAGCTTCAGGAAATAGTGTCTTATAATGTAGCTAGCAAATGATACAACAACAATGAAATTTTCACCACCCCCCCATACACCACTTACTTTAATGAAGAAAGTGGAAGCTGAAGCAACAGGAGGAAAAACAAGGCTTTGTTTCTGTCAGTCCCTTATAAATTAGTAAGTGAGGTAAACATTTTTCAATTTGCACCTTCATAATTACTTCAGAAAAATTATGAACACAGTTCCAAGAAGAATTCATTTTAGAAGATACATGAGTTAAGATTTATTCATATGTAGAGAAAATAATTTTGTTAAAGTGAATTTGCCACCACAAATGATTGTCTGTCTTATAAGCAACTTCATTTTTTTATAGTTTGTGACAAATTAAAAGTGTTGGTATTCTTCAAATTATAAGAAACTTAGAAAGTATCCCCCTGAATTTCTCTCATGTACTAGACTTTTTGGAAACTCTGTGCATACATTATTTTCTCCAAAGAACTATGATATATGCTTTCTTTTGTCATTCAACACACAAAGTAGATTTAGTTTTCAAATTTCATAAGAAAAAAATCAGAGCAGGATCTATTCGGGCTCAAAAGACAACTGACATTTCACCTTACTGTTAGTGTAGGAGAGAAAGGCTGACTAGGGATTACTAGAAAACAAAACTTATATTCATTTAGACATTCATTAGCTTTTTTGCTTGTTTGCTCCTTTATTTTCAGTTATTTTTATTTACTTATTGTGCATGTGTTTGTGTGCATGTGTCTGTGTGTATCAGAAGTATTGTGTGTGCCGATGGAGGACCAAGGGTGCTTCAGGAATCATCCTGGATTGCTCTCTTTATTGCTTTGCTTTGGGGTTTTCCAAGCTCTTGACTTCCAGGGTCTGAAATGTAGGCTGCTGCTATTTCTGCCTGGCATTTTTACATAGGATTTTTTATGGGATTTGAACGGCTTTACCCCTGAGCCATCTCTCCAGCCCCACACCTAGACTTTCTTGCTGTCACAGAAACTCATTCCCTCTAGGGGAGGCAGCAGATTAAAAGCAAGTAGACAAATAAGATTGCAGCAAAGATCAAAAGGACAAAAAAGTGGAGAAGACACAAACAGTCGGGTTGGGGCAAGACTCCTATAAACAGTTTTTAAAGCAAAGATATCCAAAGGCCTGGATGTCGAGGGTATAGCCACAGGAAGGGAGCCATGTGACCCAAACAGAGAAAACACAGAAGCATAGGGCTGCAGGTAGGAATGAGATTGGCTTATTACACTAATAGTAAGAAAACCATATGGCTGGAAAATTGAGCAAGGGCAAAAGGGTAAGTAAATAGGTCACAGAGATCGACAGGGCCCAATCGACAGTAGGCCATTGATAGTCCTGGGATTGTCTTCCAGTGTGAAGCCAGGTGGCGTAGGAAGGAATGTGAATAAATGAAGTCATGTCTGAATCCTAACTTAGCCCCTTATTAGTTGTGTGATCTAAGCAAATTACTAGCTCCTCTTGGATGTTAAAGTCCTAATTTATAAAAGAGTGCTCAAGAAATAATGACCAACTATAATCATCAGTAATTATAAGTCTTATTAACACTATGATATATGAAGTTAATAAAATTGTTTACATTCTTATAAGCCTGTACAATAAAATATACCAGAAGACAGACTTGTTGAGAAATAAGCAAATTATTTTAATTTTTTATTCACTAAAGATCATATACTTATTGATACAAGCATGTATAAATTAATCCATTCACATTCATTAGAGTTTATTGTGGTTCTAATCAGAATAATTACTGACCTTGGTTCATTTCTCTGTGCTCAATTAGTTTGTATTGTGGTTTTCTTTTTTTGTCTACCTGAACCCTGCCATATTGTAGCCAAAAATGTGCAGTAGTTCAGTGGTACTTATCAACTACCAGCAGTCATGACAGGATTTTGTAGTCATTTCCCAAGTCACAACATTTAGTAGACATTCATAGATGCCTGCCAACATCTGTCCTGCACTTCACCTCCTCTAGTACTCACACACATTCATCTTTCTTGCTAACAGAATGTCAATTTTGCTCAAATCGCCTCTTCCACTCTTAAGGCAATGGTCTTTTTTGCTAGTGACTGGCTGAAAGAGAGGCACGGGAGCTACTTGTTAGCAGTGAAAGAACACTCCTATGGGGGTCTTCAAAGCGATGCTTTTGTATTCTTCAGGAGACGCCAAGTGATGAGAATGACTCTATTGTCTGTGCTCTCTATTGTCATGTTGGCGAGTGACATCCAAACTGCTGTAGCCACCCACACATATGAGAAGAACCAGTCCTAAAATGAAAGTGTCCCTCAGCCTAACAAGGCAGAGAGGCAAAAGGGGCTTGTTTTCCTCTGTATATCTCTCTGTATCACTTGGCCAAGCAGTCCTGCCTTACTTCTTACTCAAAACGATACACTTCCTTGGTGTGAATGTCAATTTGTATCGGATCTTTTGTATGCAGAATATCTCTTAACAAAGCTCCACTTAATTTTCTTCCCCTGAGAAGGTCAAGGACTAGTTAGGGCACTGATTCCAGATTAGTGAAGTCCGAGAATTCTGGGATAGGGATAAGATAGCATTTTAATATGCAACACAGGGGAAAATCACCCAGAAAAACCTACATGGAAGCACATTAGAAATCACAAGAAGAGGCAGATGAGATCGCTCAGTGAGTAAGGTACCTGCGTACAGACCTGACAACCTGAGTTCAATCTTTGAAGGCTCACCAGGTGAAAGGAAAGTTGTTTTCTGAGCCCCACCCATGCACAATGGCATGCGTTTGTGCACCTGTTCTCTCTACCCCTCTCTATCAAATAAATAAAAATTTTTTTTAAAAATCACAAGAAAATGTTATTTTAGCATGGGTACTCAGTGCCAAAATGTTGTCTTTGTCTGTGGCTCATCCTGCCTGTTTAAAAAAAAAAAAAAAAAAAAACTACCTTTCCTTTCCCTTTGCCTAGGACATCTGTTCTTCTCTAAAGACCCAAACGAAGCATACTTTCCAAGAATCTTTTGTTCCATGAGTATGACACTAAGCTTTAACCAATTGCAAGAATTTCAGTAGAGACCACAGGACTTTCACAGATCCCAGGCACAAGCCAGATATTGAGGAAGCAAAGGCAGCAGCATCACATTCCACCTAGATCAAAAGACCAAGTGGGAGAAAAGCATTCCAGAGATGCTCAGTATTGGGGTTCCTAGCTAGAAAGCATACGTAACTGAAAAGGAAAAAGGAAAAATATCTTGACCATTTACTATGTTTTCAATATTCATATTCCCCCCAAATTTATACACAGAAATTGAATCCCTGATAGGACAGTATTAGAAACATGTGAAGTAATAAGATCATAAGGGTTCTGCCTTCACAGTGGAATTAATGGCTTTATAAAAGAGACTCCAGAGGGCTTCTGTCATGGGAGGTGACAGCCGGCACTTGATTTTGGTCGTCCCACTGTTAGAATTGTAAGCAACGCATCTTGTGGTTTATAAACTATCCAGTCTAAGATGTTTGGTTATGGCAGCTCAGATCAAGATATTATTAAAGAACATTGGTTACTTTTTTTCCAGCTATGTAGAATTTTTTAAAGTGAAATTCTGGGATCAGTAAAATATTCATTCTACAAACAAAAGCAGAAATGAAAGACCTGAAATAGGATTAGTGCTTGGGGAGCTGATGGTGGGGGTTGTGAATTAAAAGATGATATATTAGGGTTTGGGAGGTGGATCAATGGATAAGGCACTTGCCGTGCGAGCCTGAGGACCAGGGTTCATATCTCTAGAACCCATGCAAAGGACAGCAGGAGAGGCAGCCAAGTGTAAATCCAGGACTTGGGAGGCAAAGACAGGAAATTCCCAGGATGAGATGTCTAGAGAGTCTAGCCCACTGTACAAGTCTGGGTTCAATTGACAGACCTGGTCTTAATAATGAAAGTGGAGGATGACTGAAGAAGACATAAGACATTAACTTTGGACTTCCACATACATGTGTATGTATGTACACTTGCACATTCTCATGTATCCATACATATGCAAACACATACACTCATATACATACTTCCCTCCCCACACGAAGATGACATAAATGTCTAATGGTTAAAAATAAGCAAGAAAGGCTGGAGAGGTGGCTCAGGGGTTAAGCCTCTGCCTTGCAGGAGGAAGGTCCTGAGTTCGGATCCCAGATCCCACGTATAGACGCCGGGCGGAAGTGGGGGCGGCCTATGTTTCTGGTCCTGGTAGGGCGGAGCCTGTGAATCCCCGGGCAGAGTAAACAAGGAGGAGGTGGAGGCGGTCTATGGTGGTTCCTGAATTCGTCCATGGTTCTACACACACACACACACACACACACACACACACACACACACACACACACACACATGCACGCACGCACACACGCACGCACACATGCACAATTGAATAAAAAAATCTTTAAAAAAATAAATAAGCAAGAAAAACTCAGTGTGGTTTGAAACAAAATTAATCATTTCAATTTAATATGCATATTCTTATAAGAAAATGATAAGATTATAAATTTAGCA
Organism: Typhlomys cinereus; assembly: GCA_023101885.1. Classification (NCBI taxonomy): domain Eukaryota; kingdom Metazoa; phylum Chordata; class Mammalia; order Rodentia; family Platacanthomyidae; genus Typhlomys; species Typhlomys cinereus. The sequence continues at coordinate 239,514 of JALPQD010000719.1, forward strand.
CATAATGGTGAGCAGAAAATGCAATGCATACAGATTTTATGGTTTTGTACAATATTTGAAGAAGAGTACTTGGAAAATGGGGTGAACATTATAATGGGTAAAAGTCTGCTAAGTGACCATAATTAAAACAGAATGGTAAATGCTGCTTCAGCTCTTGAAAGGGTCACTATCAGAATTCTACTTAATGTCTTCATTACTAATCTGTGGCAGAAGTGGAAATTAGTCAATGTGAGGATGACGTCTAACTGAGCAGATGCTGTCAGGAGAAGGAAAACCGGTAGAACAATAGATGAATAGATTAGAAACAATACAACCTAATCAGGCAGGTCGGAGAAAGCAACCCGAAACTTCAAAAATGAAAATTAAGTAAAGTAAGTAAATTAAGTAAAATTAAGAAAAAAACAAGCAAAGAAAGCAGAAACTCATAGTTGATAATTCTTGAGAGAGAAAAAGACAGACAGATAAATAGACAGACAGAAAATACAACTGTTGACATCATAAAGAAAACAGAGCTGTGGCTAGTGAGAACAATAACTGAAGAATTAAACGAAGGGGTACAGTTAACACACTCTGTGTTTAAAGAAATCAGGCTACGGCTGGGGAGATGGCCCAGGGTTAAAGCCTTTGCCTCAAAAACAAAAGAACCTGAATTTAGATCCCCAAATATCACATAAAAATGCCAGGTGGATATGGCAATGACCTACAACTCCAGCCCTGGAAGGAGGAGCTTAGGGAATTCCAGAGCAAAGGAATATGGAGACAGAGCAATTTACAATGATTTCCAATGTCACCTTTGGGCCTCCACAGGTGCACACACTCGTGTACTCTTTTTATACACATGCCCATATGCACATGTATACACACACACACACACACACACACACACACATACATACACATATGAAAAAAGAAAGGAAAGAAGGAAGAAGAAGGGAAGAGAAAGAGAGAAAGAGAGAAAGAGAGAGGGAGGAACAAAGGAAAAAAGAAAGAAGAAAGAAAGAAATCAGGTTATGCCTGCCCTACCTCTTATCCTGTGTGTACCTGTTTGAATTTTTGCAGTTTTGCCTGCTCAGTTGGAATGAAGAAGTTGGCTGTCAGTAACAACTTGTGATCTTAAGAGTGATTAGGCAGGTGAGGGGGTGGGCAAGTATATAAGACTGGTGAAAAATGAGCTTTTTGAGGACTAGTTACTCTTGCACTGCACTAGCTTCCAGAGCATCTGCTATCCCACGGAGGGGACACACACACACACACACACACACACACACACACACACACACATACATGCACTCACACATGCATGCACGCACATATACATGCATGTGTAAGACATGCTTTCGGGAAGTTCTCTAAAAATGGCAAGAAATTGTAGTTACTTGCAGGAAAGTGACATAGTCACACTTTTTGTAATAGAACTTGTATAAAGTAGAAAAAGAAGGGACCATTTCCTGATCTTCTGACTAACCTCATGTACAAAAAGAAAGAAAAACATTAGAGTTGGGGGGACTGCATCAAGGAGAAAAGCTGAAATTAGGGACAGTTGTCAGGGCAGGTATGCAAAGTGGAAGAAGAAGAAATGTCATTCCCATGACACAGAAAAGCAGACTGGAGAAAATGCAAAGGAAAACCGCACAGGGAGCGTGCTCGGTCACTGCAGAGAAGGGATGGGCTGGTTTGTATTGTAGATGATGGCTTCTGTACTCTGGAGCTTCTCTCAAGTCTTCCCAGACCTCTAGGTCCAAAGGTAAAGGCAAGGCCTTCACAAATGCACACAAATAAATGATCCTGGCTTACAAGATCCAAAAGAAACCAGTGTTTGTGCTTATGACCTAACACAGGGTTGCTCGTCTTCTCCATGGCCCTGAACATCTAAAGGCCTTTTAGACTTAATTGCTCAATTTTCTAATAATCTTCTTGGCAGATACAAGAAGAAAGCACACATATTAAGTGAGACTCAATCTCCCAGATGAGACAGATAATCCCAGTTCTTGATCTTCTGATTCCTCAAAGGTCTTGTAAGAGCTAACATTAAAGAGCTATCCTAATGGCTTTATTTCAGGCAGTTATGCTAAATCCAGTTGAACTATAAACTACTGAAATACATAGTCTGTACAAGACTTCGCAATATAGCTCCCTGGATCAAGGCTCCTTTAAGTCATCGGACTATTGTAAATATGACCATACTGTGGACCTGTCCTGAAACAAAATAAAATTACAAATGAAAGCTATTGTAAAAGTTGGTTCATATGAGAACTGGAGAGATGTGTTAGTGGGTTAGGGTGCTTGCTATGCAAACACTGAGGACTGGACTTGAATCTCTATCACCCATACAAAAAGGAGGCATGGATCATTCTCATGCTACCCCAGCTCATGTTGGGGATGGAAATAGATGGATCTCAGGAGCTCACTGGACAACTGGCCTAGCCAGAATATTGAGTTTCTAAATCAGTGTGAAACAGTATTAAAGGAATAGGGTAGAAAATAACAGAGGAAGACATTTATCATCCTCCTCTAGCCTCTGCACGCACACACGTAGGCATGTGCACTTACACATCCACAGATATGCAACACACACACACACACACACACACACACACGTCTCTAAACTAAAAGTACACTTTAATGACTGTTTTTGAAAGCTTCCCTCATCACAGTGAACTCTGAACATCAACAGCCTCTACATCAGCATCTTGTTCCTCAAAGGCCCCCAACCTCCCATGCCAGCGTTACTAGTCACTTGCACTAGATAGCAAAAAGAACCAATCCACCAGCAACATCAGAAGACACAGGTGAGGCAGACCCAAGTCTCAAAGAGGAGCCTGTCAAGAAATAAGAAGGAGTACCATAACAAGAAGAGCCTGGGAAGAGGCCTAGATAGGGACAAAGTGCAGGCATCCTTGAAGACGTCACACAGGAAGGTTGTGAGAAGAGGAGGCAAGATAGGGGTGCAGCAAAGAGACAATGCAGGTAGGCGGGGGAGGAAGATGTGACTGTTCAATGAAGTACCAGGGTGGTAGCAGAGTGGAATGTCTAGTTCCACAATTCAGTTGTCACTATTTGGGCTTTTGGTGGACATCTTCATGCATCACTTTGGAGCCTTGATGATGTTTACTCTTTGCAACCTAGAATATCTAGCAACCGTTTTGTAGGCAACCTTTCTCAAGAAATTATATGATGAAAAGTAGGTCCCTTGCCTTTAAGGGGTTTCCAGTCTGGAGGAGAAAATTCAGGAATTAAGAGCTCTGTTAGAAAAGGCCATTAGGGGCTAGGCCAACACTTCCTAAACAGACATCCAATGGCACAATCACTGCTACCAACTCTCAACAGTTGGGATCTTGTGAAATTAAAGAGCTTCTGTTCAGATAAAGAGATTGTCACACGAGCTCAAAGGCAACCCACAGAATGGGAGAAAATCTTCACTAACCACATATCTGACAGAGCTCTACTGTCCAGAGTGCACAAAGAACTTAGAAAATTAAACTCCAAGGAAAACACTGGCCCAATTAAAAAATGGGCCCTGGAACTTCAAAGAAACTTTACCAGGGATGAAATTAAAATGTCTAACAATTATCTTAAAAAATGCTCCACTTCCTTCGCCATCAGGGAAATGCAAATCAAAACTTCCCTGAGATATCATCTCACCCCGGTCAGGATGGCAAAAATCCACAATACAAACAACGACAAATGCTGGAGAGGATGTGGAGAGAGGGGAACTCTCCTACATTGTTGGTGGGAATGCAGGCTCATACAGCCACTCTGGCGAGCCGTCTGGAGATTCTTAAAGAAATTAAAGATTGAAATGCCGTATGACCCTGCTATCCCACTTTTGGGAATAACCCCCCATGCAGCAGAGGTTCGCCTCGATAGCACAAGCTCGACCATGTTCATAGCAGCACTGTTTACAATAGCAAAGTCATGGAATCAACCTAAATGTCCAACAGTTGACGAGTGGATAAGGAAACTGTGGTACATCTATACAATGGAGTACTACTCAGCCATCAAAAATGATGAATTACTGGAATTTGCTGGGAAATGGATGTCATTAGAAAGAATTATATTAAGTGAAGTATCCCAAACCCAGAAAATTCAGCGCCGTATGTACTCCCTAATAGGTGGCTCCTAGTACCAAACTCACCCAGCCCACATTGAGACACTCAAAAGTAAACCTATGTAACACAGTAATTGCAAGGATTATGAACAAGAGAGATGGGTTAGGAGGGCCACACCAGAAACAAGGAGAGAGGAGACCATGTTACAGCAGAGAAAATAGGCCTCCATCAAGGTCTGCAAGTAAGTAATGAGAAACCTGGTTAAGTTCACAGACGTTCTTTCCTGATCTCACCAGAACGGGAGGGCATATAGTCTAGCAGATAAAAAGTAATCATTTTGCAAATGGGTGATGGACCCCTCCCTCAGGGAGGTTTCCTACTCTTATTACATCTACCCTTGAATGTGCTATTACAACAAGACTCCAGTTTAACAGCTTTTTGTCTCTGGCCAGGGGGTGACATACAGTGCCCAGCAGAATGGAGTGAAGGGAATTGCAGGAGCAGCAAAACTGCAAAAGAAAATCAACAAACCACAATCCAGAACTTCAGAGACTATATCAATCACACAGAACTAGGACAGCCTAATCTCTCCCCATCCTGGAGCTCAGGGACATTTGCGGAAGAGGGGGCGGTAAGATTGTAAGAGCAAAAGGATGGGAGGAGCAACGATTTGCAAGATTCTCAACAATAGTTGGGGCCAAAACAATCGTAATGGGACTTTGCATGCCCTGCGCAATGTCCAGCGCACTGTTGCCCTCATAAAGTCTAGCATCTGTTAAGGGCACCGAGACCCCTGGAGGCAAGGGATTGACAGCCATAGTAGTGATCTTATGCTTAAGGGGAACAAGAGAAAGGGCTTATGGAAATGCCACTGGGCCCTTATATGTCATCGGAGAGGAGGACCCAATGGAGAGTTAGGCGTATACAATAAAGGACTCTCTGGGAATTGGGGGGAGGCACTAGGGGAGAGGGAGGAGGGGGGAGGGAGGGAACTGGTAAAAAATTTTAAAATGTATAATTAAATTTTTAATAAAAAAAAAATAAGAAAAGGCCATTAGGTCAAAGAGCAGAACTGGAAAAGCTTTCCAAAGGTGCTAAGATTTGAAATAGTTCTAAAGCTAACTAAGAACTAAAAATCTACTGCAATTATTTTTATTGATGCCTATTCAATTATCAGTATTTGTTACTTAATTTCAACTTGTGGCCTAGGAGGTGGTTTTTATGATGTTTGGGTTTTTTTATTACTGTCAATTACAAAGATAATTCATTCATTTAGAATTCAGGGGTACAGTATTTAAAAAATACAATATCTTATCCTTTTGGGAGTTGGACAATACACTTAATTTTTCCAATTATGTGGCATCCTCTTGTTCTATTTACATGGCAAAAAAGTTTTTAAAAGCCTTCAAAAAGAGCACATTTTGCTCACTTGAAATATGTGTGTGTGTTAGCATAAAACATACTTGGCAGCTCCTAACATAATTGGATGGCTACGTCTTGCAAAAACTTGATTTCTTTTTAATCAAATTTTTAGAACCATACTGGGTTTCTTGCCAGTGCTGCAATAGTGAGCAATAAATACATCATTAGATCAATGGTGGTCTGATGATGGATTACTCAAAGGATATTTCCAGCCAAGAAGAATAAGACCATAAGTCTCATTGTGTGAAGATTAATAAAATATTGTTTAAAACATAGATACCAAGTTAATATAACAGAGGAAAAAAAACACTGCAAATCAGAACAGAAGAATTGTGGGTTATGATGTAGTGATATTGATCACAAATTTTCCTAAGTACTTGCAAGCAGCCACACTATTTTATATGCTTCTGATTAGACCAAGATGAGGAGGAAAAAGTTTTATATATATATATATATATATATATATATATATATATATATATATATATATACACTAACCAGGGAAAGGCCTGCTGCTATAATAAATTATTTAAAGCAAGCAGGGTGAGCGGGTTGTGAAGACAATATAAAACAGAATCAATGCCCCCAAGAAACCCCAAACCATCCGCACCTCTATAAATTTCTTACCACCCTGTCTGGCATTTTACTGAAGGTATTGCTTTCCCCCACACTCCCCCTCCCATCCCTGACCCCTTAGTTCTCAGCCCAGTTCTTTTCTCAGGGTTTAACATTTGTTTTTCTAGTGCAACCCAGGATCTGCTGTCTTCAGTTCTGTTTCAGCTTGTGTGAAGAGTGTCTGCGAGGCCACAAATGAGTGCATCTGTCACTTCATTCATCTGGATTTCACATACACTGCTGGCACTGCAAGCTGAGTGAGCTAATGTGATGCACACATCAATATGATTTCAATGTCATCCACCATCATTCTCTTCTTCTTTACTACTATTGTTAAATCTGCAAAAGATGCAGTAAAACTTCTCTAGCTCAATAACTGTTCTCATTAAACCCAAGTAGTCTTGGCAAAGAGGTATATTGGAAGAGCAATGGTTAAAGTGGTGAAAATTTAGGCATTAGGAAATATTAAGAGAACAGAGTGACTTGAAAAGTGAATTTTTTTTCTTTTTTTCTTTTTCCTCAAATAAATTTCACCTTGGGAATAAGGGTAAAGAAAGAAGAATCAAAAACTTGAAAAGAATTTGTCAAATGAAAGTTAGATGCCAGAAGTATGCCATGGTAAAAAAAAAAATTGTTGCAGGAAAGCTTACAATGACCTATGGCCCAGTTTCGAGAAAGGCAGCATTTTTCTTTTCTTTCTTTTTCTTTTCTTTCTTTTTCTTTTCTTTCTTTCTTTCTTTCTTTCTTTTTTTCTTTCTTTCTTTCTTTTTTTCTTTCTTTCTTTCTTTCTTTCTTTCTTTCTTTTCTCTCTCTGTCTCTCTCTCTCTCTCTGCCTCTGTCTCTCTCTCTGCCTCTGTCTCTCTCTCTCTCTGCCTCTGTCTCTCTCTCTCTCTCTCTCTTCGTTTCACTGGTCAATTCTATTAGATGATTGGGGCTATGGAATATCTCAGGTTTTTCAACCTTTCTAAATTCATCAAGTCATGTACGAGCTGAGAAAATGTAATACAAGTAACTCTATTTTGCCAGTGTGAAACAGTAGTAGTAGTATAACATGAGGAGAGACCAAACAGCAAAGGCTAAAATACAGGTCCAAGGAATTCCTCTTGTAGGCTTTATTCCCAGTTGTGTTCTGTGACCTTTAGCAAATTATTTGCCTTTCTTGGTTAAAGTTGACTGGTTAAAGTCAGGGTCACTGAGCCAGATTATAATATACTGGTTAATTTTATAAGAAAACTGTTACAAAGTCGAATCCAACGTAAGGGAAAAAACTGAAAGAAAATGGTGAAAAAACCTGTAGATTATGTGAATGACTAAGCAAAACCCTATCATATCACCACAATGCTAAATAAATGAAAACAGTTTACAGCATAAGGCAAACGTCTTAGCTACTGGTGTCATCTCAAATATGAAAGACAGGATCAAAATACTATTCTTTCAGGCTGCTATTTGCTCATCTGGAACAAAGTAGAAAAACAATCATTGTCCTCAAAGGATTGTTAAGTGATCTACCAACATGCCCAGTGTTTCTTTAAACAGAAATATCTTCTCAAAGGTCCCAGTGATGAGCCAATGGTCTGGAACAATCTAAGTTCAATGCCACAACCCATCTGTGCCCTTTTGTGATTAGGGAAGTAAATATTCTGAGCACTTATGACCCTTGAGAAGTTTTTTTTTTTTTTAGTAAGCTATTTGAATAGTAGAGAGGACAATTTCTAATAGAGCTCTTCTTTCAAATCTTATGAGTCTAATGTGGAGAATTTAGACTAGTTTGAAAAGTGAGACCAGAATCCGTATGTCAAAATCGGAAGGTAAATAAAAAAACTATCAATAATTTATAAATCAAAATTGACATCATTTCAATCAATTTTCAACTTGTCTCTGTGATGATGAGAAATTCCATCCAAATAATACAATTAAAGACACGTTCAGAAGGTAAGTTTCCCTGGACTCACGGGCTGGCCAGCAGGACAGCTACGGCTTCCCAAGGAGACCCTTGGTTCTGACTAAGGCAACACTAGTCCAGCGGAAGTGCATACTTCTGTTGTAGCCCCTAAGTGTGAAACAGTTTTTAAAAAGATAAAAACATCTCCTCTCCCACCCTTCAGGGAGGAAGGCTCAACGGTATGTGTAAAGGCCAGCCAAATCATCCCAGAATATCCCAGGACCTTCTGGTTCAGAAGTGGACGCTGAAGGTGTCCAGATAGGGGAGTAGTAGTAGATTATTCTACTTCCCCAGGAAGGCTACCTTAGATCTGAGCTAACTGGAATAGGAATGACTGAGGATTTCAAACACAGCACAAAAGTGCTCATTGTTGAGGAAACAAGACTTTAATACATTACCTATAAATTCCACAAGGCCAGTAAATACCACTTGAAAATTTCTGAATGATTATTAAATCAACTCATGGAACATGTTCTTTCATAACACAAATACCATTTCTTGAAATTTCATGAAGTGATAGATCCCTGGTATCAGAATTGAATTCCTTGGGACTACAGTCCACCTCAAGAATTGAATTTCCAAAGAGCCACCCACTTCATTAAAATGATTCACACGAAGGCGGGAGTATTATTGTGTCTGTACAGCCTATCATAAACCTAGGCATACATATTAGGGTTCTGCCTGTTTTCCCCAAAATGTTTATGCAGGTGAAAGATGCTTATGATGAAGCACTAGAGTTCATTTTCACATAGGAGGAGTACCATTATTAAAATGAAATTATGAGCAGAAAATTATTGTGAAATAGAGCAATTATGTTCTAAAAAATGTTGTCTTTACTGCCACCAAAAGTAACTATGCTATTAAAGGAATTTACAATTCTTAAAGTATCAGCCACTTGACTGCAGGAACTTAATAAGCTGTTACACTCTTCCCATACCTTTTTAGTCATCAGAATTTTTGTGATAAAGCCTTTTTATTATTTTTAAACAACAAATTGTGAACCACTGCTACTAGTGATTAGGCCAAATATGAATTTATGTCCAGGTTGTAAATTCCTGAAAGCATGTTTCATTGGAATTGCCAAGGCAGTATTAATTCTAGTCTTGGCACAAAGCTCTATTTACTTCTACTAAAGAGGTGAGTGTGCCTGGATGCTGTTGTTCAAAACAATTTCGGTCTAACACATCCTCCTAAGAAAGAGAAGAGTTTGTGATGCACACTGCAAAGCAATAAACCACCATCACACAGCTATCCAAGCACCACATCTCTTTTTCTAGAAATTATTGTTTCTCCCATAAGCTTTCACTCCCCCAAATTATGCTTATTATTTATATTACAAAATAAAGTCTCTCCCTTCAAAGAACTACATTCCCTTCTTTTTCTCCTTCACCCAAGCTGCAAATTCAACAAATAAGTGACAAACAGAACCGAGGCAGAAAGCTTTGTTTGTAGCATGTTGTTTTTGGAGAGGGTTGCCCCCTACCTACCCTCCACCCCAGCGCTCTGACTGATGTGTACACGTTATGTTTTAACAGATGGGCCAGCTGGCGACTGCAGGGCTATAAAACAGGATCGTGGAATCCGCACTGAGTGGTTTTGAACTGAATACTCGTAAAGTTCATGGACACACACTGACCCAGACAGACCAGACAGATGTAGGCATGCTTATACACACGCTCACCATAAACCTCACAACTCAGAGGGTTCACCTCTGTAATTCAAAGGAAATTCCCTTCCCAGAGTTCTATCTCACTCTCCTATCAATCTCACACATACACAGATGTGTGTATGTCCATGCAACATACACATAATATTACCATACAGATCAGTGTTGTACACATTTGCAAAAATCTAACCATTCCCCAATTCTGGATGCAAGTCTCTCTCTCTAGTCCTCTCAATAAGCTCCATTCGCATAAATAAAAATAAGAAAATATTGTACTGAATTCGATTTAGTTCATACACAGTAAAAACCAGATGTAAATGTCCTCAGATAAACAAGCTGGTATGTAAGAGATAATCCGGACACAGCCCAAGCCAAACGTCAGTTAACCTTGAATCCTCGGCTGTCAGCTCTGCCACAACTTCATTACTTAAACACACAGGTGTTCACACACCAGCAAACCAGGCTGGCCTCGAGCTGACTCTGGGGGCTGGAGCATCGGTACAGACCCGGCTCCCGGCTGGTCCTAACCAAATCCCTGCGACGCACCTGGCGGGAGACGTGCAGGTGCAAACACCTCCGGGGCAGCGGCGCGGACCCGGCGCGCACGGGGAGCGATTACTTCACAAAGTTTAACGTCCAGCCTTGCGGTCGATTCCCGTGGGTCTGTAAGAGCGCAAGGCCCGGCTCGCGTCCTCGGCGGGGCCGCCCGTCGTCTGACCGCCGAGGACTCGCTGCGAACGCCCCGAGCGCTCTCCCCGCCGCCGAGTCCCACCGGGCGCCAGGCGATCGCGCCGAGCCGACTCGGCCGCGGCTGGAGCTCCGGGCCGCCGGGCGCAGCCATCTAGGAACTGCCGTCCGCGCGCGCCCGCGGCCACCTCCGCCCCGCACGCCGCGCCGCGTCCCGCCCGGACCTCGGGAGGGCAGGAACCCGCGCCAAGTTGGTGCGGACCCCGAGCCGTGTCCCGGGCCGTGCTGGGACGCTCCCAGAACGAGAAGTTCGGAACGCGCATCCCGGCGCCAAGCGCATCCCGCCCAGCTCCAACCGCCCACGGCGACCCACGCTAGGACCCACGGGCACCCGTCGCGTCGGGGCCGGCACGGACAGGCGCAGAGCCAGCCTCGCGGCGCGCGCCGCCACTCACCCTCGTCGCCGGGTCCAGATCGCCAATCCACACTCCTGCTGCAGAGCCTCAGTCTCAAGTTGTCCCGACTCGGCGGCTGCTCACGCCCCCCAAGATCGCGGCAGCTCGGAGGGAGCGGACACCTGAGAGGCAGCGCCGCAAGCCCGGCGGCCGCCGCGGCTCAGCAGTGGCCCCGAGCGCGCTGACAATTCGTGGAGCTGCTCAGCGAATGAGGCGGAACGCGGGACTGCGCTGACTAGGCTCGGGAGGGAGGCGGGGGCGGGGCCGGGGGCGGGGCCGGGGCGGGCCAGCCCCGAGGGGCGGGGCGTCCAGCGGCCCACGACTGGCGTGGCCCGTAGCCAATCGTGATGGCGCCAGGGCTTAGGGGAGGCCGCGGGCGGACTAGCATACGGCCCCGCCCCGCAGTCGCTGTCCAATCGCCTGTGGCAGAGGGTTAGCTGGGAGACCCGGCGGCGGCGGGCAAGTTAGCTGCGGCTGACCGCTGTGGCTGCTGGTGGGTCTCGTGCGGCCTGCGGCAGTGGAACAGAACCGGGGGGAGGAGGCGGCATCCCCAGGAGCCCCTTGACTGACGGAAGTCAGGAACCCCCGGAGCCATCGCGCGTGGGCACACTGTAGAAAACACCGCCGGTACCCAGCAACCTGCAGGAGGAGCGTAGCCCCAGAGAAGCCTCAGCCGTCGAGGACCCTGGGTACCCACGGAGGGTGCGTCCCTCCGGGTTCAACCGGGGGTGGAGGCTCCGGGTGCCCCCAGAAAAGGCTCTGTATCAGTCGGACGGTTGTCTCTAAAACGAGAGCTCTGGCCCTGCAAGTCCCCCGGAAAGTGAATGATCCTCCTGTTTTCCCTCCTCATCTCCGTTCTGGAGGACGTCACCAAAGGCCGGGTCTCTCTCTCTCCCGACCAGGGCATCCCGGGCACTTCCCATCCTCAGCGATGGATTCTGCTGTTTACTTGCTCGGCCAGGAATATGGAGAGGCCAGAATCATCCATCATCTTGGACAGGAAACCACAGAGCATGCCACATCTGTCCCACCCTGCACGTCCCCTCTTTCCCCCTCCGAAATCCCTGGCTGGGAAGAAGACTTGGAGCAGCCCAGACAGGCGGGCGCAGGGCCTGGAATCTAAGGCTCGGGCCGGTTGAACAGCCCTGGAAGATAGCTTCCCAGGCTGCCCCTGCCCAGATGTCCAACCCTTCACCGTTAGTCTTGTTGAGAATGGACTTTAAGCCCCTATCCCGAGGAAAGAAGAGAGGGGCGAGGAGAGGAGCGGAGGGGAAGGGAGAGAGCAGAATTGGGTATTCTTACTTTCCGAAGCCTAGAATATGAGCTAGTCCTGGACTGTCTGCTGGGGTGGGTAAGGCTTCTCTGCCTAGAACTGCATTTGCCATAGGGAGGCATGAGAGGCCTGGAAAGGGGACATACTTGCTGGTGTCCCTACGCGCATGCGTTTGGCCGTCTTGCTTTCATCCCAAGCACTTTAGATAATGGTCACTCTCAGTCCTTAGAAGCCCTAAGGGGGTTAGTTCTTCAGTGCAGTTGACTGAGCTGCAGGTGTTTCATTCAAATTCTTGACTTAAAGCTGACCTCTCAGAGAAGGTTCTGGTGAAGTCACCAGAGAGCAGGTAGGCAGAAGGAGTAAAATAGCCCTTGTGGCTGGGAAGGCCACACCTGGCAGATGAGCTATGTCAGGGGTTGGCTTCAACTCAATTTCTTGAGCTCCCTTTTTTCAGTGGGTTATTGCGATTAGGACCTGGATAGTCCTTGATAGGCTCTAAAAAAAATCAGTGATGCTACATGTGATTGTCAGACCCAGGTGTCAATATGACGGTTTCAAGCAGAGCTTTGGACACATGTGAGAAGGAGGGATAGTTAAAGCAAGCCCTAAACAAACTTGTAGGTGATTGTCTGCTGAGGAAACCCCAGCCCGTGGTGGGTGGGACTTCCTCTTTGGGCAGGTGGATAAAATGGAGAGAGTTCAGAATTTGGCATCCTTCAGCAGACTTTGGCAGGTAGTTTGCCTCTTTCTCACCTATCCCTGTGGATGTGGTGTGGCCATTTCTCTCGGCTCCTGGTGTTGGTATGGGCAGTTCTGCCAAACTGGACTAGCAACTGTAACTGGACAGTTGTAAGCCACAATAAAACTACTTGTTCCCCTAGGTGTTTTGACCATGAATTTATTGGTAGCATGCAGGAACGCTGTTTAAGCCCTTTCTTGCTTACTGAACCAAAGGGCTGGTATAAGTAAGGAAGACTGATCTATTCAGTTCCAGTGTTCACTTAGCACAATGCTGAGTGACTGAGGAGAATGGCCGATGAGATTTACATACAGATGTCTGAATAAAGTAAATGAATCTCTCCCCAAATTCAGAAGGAAACGGAATAGCAGTGGGAGCAGGCTAGGAGGTCCCAGACAGGATGAGGGAAGGTCTACACAACTGCTCCCACTCCTGGTTCTAGTGTGTCAGCTGACTAGCTGTCACTGTGATAAAATACCTGAAAAAACTAAGAGCAAAGGTTTGTTTTGGCTTACAGTTTCAGAGGTTTTGGTCCACGGTTGGTAGGTCTCCTTGGGCCTGAGATAGTGCCCTGTGGATGTCCACTGGTCCTCATTTCCTGAAGGTTCTAACCCCTCTCTACAGTGCCACAGGTTGAATATCTTGCAGATTTGTTTAGGGCTTGCCTGAACTACCAATTCTTCACAGATGTATCCAAAGTTCTGCCTGCAATTGTCATGTTGACACCTGTGTCTGACAGTCACATGTGGCATCACTGATTTTTTTAGAGCCTGTCAAGGACAATCCAGGTCCTATTTTTGCTCTGTTGGCAGGCAGCCTGCCTATGTGCAGTACCCCACTGAAAAAGACGAGAAGCCCTTCCACTGTGCTCTTGGATCTAAACTACAGCAAGCAGGAAACTCCCCTTTTTAATTGTGCTCTTCTGTTTGTTTTCATAAGCTTCCCCACTGAAGCATCATCTCAGGCTGGAATTAACAGAAATTTTCACAGACCAAAATGTATTCTTTGAATGTTTTTCCTCCCACACTCGTGGATGTAACCAGAAAGGTTTACCAACAGTGCTTATCGTGTTCACACACTATGAAGGTTTTCACAGATGCTAATGTGTGTTTTTTTTAGGGAATTAAGGTAGAGTTTACTAGAGGAGAGAAAGAATGGAACCCATGGACGATAATCGATTATCTGTGAGGGGCAAGAAAGCCACCATGAACTTACAGACTCCAGGCATCGATTATTTTTTAAATCACCTTAGAGGAGGTGACGATGTACCTCAGTGGACAAGTGCTGGCCTAGCTGGGCAAGGACCTAGATTTCATCGCCAGCACCAGAAAAGTCAAGAAATGGCTTTATTGGTTTAGAATCACTTGTTGGTGGTTATGCTTACAGTGATATATATATATATATATATATATATATATATATATTAGATGATAAGAATAAAGGAAACTTCCTTTCGTAAAATAAGAATTAAATAGATGACTTCCTTGTTTCTGTTTCCAGAGTTTTCTCCTTCTTTTATACGACATGTCCAGTCATGGTTCTTGGACAAGTAAGTTTCATTTTCTCTTTCAGAATGGATTGCATGAAAAAGACAGTACATTTGTTCTATAATCCATTTCCATACTTTTTTCATGATAAGTGGCTTACCTTTTTAATATTTTGTTTATTTGAGGAGTGATAGGGAAAGAGAAGTGTCATAAAAATCAGAGGACAGGTCTCTGATACTTCTATCATGTGGGCTCTGGGTATTGAACACAGGTCACCATGTTTGTATGCAGGCACCTTTACCTGCCGAACCATTTAGCTAGCCCTGTAAGTTGTTTTCTACAAGAACTTACCACTTAGAAGCAAGACATGGCATTCCTTTGGTTCACTAGTTCCCATAACAATCTTTTGAGTTTGAGTCATTCTGATACTCTCAAGGGAAAGTTCAATATAGTCCCAGCCCAGGAACTCAATGCTAGCATGATCTGAATGAAGCAAAAAACTAAAACCATCAGAACCTGGCTGTGAAAATCATATATTTCATGGAATTGCTTTCACTCAAAGATATGAGGATGTTCAGAAAGTGGCTTTATAAATGAGAAGAATCAGGTGGATGGTGAGTTTGTTCTCAGGTGCTGTCACCCCTTTCCCAAAAGTAATATTAAAAACATTCCAAATTTCAATAGGGTGTGGCTGGTAGGAGCCACATCTAATCTGAGCAGCTGCCATGCTGCTCCTGAGAGTCAGTTAACCTCTGTTTAGCCACGAAACAGCTGGTGGGATTGGCCTACTGTATTGAAGAGGGACCCCATGAAAAATATTATGAGGTGCCACAAATGCTTTGTACACAGAACATACTGACTGCTGACAAGGAGAAGAAACTGAGGCTGAGGTGGGGAAACAGTGTACTCTGAATAGTTCTTTATCCTTGCAGTTTTCATCTACTAGAGCATACTGGATTCTTGCCCTTCTACAAATGGAAAGGAGCCAAAAGGGCCTTTCACCATCCTGATACCAAATGTTTTAGAAGTTGTTAAAGAGAATGTATTACTTGCAAAAGAGTTGTGGATGCACAGCTAGACCTAAAGAAGATTTTATTTAAGCAAATGGAATTTTTCCATTCATCTATTTCTGTCATCTCTTTCAACATAGACTTACTCTGAAAGTTATTTTAAAAAAGAGGCCCACCCAAAAGATCTTAGAAAAAAAAGCAGACATTTCCTAATTCCTAGCAGAAGCTGGAGAATGTAATACCAGGTCTGCTATGAAATCATTCTGAAACTTTAAACAAAACATTAACTTTCCTAATCTTAGTTTCCCGCTTAAGATATTGCAGGGAAATTTCTGACCAATTTCACACAGATGGTGAGGAAAACTAATGAATGATAAGGCACTTTGACATATTAATCACCACATAGAATACAAAATATCATAGAGGTGTTTTGGCAAATTAAAGTATGGCGTTAGCCTGTATGCAGCAACTGGGAGATATTTTTGTAACATTTTTAATGGCCACACATCTTTGGTGTGACACCACCCACAAAAACAATGCGACCTCATTATACTTGAATGTCAAAGCAACTTCCCCATTTGAGAGTTAACACTGGTACAGGTCCAATTAAGTTAAAATATGCTAACAAAAATGGTTAGGGAAGGGCAGGTTTTGCTACCACAAAACTTGAGATTTCAACATACATTCCCAGAAGAAAAACTGCGTTGAACTTCTTAAAAAATTGATATGACTGAGGACAAGCATGAGGGAGACTATAATGATCTTGAGTAACGATTGTCTGGTATAGAACTATACAAACTGGCTAGGACTCCACCAGAAGAGACTGTGACACCAGCAAACAAACAAGTACTCCTAGTTTTAAAACTTCACAACAAAGTGATTAACAGTTGCTGCTGAAGCAAAGAACATCTGCTAGAGGAAAAAGTAGATTCTGGGATATACAAACGCATAAATAGGAAGAGATACCTACGAGGGATTGGGTACTCAGTTACGGAGGCTAGAAGCCACAGAGTCGGTTGTCTGCAAGCCACAGACCAAAGAAAATCTGTATTTAGTTCTCCTATTTATTGTCTGGAGAGCTAAAAATCAGTTGAGCCCATGGTGTGCAGCCCAATCCAGGGGCAAGGAGTGGTTGCTGTCCCAACTAAAGCAGACATGCAGCAAAGGTAGAATTCTTTCTTCCTCTGTCTTCCTGTTCTATTCCATCCCTCTACAAATTGGACACACTCACAGAAGGGAGGGTAGTCTACTTCACTGAGTGCACCTGTTCCAATGTTACTCTCATCCATAAACACCCCCAAAAGACACACTTGGAAACAATGTTTGGCCTAGGCACTATGAGACATGGTCAAATTGGCACATACAATTAAATATCCCAAACAGAACAAAAACAGGAGGAAGTTCTCACTGTACAGAGGAGAATATGGCCTTTGGAAATCCTATAGCAGAGACTTGGGTTGTCTGGCTAGTTTTTACTGTGACAACCGGCTTAGCTTCTCTGGTCCAAATGGAATGGGCGTGGGGTGATGAGGTTTGTCTCACTACCTCATTATGAACCTTGAGTGAGAGCATAGGGCCACGTCTACAGACCTGCTGTTGATGACAACCCTTGATATTTGCTATGTGCCAGTAGCATGTGCCAGGTTCCAGCTCCACTTTGCTCCTTTGACAGCTAAGGACTCGCTTGAACCTTGTGACAAACCCACGATGTCAATGCCATCTCCTCTTCCATAGAATTTCCAAGTTGACTTGTTCAAGGAATAATAGTATGCAACATGCTTAAAGGTCAAAAGCTCGGTATAGGAACTACAGATAATCTAGGAACATTTATTTTTCTACAGGCGATCTCTTCTCCAACATGTTAAGAAAGAAACTACTATCTTAAGCTAAGCATTGCCCTGCTTTCACATAAGAAGAACAAATCTACACCTCTCCTGATAACTACCAGGTGGCATTGCAATGGGCACTTAGTTGCACACATATCACAATAAAGCAAGGGAAATAAAGGGAACTTTAGAAAACAGACAGTATTTCAAAACTCCAAACCATTTTCCAGGTCTCTTTTAAGCTCCTGAAGGATTCAGGCTTCTAAATAGTGTGCTCATCACCTGGATTTTAGACTTAATGGGAGCTCGTTCCCTTGAGGCAGCGGTATTGGGATAATAACTGGCCAGCCAAGGACTGAAAAAAATAGATTATCCCTTAGAAATGAATTGTATCATTAGTTATTATGAATACCCCCAAATTATGACAGATTCACATGAAGTGTGCCAGGGAAAAGTAGCCGTGAGCTATAATACACAAAATTGTTTATTACCCAAGAGAATTTAGGTGCTAATGTGCATGGTATTGCATCTGTGAAATTCTGAAACCCACAAAGGATTTGAAGATAGAAAGCCAAATAAAACATAATACAGAGGGAAATGATTTTGATTATGTAACATTTATATATAGCATTTCATTTTACATTTTCAAATTGCTTTTCAGTCATTGGCTTATTCTTCCCAGCACACCTGGGGAGTGCATCCGTGCTGTTTTCCTCTGTTCATGGCTGAGGCACCTGAGACTGAAAGAGGCAAGGTGTTTTGTCCAAGAGCACAATAGGGGCAGGGTGAGGAATTGTTCATTCATTCAATCAGACGTCTATTCAGCGCTACACTTGGCAAGGCACCAAGGTCTGTGTGGAGGCCGAGCACAGAGATGTGGGTTGTGCTTTTAGTGAGCTGGAGCAGTAAGGAGTTTATCAATTGGGAGTACTCCAGGCAGATAGTGGGATTCAAGGCCACTGAAGGATGGGTAGAATTTTGACAAGCAGAAGCAGTAAAGTGTTGGGAATGACACAGAGATACAAAGATGAGCGAACTGAAGACATACCAGAAAAATGCCTGACTATGACAGCTGTGAGCTGTAGTTATGGGGATGAGATGAGAGAAGAGAAGGAGCAAGTTTTCCAGGTTGCTAGGTTGCCTGGGAAGAGAATATGGGCTTCAGCCTGTGGGCACCAAGGATTAGACTCATCTCTGGCTGCTCTTACTTGCTCGTTCTTTTTTTTTTCACTTTCATAACTGAGATTTATTGGTTGAGGGTCAGTACACAGACATTTCAATTCATACACAAGCCTTAACCCATGTACTGAAAAATCTAAAAAGCCACACATTGTGCTCCACGACATAGTTATTCCAGGGATGTCAGCTTCCACCTTGTAGGCCGTTTCTCATCCAATGCTGATGGTGCACCCTCCTCATCACCACACCACTCAATGGTTTGCTCCTTCACAGCACATGGTCGACACGACTAGAAAACGCCGCCATGACCAGAGATGCTGCCGAACAGTTCTGACTGGTAATGGGCAAGAAGCGGTTTTCTTTAGGAAACAGTTCTACTAGAAAACATGGGACTAGACAGAATTGAAAATATTCAGGACACATCAAAGCACAACTAAGATGCCCAACTGCCATACAGAATGCTTTGTATTGCAGGATAGAAAATGAACCCCACTGTGGAATGTTGCACTAACACCAAGATAGTCGCAGCCTCCCTTGATTCAGTGGCCACTATCTTCTGGTTGCACCAAAAAGTAAATGATCAGCCAATGATTTCACCTCTTAAAAAAACATTTACAGGAGGGAGGGAAGGGACCGGGATACCTATTAAGTTTGTATGAGTGGAAAAAAATAAATTAATTAATTAAAAATTTTACACTTAAAAAATGGGATGAGGTGTGTTATAGTTCAGCACAGGTGTCTACTTAACAGTTGAGGGTCGAGTTCTGGGCACATGTGTAGAGAATTAGTGGTTAAGTTGCGTCCAGAGCAAACCTGCAGGAGATTGTCTAGCTGATGGTGAAGGTCCAGCCCATGGTGGGTGGGAGTAGGCCCTGCTGATAGAAGAAATTCAATGTTGGCTTGTCTTCAGTAAACTGGTTTAGAAATCCTTTTGGCAAATAGCGAATCCTCAATTCATATTTCCACTCCTCCGGTGGGTGAGCGAGCTCGTATTTCTCCCTCACACTGGAGATGCCCATGTCCACGTGCAGCCAGTGCACCTCCTCCGACCGCAGGTGACTGAGGCGGAATCCATAGCAGGCCACGTGCTTTACTTTGTGACTGTCCACTATCTTCTGAATGATGCCCCTTACATCAGTAGCGTCTCCATGCCTGATAATACTGGCCCAGGTGGTTGGCTCACTGTTGCTTTCAAAATAATGAAAGACCTTTAATACTCGCTCCATTGACCCCGGGGACCGCTCCATGCCAGTACCCAGATGAGTCTTGGTACTGGAACTTGATGTGTGATTCAAGTTTGGGTCAAGGTAAGCAGCTGGCATTCTTTTGCTGGACGCTAGGTATCTGTCATATTAGTTCAGAAGGTAACCGTGACTTAGTGGAGAAATCAAACAACCATTTAAAAAAATACTCCTAATGCTTCTTTCCTCGTCATAGTAGTCCCACACACCTGGCCACCGCTGGGCGCGAGGTTGAGGCTGCGACTGAGGCGGCGGCTGGGGCGCGGCGGCCCTGCTCCTCCCTCGCGCTCGCTACGGCCCGCCACTTGCTCGTTCTTTTAACCTGTTCTGTATTGAGTGCTGATATATGCTTACTCTACACGCATCTTTTCTTACACATTAGCTTTCTAATTTTTATAGAAGTCTTAAAAAGTTCTTATTATTCCTCATGTAATTGGTAGAAAGAAGGAAAGCTGATTCACTGACGTGGTTGAGCATGGTCCCCGTGGAGCTGAGAACTGAGTGGCTGGAGAGCAGGATCCCTGTCTCCACGCGTTTGAGCGGTGGAGAGCATCCTGGGGCTACTCATAGGTGGGATGCCCCTCCTCCTCCCTGGTTCCATATCTTACCAGAATTAAAGCTGATTTCTCAACATGTATGTTACTGTATATCTAAAGCTGGCTCTGGGGTAAAAGCAAACGCATGGGGTGTTTTTTCTTTTCTTATTCTATCCCACAGTTACACCAATATGTGACATTAGTTTTGTAGATATGTTTCATACATTCTGATCTGTCTAGTCTTTCTACTAAACCAAATCTCTCTCTCTCTCTCTTTCTCATTGGTCAATTCAGTCCCCAGTCCTGACCTGTTTGCCTTAGGGCCCTATGAGAACTCCATCTCTAACTCTGACCATCAAAAAAATAGCTTTTTCTCCCCAGATACAGGCTACCAATTAACGGTTTTACTGTATTTTCATCTAGGCCAAATGAGAAAAATAGTTTACTGTTAATCCAAAAATATTTTGAATCTAAACACTGTTTATTTAAGTCTTTCTAGGAGAAAATAAAGAAATGTTCTGAGGCAATGGGTAGCTACTTAGATAACATAAAGTTAAAACAGAAAATTTTAGTATTTGCTAAATAGGATGCTTCTCATTGATCTAGCTTTGAGGAAAATTTCTTTTTTTGAAAATTCCTATCCATAAATCTTCCTATAGATCAAGTATCTGCCTCAAAATGATTGGCTTTCTGCATGAAAACAGCTAAGTAACCACAAAAATGGAGCATTTTGCAAGGCTAAATCCAATATACAGCCTTCTTGCCTCTTGGTCGTCCAATACCCTGTTTGGCTCTTCTCAGTCTGTACTTTATGACCCAAGTAGTGGAAATTCACAAGTAATAGTTAAGAGTTGAAAGAAAGTTAATATGTAAAGATAATTAAATTTTATCTAAGAATTTAAGGCCTTCCCTTCAAATATTAGACCAGACAGCTGAACCTGGCTTCTGTCCTGTCTTAAAGCACCATGCCCTTTTTCTCTCATTTCAGGGACAGTAGTTGGTTGGGACACATTGGCCTAAGTGTCACCATAGAAGGTAACGAAGTGAATGCAGGGAGCCTCAACTTCTAGATCTTGCAAAGCAGAGGAACTCACCATAAGAGACTGGGAAAACAGCTTTAAAGACTCAAAGGAAATTATGCAACCTATTGTAACCATTTGCATCTCTTTACAAGGGAAAATCCACAATTTGCACTTATGGGGATTTTCCATATTGATGGAAGAAAATGCTAAGGATACCTCAGTGAATCCCATGGAAGGCATGTATTAGCATTAATTTCTTCTAACTATTGCAATGAAATCTGAATGGTTCTTTCCCTAAAAAATGTTCAGTAAAAATGCCGAGAGTCTTAAAGATTACTGAGGTAGAAACATGCTTGAATTAACCTTATTTTTTTTTTAACAACAACCACTTAATAAATCGTTTCCCCAACCAATAAGGCTCACTGCACTGATGTTCTTTTCAGTGGAGTTTCTGAATTCTGATCGGGGGCTAATAGCTGTCATAGACAAGAAAGCATTCTATGAGAAAGATAAATGCACTTTAACTTGCCTTCTGCCAAAGGCTAGCGTAGAAGTCCTTAGAAAGTTGTCATGTTGGCCACCCAAACCATGGGGGTCACTGTGAGGAGGTTGATAATCTTAGATTTCAAGGTCACTGAGTTACAGCAATACTGTAGGCATGTCAAGCAACTCTTGGAAGCTTCCAAAGCAAGGACTGCAGTGTTGTCCACAGAGATTAGTATTCAAAAATGTTTATTATACAGAACTTAATGTAAACAAGTCCTGTGCTTAGCTAAAGAAGTCAACTGTCCTGGAAGCTTACCTATTACAACAGGATAATCTAAACTTTAGATCCAGAGAGGAAAGAATATGGCAAAGGTCAAGGGGCCCAGAAAGGTCCCTCTTCCTTAGAGTTCATGGCTCGCATCAGCTAGGCACGAGGAGAGCCAGAGCACAATTGTCATTCTGAGTCACAGCAAGCATTTAAATTGGACCTGGTCCTTTAAACTGTAACCCATTCAAAGAAAAATGGGGGCGGGGGGAGAAATCCAGGTTTGTTTTCTTGTCTCCCTTTTCCAAGAAGTTGAAGATAAACACATGAGCTCTCAGTTATAGGTCAATATATTTATGAGACCTGCCCGTTTTCCAGGCTAGAGAGTCTGGCCTCCTCATTCTCACCTATCTGCATTGAGCAATAGAGGCGAAGGTCTTATTTCAGCCACAGAGTCCTTCAGTCACATGGGATAAACAAGGCTACTGTTGCTGTGCTGAATTCATCTGTACACTGGAAAAAAAATCATCTGGTTTAATATCAGATCAAGGACTTTTGTGAACATGCAAAATATTTTCTAAGATGATGTTTTAGATGAGTACATTATAGGTATAATTTCCAGTTATATTAAAATTGATAAAGAAGAGAGGTCAGCAAGCAAGCTTATTTTAGGGCTGTTTTATGAACTTATTTACTGCATCATTGGCCCTGTATTCCTGTGACAACAGACTGTGTCTGCTTGTTACTTTGGGTAGTGACGGGAAATTGCTGTACCTTAGTTTGGGAAAGGATCTTCCAAATGATGATAAAGGTTGAAGGAAGGCCTACTTAAGCATTTGTTTTGGTACGTGTCTCATTTTAAAAAGCTGTGACTGGGATTTCATACCTGTCTAATAAGCATCCATGTAATGTTTGCTCAGTGCTTTACAGGCCCCCATTAGTCTCCATAATACCCCTTGAGGGTGGGTCAGTATTACCAACTACAGTTTACATATGAGGAAATTTAAGACATGAAAGGATGATGTGATTTGTGCAAGGTCACTCAGCATGCAAGTCTGACTAATAAAAGATGACTGCAAAGCTCTTTCCAAATAAAAAGTGCTTATGAATGTGAGGTAGGCAAGATCCCAAGGTGAGTAAAATAGTATCTAGGAGTATGGTGCTCATTCACACTCTGTAAGATTAAATTTTTAAAATGCAGACTGATTGAAATAGCTATTCTCAAGCCTGACCGTGCATTAGAAATGTAGCCAGTGTTTTTATAAATGTAAGCAACTAGGCCTCTGCTCCACCTATAGAATAAAAAACTGGAATGTAGACTGTAGATATTTTCTATCTTGGGAAAGCTCTGTAAATGAGTTCTGATGCTTAGCCAGAATCAAGAACCACTTCTCTAGGCTTCCATGATAAACACTGTGGAGTCAATTCAAAAGAGTGTATGTCTGGTGTCTTCCAGTTCTCTGTCCAACTAGCTCATAATTATTATTAGCAAAGAGAAACCAGTCATGAAATAATAAACTATAGCAACCCACATGTGCATCCCAGGATATTATGCCAAGATTAGTTTTTAAGAGCTAACAATCTTCTAGCAAGTCCTCAGACACATGCCAATACAGGCAACTGTACTGGTGAAACTGTACTCAGGCGAAACTCAGTGGGCCACACATGTAAACCAAAATTCGAAAATAAGAGAAACACTGATCAGGGATAAAGTTTGTGGTGGGAAAAAGGAGAAGTGGAAGGGATTTAGTAATAAGGAGTGAAAAGGACATAAATTCTTTATGTTCACAGATGAAACTATAAAAGAATAAATAAAAAAGAACAATCTTAGGAATTTGTAACTTACTAGGTAGTTTTACTAATCTAAGTGATAATATGGGTAACAAGATAATAACCAGACTTGGTTATTATTTGGTTCATTTTACTTTATTTATTTAAGAGGGGGGATGAGAATGCCTGCCAAGGCATACAGGTGGAGATCAGAGGACGACATTCAGAAGTCAGTTCTCTTCCTACATGATGTTGAATTCCTGGGATTAAATTTAGGCTGCTGGGTTTGCGAGCAGGCAGATGCCTTTCTCACCTGCAGAGCTATCTCACCATCTCTTGGTTCACTTTGATATTTTTATTCTAAATACCTTGTGTTTCTTCACAACTCACATGGTGAAAACCTGTAATACCCATCCATCCATCCATCCATCCAAACATGCATGCATCAAACATTTATTGAACAGAGTGAAAAACAGATATAGGCAAAAGCAAACTACCAAAAAGCTAACCAGCAAAACATCCTAGAAAACTAAGCCATAAAGTGGTCATCAAAAAGTATAAACAAGCTCAAGTAGGCATTATTCATAATCGTTAAAAGATAGAAACAACTCATGTCCATAACTAAACTAATGATGAACAGATAGAGATAATGAACAAGTTCAACAATGAAATAAAGATTGGGAATGTAGTTTAGCTGGTATAAGACCCTGGGTTTGATCCCAAACACTGAAAAATGAAGTCAACAGCAAATCCCACAACTAAGTGGAAAGATGTACTCACACAGACAGCATGAAGGGCCTTGAAGATATGCTATGTGAAAGTCAGACATAGAAGACCACACACTATATAATTCTGTTTATTTAAATGTCCTGAACAGAAACAGAAAATAAATTAGTGCTAGCCCTGGGCTCAGAAAAGATTGGGAGAAATAAAGAGTTGCATCTAATGATTGTGGGATTCATTTTAGCTAAAGAAAATCTTCAACAGCTAATTGTGTCAGCTGCACAATATGTTTATACTAAAAAACTATAAATTTTATACTTTAAATGGGTGAATCATATGGTCTGGGAACATTAAAATGTAGACAGATGATAGATAGATAGATAGATAAATAGATGATAAGTAGCTGATGATGGAGGTACATAGCTGATGGTACAGAGATAGATTGATATGCTACAAACTTGAAGGAAGGAGTGATTGATTTTGATTAGAAGTGGTAGGAAATAACATGAAAAATAACATGGCATTTGAACTGACTCTAAAAGGATGATTTTTCTAAGTACAGTGGGAAGAGGAGGCAAGCTCAAAAGATGGTGTTTTCATGCAAGCACAGATTGTTTGGAATAAATGGAGTTTATGATTCATGAAAGGTACAGTTAGATGGGGTCCAGATGATTCCCTAACCTCCAGAATTTACTTTTCACTTTCTTTAAATCAATATAGAACCCTAAGAGTTTATGGTTAGCACCCATTGTCTGAAAGGACATAAACTGGAGCTGATTGATGATGTAGTGGGAGGGTAATGAGCAAAGGAAGTCATTTAGGAAGAAAGGGTACTGAAATGTATGAACTACTGATGGTGAAACTATCAGTAAGGATAGTCTCCAAAAAGGAGACAGACTTGAGGAGATAATTAAGAGGTATAATCATAAGGCCTATGGACAAGGGGAGCAGGTGAGAAAGTACAGGATATAAATAGCACAATTTCTTAGATTTCATAAGGAATTGGACCCTTCTTGATATGCTATTTAGAATCATAACACAAAAGCTATTGCTTAACTAACACCCAGCAGCCAAATTATAGCTCTTTAATGCTGTTGACTGATTTCTGATTACAGGGACTCCTCTTTTTTTTTCTTCTTCCAAACAAAGGAATATGTATTGTTAATCAAGGGTGGACTGAAGAATGCCAGTTTCATTCTGTTGAGTACTTTAAAAGGAGACCTTCCCTTGCTGATGAGCCAGTCATTTATGGCTTGTTAGGGATGACTAAGTATTTACTTCTTGCTTAGATAGCTTGCCTAGAAACACTTCCTTTGGTGTGAGCAACTTGGATTTACTACCCAGGCAACACCTCCCATCTACCACCCACACTACCTCTTGGCTCAGCTCTCCCAAGCAGGTGTTCATAAACATCATTTTGTTTTGCTTGTAATAAGAGTGCAAGCTCTGAAAAGCATAGGCTGAATGGCTTTGCACATTATAACTTTCACTTCAAGGGTTCTGTAGGGAAGATATCAAATGGTGGGGACTCCAGGATGAGGAAGACAAAGACTGGCTTTGCTCTTAATCACGTCAAGCCACACCAGCATTTCCTACTAGATAGAAAGGCAACCAGGTCCTGAGCAACAGTAGAAATAACTTCTTTTGTCTATTTCCACTGCATGATGGTATACTCCCTGGGGTCTGTTAAGGCTTCCTTTGTGAGCTCTGGAAGGTGTTGCAATGGGATACCGTCTGCTACTAGCAGAATTTGAGAATGGTCCCTAACAAATACCTTAAAGGGGTTTACTAGGCAGGATGCAGCATTTAGAACCCTACTCAGAGATGTGCGTCTCTGTGCCTGTCAGTGAACAATGATGGCAAGTTAGTTATTAGCAGAGCTAATGACAGTCTCCCAGAAAGCCACCTCTAAGGGATTTACATCATAGGCTCAAACAAGGCATTCACAGGTAAGCAATGGGATTCTTTCTACCTGAGATTTCTATTGAATTTCAAATTTAATTTTCTGTCGCTCTGAAATAGTTCTGTGGTCTGATTATAGCTATAGATTGGGTATGGAATGTCCCCCAAAGTCCCACGTGTTAAAGGCTTGGTTTCTAGCCCATGGCATTATCAGGAGCTGATGGAACTTTTAAGATGTGTGGTCTAATGGTGGAAAGTCCTTGGAAGTGTGCCATGGTGGGAGGTGGGTATTGGGAACTGGGCTCCCTTCCTCTTTGTTTTACCATGAGATGAGAAGCCTCTTATTCACTTCCCATGATAATATTCCTTGTCATAGGCCCAAAAGTAACAGGACAAACCACTGACCACATACTGAAACATCTAGAACTGTGAACCAAAGTAAGTTTTCCTTCTGTTGTTATTTCAATGTTTTATTACAGTGATGGAAGCTGACTACCACACTCATCTTTGGATTTGCCTCTTCTACTCCAGTGTGTTCTGAGGGCCTATTTTGATGTAAGTACACTTCTAGGGCGAAGGATGGAGGGAGCCCCTAGGGATCTGAAGAGGCCAAGACCTTGTGTTACACCTTGATTATAAAGTGCCCACCACAGAACAGTTGGTCCCCAGATGGCAGTGCTGTTTTGAGAGGTTGTAGAAACTTTAGGGGGCTATTTGGGTAGGGTTGGAGGAGTTACATTCCTCGCCTCACTTCATCCTTTGCTCCCTGATCCACTGAGATAGAAGCTGGCCACAAGCCTCGCCTCTGTGCCTTCCTTTCTTCCATTGCTTTTTCAGACCTTTGGCTATAATGATGAGAAGAGTTACTGATACACCCTGTTGTCAACTAGTCGCCTGCTTTTGTATCCCCTGCTGCAGTGCATATCCTGAAGCTCTCTTGATCTTCTGTAGGGCACCTGACATGGAGGGATGCTGGCCACCAAATAAATAGTCCCTTTGTCAAACTGCACCTCAGAGGACTCCTAGAGAAGGGAATCTAAGAGAATCTGTAATGACATTTGCTGAACAAGACTTAGTCTGCATTCCTGTTCCTGCTGAAATTCACAGTGTACTTCTAACCAAGCGAAACACGGTCACTGTTGGCACTGTTAGTGACAGAAAATGATCATGTGGATTTGGCAGTGAGAAAAAAAGATTTATTTCCAAAATGCAAAAAAGAGTATTAGAAAAATCAGTGAAAAGTGATCATGTTTGATGAACAGAAGGCGCTGTTCTTGACTTCAAAATCATAAAGAAGATTAATAAAGATTTCAGATATTTAAGAAAAATGATCTGATAATAGCAGTGCCAGTGGGACTGTAAGACTCTTAACTGCTCCCTTATGGTGAGGAAATGTCTCCATTTAAATGTGAATCTTAGATTGATGTCTAAATTTCCCTCTTTTCTTTTCCCCTCCTCAACATTTAGTTTTTCTTCCTGTTTAGTTAACCAAAAAGTTTTAAGTAGGGAATTACACGTAATTACAGGCTCTGTACTAGTGGCAAAATGATGCTTGTTCATAGTATTTGTAATCATCTGATCATCTCTTCCTTCTTCCAATGGATAATTTAGTTAAGAAGACAGTAGTGTCCTACAATTCTGTTAAAGACATTCTTTTGCCTTTGTTTGGTATAGAGATTATTAAACATTTCAAGAACTATACTATATGCTGCCCATCTGAATAAATAGAACACGATGACTATATTTGAGTAGGGCAAAAGGAGAAAATATTTATACTAGGTTTTACCTATTTAAGTTTTCTGGTAAGGTGAGGAGATTGAAAAGACTGTCTAAGTTGGAGAACCTTACCACGATGGACAGCCGTTAGCCTGCACTTCCCAGCTGAAAGGCTGTCTCATGATGTCAGGTGAGAACTCTGTGGATTCTTTGCCCTTTCCACCTTTTAGTACTGCTTAGAGAAATCTGACATTGCTGAAATCTGCAACTTGAAAATGCTTCACAGAGCAGGATTCTTGCCAAATTCAGGAATCTTGGTAGTTTGCAAAGCAAGAGATGTCATGCAGAACAAAAGACTAGATACCAGAAGCAAGCAATTGCAATGGGGATAAATCCTACAATGTCTTAATCCCCTCCAACCTGGGATGGGCCTTATTCTAAGAATAATTTTACAAAGAAAATAGAGGCTGTGGCGGAATTGGACCCCAAAATTTAGCAGTTCTGGCAGTTTTTTTTCTCAATTTCTAATGCCCCTTTATCACCTACATTATGAATCAATGCTGATTTCTCTTCTCAGCATTAAATTCATAGCAAAGACCACACAATAGTGCTTCACTTATCAGGTCAAGGAACAAGCTGTTCTGAATAAGCAAATTTCCCAGCTAGTAGTTAGCCTAGTGCCATTGGTTATTGGATTATTTTTGGCCAAGTTTAAAAAGTATATATATATTTTTAATTTACTAGAGAAGGAGAGGGAGAAAGGGAAGAAGAGAAGAGAGAGAGAGAGAGAGAGAGAGAGAGAGAGAATGGGAAAATGGAGATAGAAAAAGAATGACCCTGTATACCATAGCACACTGGTGAGATCAGAAAACAATTTCTAGAAGTCAATTCTCTCCTCCCGCTATGTGGGTTTTGGGAATTGAACCCAGGTAGGTCTCTAGATTTTTATGCAGGTCCGTCCTTTATTTGTTGAGCTGCCTCATCAACCCAGTTTTTGAGGGAGTTTTTTCAATAATATTTGTTTCTCTTCATAATGTGTTACTTAGGTAGCCAGGATTGACTTTGTATGGTTAAAACCTTCCATGTAATGCAGTCCTGCTCTAAGACTTAGGGTTTTGGGAAAGTCATGTCACGGTGGTACATAGTCATTAATGTAGCAGTCATGGGCTCAAGTTTGCCTTTAGCTTGTGTCATGTCATCTCAATTCTTGGTGTTCCAGGATGACTAAAAAGAGTTCCTATTGATATTTAGCCGACCCTGCACTTTATCATGAGAAGGGATGCTCATGACTCTCAGTATGTTCCTGTGGCTGGACTTACTGTTTCCAATCTAGAAACAACGGGCTTGTGTTGTGCTGCTCTTCTCCACCATTAGTATGACTGTAACATACCTTTTCTGGAGGTTTATGTCCCTGCAGAATTTCTAATTCAGAAGCTTCACTTTGGTAGTTATATTTTTTAAATGTGAGAGGGGTAGCAAAATGTATACTACCAGTGCCTAAATCAGACTGAACACCTTCATGGTCAGCATAGATTTCTGTGCCCATAGGGAGAGATTTGTGGCATTTACAGGATTTAGGGTCATAGTATACAATATTCTGGTCTCAAGGATGAGCTAGAGTCATGGGCCCATGTCTATGGAGCAAGAAGGGTTGTCATGCTACTGTCAGGGTCACCCTGGGGGCTCCTGAAGTCCACTGAATAGATACTAACTTGCTCTGGTTACTGGCTAACACTGATGAGTCAATGAAGTTTTCATCCCTTATTGGTATGCTTCCTCTTAGGTGATTCAAGGTAGTATCTGTGAAAAATTGCTGAAAGAGGGATACATTCTGCAACTTTGATTCATCCTATGATAATCTCTGCTGCCTCACCAAATCATTCTCAATACAGTCAACATTTGTATCAGTTTTCTATGGTTGCTGCAATAAATGACCACAATCAGTGGTTTAAAATACAAATGTATTTTCTTACAATTCTGTAGGCTAGAAAGTCAGAAATCACTTTCACTGCATTTAAGCCAAGGCCCAGACAGGACTCGCTCTTCTGGGGAAGTTCTAGGTGAGAACCTATTTTATTTTGCTGTTTATATTCTGGAAGTCACTATCATTCCTAAGTTCATCAGCTCTTGCTTGCAGCATGATAACCTCTTATTTCCATTGTAATATAGTCTATCTTATGTAGACTATGTCATATATTCTTCCTTGTGTAGTCAGGTCTCCCTTTTATATGGACAGTTTGTGATTGCATGTGGACAACACATAATTTCTCCATCTACAGACTCAACATCTTAAGGAGGAAATTATCTAGCTTTCAACAACATTGATGTCCTTGTTTCAAATCAAATTTTGTTTTCAGTTCCTGTCCTAACTCCTTTGATACTTCAGACAATTAGAACTGTAGGAAAAGCTCCTTCCTCAAAGATATATTCTTATCTCCCACTAATGTCAATGTCATATCTTTCTCTGTTTCTCCTTTCAGAATGCAAGCCTGTGGGAGCAGGAACTTTGGCTCCCATGTTTGTGCTGTGTCCCCAGTGCTGGTGCCACCAGATCGTCAAGGTTATTACATAATAGAAAGTAGATTCGTTTTTTCCTTTTCCAGCTCTTATTCCCATCCTCAACCTCTGGCAACTTCCCCTTTTTCTCTTGGATCAAGATAGCGTTCTTTGGGGCTTTGTACTCTTCCCCCCCCCCCAATATTCCAACTAGATGAAATTCCAGCAATATGTAGCAGACTTTTAAATCTGCACCTCAAACCCAGAATTGTGTTTTGCACTTGGGACTTGTGTTTTTTCTGTATTTCCCAAATTTTTACGACTGTCTTCCCTGCAATCCAGTCAGCCAGGAATTTCTGCTAATTGTCTTAAATATACTTGATATTTCTTTCTAACTTTACAGGTTCAAGTCCTCTTCATTTCCATGGAGTGGGAAATAAATGAACTTATCACATTATTTCTCTTGACATCTGCTGAATATGTTTGGATATAGTCCAGTTACTGTCTCGAGTACCTGCTGCTCTCATCCTCAGATGAATGGGCAGTGACTGTGATCATGATGTGTATGATGCAGGAAGATGTGCATGACGCAGGATGATGTGCATGACACAGGATGTCGGCCATCATGACCATTTGGGTTAATTGTCCCAAGGTGGATTCTTCCATAGCTTAGAACTAGTATGGCTGTTGGTATCACAAATGCTGGGTTAAACTTCCCTTTTGAGATTTCAGAGTGGAGAATGTGGGAGGAGCTTGCCTGAAGCAGAGCTGAACAGAAAGCTCAGGAGTCATGGGTATGGGTCAACTACAGTGGACACTGCATATGGGACAGGAGCTGGCAAGCCTGGAAGGAACAGAAAGGTAAGGGACCATGAGAAGGGCATCACCTCAGTTTCCTATGGCTCTGAAGCCTCACCATATTCATTTCTACCATGGGTGTCCGTGACATTGTTGTATTAAAACCCAAAACACTAGCGTGAATGAGTCCCTGTTTTCTCAAATGAATTGGCCAGTAAATCCTTATAGTAAGATACCTAAAAGAAAGAGGGGTGCGATTACTCTAAGAGCAGCAATAGGAAGTCCGTGAACTTGGTGTTCATTCTCATCTTTCTTAAAATATTAGCTTAAAGAGGGGCAAAAAAAGGCATATTGTTCTTTTCCTTTGGAGGTAAATAATGAGCTTATGGTACCAATCCTCATATAAAAAGCAAACTTAAAAAGAACAAATTGATTCCTGAGAACAGAATTTCAGAAAAGAAGAGTATGTGTGGCTACAATATCACATGTAAGTGACATAATGTTTTCTGATACTTGTCCATAGTGGGACTAACTACCTTTTGGATGTCACCCTTGTAGATGTGTACCTTTCATTTTTGCAAGTCACTGGGACCAGAGGATTTGCTGAAGATCTCTAGCAGTCTTCATTACAAAACTATTCTTTAAGAATAAGTGAATTTGGGGCTGGAGAGGTGGCTCAGGGGTTAAGCCTCTGCCTTGCAGGCAGAAGGTCCTGAGTTCGGATCCTAGACCCCACGTATAGACGCCGGGCGGAAGTGGGGGCGGCCTGTGTTTCCGGTCCTGGTAGGGCGGAGCCTGTGAATCCCGGGGCAGAGTAAAAAAGGAGGAGGTGGAGGTGGTCCATGGTGGTTCCCAAATTCGTCCGTGGTTCTACACACACACACACACACACACACACACACGCATACGTGCACAGTTGAAGAAATAAAAAAAATTAAAAAAAAAAGAATAAGTGAATTTATTCAACATTTACAAATAAAAACCAGGCATATGCAATCAATATCCAGAATATGTGATTCTTCCACAAAGCATATTCACTTTATTGATTCATAAAACATTTTATTTATTTGGGACAGTGAGCAGGCATGCTCCTGGAATTCAGAGGACAACTTTCAGAAGTTGGTTCTCTCCTTCCACCTACCATGTGGGCTCTGGGAATTGGACTTGGATTGTCAGGTCTATGCACAGGCTTGTACTTCCACTGAGCCATGTTGGATTTTTTTTTAGTCTCTAGTCCAGGTTGATCTTGAATTTGGAGCAATTCCTCTGACTCAGTCTTCCAAAGGCTGGTTAAGTTAAAAGTGTGAGTCATCACATGCGATTTAGAAAACATTTTCATTTGGGATTGTCACTACCCCTCTAAAATGTATTCAGTGGAGTATTTCTTGTTCATTTCAAACAAACAAACAAACAAACCTAGACAATTTGGGGACACTTTAGGACTCTCAGGAAACATAAGGTCACTTTCCATCATGTTTAGAGCAGCTCCTTAACCCACAGCAAACCGGTTTCACTCTGCTTCTCCTTTTTTGA
Organism: Typhlomys cinereus; assembly: GCA_023101885.1. NCBI lineage: Eukaryota > Metazoa > Chordata > Mammalia > Rodentia > Platacanthomyidae > Typhlomys > Typhlomys cinereus. Next base: position 272,352 of record JALPQD010000719.1, read on the forward strand.
GGCTTGTCTCACACCAGTTCTACACAAACACACGCACATGCACACGTGCATACGCACACACACACCATTGAATACATGTACTCATTATACATCGAGCACATTCCCCCCATGCCATCCTACCCTGCCATTTCCCTCTCTCCGCTCATATTGGTCCTGCTTCTGTTTGCTTCTACTCTCATGTCTCATGCACATATACAATTTAATGTATGTATTTAAAATTTAGGAACTTACAAAAGAGAGAAAACATACAATATTTGCCTTTTTGAGACGCCTTAACTTGCTTAATATGATTATCTCCAGTTATATCCATTTCCCTGAAAACAGCACACTGCCATTCTTCTTTATAACTGAAAAATGTTCCACTGTGTATATATATATTTTCTTTATCCACTTTCTGTTCTTAGACACCTGACTTGTTTCATAACTAAGCTATTGTGATTAGTATTATAGTAAACATCAATGTGTGAATATCCTGGTGATATGGTGAATTAGAGTCCTTTTGGGTTAAATACCCAGGAGTCTGGGTCATATGGTAGGTCTATTAGCTTTATTAAGGCATCTAGACTTCCACGGTGGCTGATTAGTTTACATTTCCACCAGCAGTGTATGAAGGGTCCCTTTTGTCTGCATCCTTGCTAGTATTGCTGTTACACTTTCTTAGTGACTGCCATTCTGATTGCAGTGAGACAAAATATCAATGTCATTTTAATTTTCATTTCTCTGATGGCTAGTGGGTTTGAACATTTTTATGCATTTTTATCATTTTATATTTAATCCATACAATAACTAACATGTATCCTTAATAAAAAAAACATAGTGAAGTAGTGTATGTATTCAATGAACTTTTTTTGAAGTTATTGGTCATTTGTATTTCATCTTTTAAAACTGTCCATTTCATTAATCCATTTATTCATTGGTTTGTTTAATTTATTTAGTTTTTAGTGTGTGTGTGTGTAGAACCACCGGAGAATTCGGGAACCACCATGGACCGCCTCCACCTCCTTCTTGTTTACTCTGTCCGGGGATTCACAGGCTCCGCCCTACCAGGACCAGAAACGCAGGCGGCCCCCGCTTCCGCCCGGGGTAGTGAGTGTCTCAAATGGCTGTGCCTATTCCTTTTTTCTTACCTACTATCAACCACTGTGAATGAGAACTGCTGCTATAGACAACACTACATTACTTCAGTGAGTGAAAACAGAATCTGGTCACAATATTAAAGCAGAGAGAAGCAAGTTAATAAGGTACAGCAAGTACAGTGAGGGTTTGTTAAAATGGTTCAGCATCCAGATAGGCACAGTAGCAAAATGACTTTGCTAGATTTTAAGCTAAGTCTTGATAGTTGAACAGAAGCAGTGCAGAGTATGAGAATAAGGAGAGAGAAAAGCAAAGGTAAGCCATGAGGGTATGGAACGGATGGCATGGGCAGAAAGTGGCAGGCGATTATTATGGGGATCATCTAGTAGTCTTGTAGGGCATTACCCTCCTGCACGCAAACAAGGATTCCATAGTGTCTGGGTGCCCTTTGTTTCTGCCAAACTTCTCTGGGTAAAATGAAAGTTGTGTAGCCCCTAGATCCTAGAGTCGATGATCCTTTTCTTAGGCCACCAGTTGGAAAAGTTTCAAGAAAAGATTTCAAGAGTTTCTTTCACTATCTCTTTGTAGGTGGTGGTGGGGGGGAAGAGAAAGAGAAGAGGGGAAAAGAGTCCATCCAAAAAGCAGGACCAGCCAGAAAGCATGGAGGTTTATTCCTTTGGGGGCAATACTTTCCTAACTCGAGCCATTTGTCAAGCTTATTCTTTTGTTCTGTACTAATTGGAAGCACTTCGCATGCACCAGCCAGTGCTGCTAGGAAAAAAGCTTTGCAGGACACCCAGAAGAGCTTGACTTCTAATGAAGGAGCAAATGCAGTTCTCATTCAGGGTTCAGGGTTCTGAATTTATTATTGGTAGAGTTCATTTTCTTGAAGATACTAGGTTGATATTTCCATTTTCTTGTTGGCTATTGTTTGTAGAGACTTCCCATAATTTCTTTTCCACATGGCCCCATTAGGCAGTTCACAAGATAGATGTTTACTATTTCCAAACTAGCTAAAGCTCATTGCTCTGATTTCCTCTTTGAAAACATCCAGACAGAACCCAATGGCTCAACCTAATTAGATGAGGGTCACCCAGGATAATTTCCCTTTTGCCTTATAATGTAATATAATCATAGTGGAGATATTTCTACCCACTCACAGGAGGGGATTGTATAAGACTGAAGGTCAATGAGGTCATTATAGAAATCTACCTACTATAGGACACCAGGTATGTATGAAGATGTAGTCTAGAAACATGCAAATTATAAATAGTTATTTAATTATTTTCTTTTTCTATTGTGAATCTGAAGGTCATCAATTGCTTGCAAATTTGTTTGGGATCCAGAATGGCTGGAGGTGCTATCTCTGAGAAAATTCAATGAAATCCCCACAGTAAGTATAGGGAACACTGGAAATATTGGGTTGGAGGGGGCAGGACCTGGCCCTATAGCTGAGTAACTGGCTAAATCCTAGATAGTCCCTAAATTCTTCCTAATGTATATATGTCTAAAGTTGAGTAGCTCTAGTATTTTACATACCAAATCATACTGACCAAATTAAAAGTCTAGTAGTTCACAATATTCAAATATATCATAAAAGAATATTATGATAGATATATTACCATGAAGTGATATGTGTGTGTTGCATGTGATTACACATCTACATACGCATGGTCTTTCAGTGAACCTGGAGCTCACTGATTGGTTAGATTGGCTGACCAATAAAGCTCTGGGAGATTCATCTGTCTCCCCTACCTCTCAGTGTTCAGGTTAGGACAGCAGTCATGCGTGGCTCTTACATAGGTGGTGGGATCTGAACTCAGGTTCTCTTGCTTACACAGCAAGCACTTACCCATTGAGTTTTCTCCCCAGTCCTCAAATGCCTTGTTAAGCATCATGTCATTTTCAGAGGAAAAGGTAGTTTTAAGTGAATTCACATTCCTATGATGTGTGAATCTGATTAAATATAAACAAGGGAACAAAAATACATTTTAATGCTTGATAGAACTTATATATTCAGTTATGATTAGAAATTAAGTTTTCCCAGCATAAAATTTGATTAAATTACTGTTTTATAAGTTGAACTAAGTTAATTGATAACTGAATAACTCTCAAAGACAGTCCTCGGTATTACAAATTAATGTTGAGATTCATATACACATATAAAGAGCAGGTGTTAAGTCTTTCTTTTGTCTTTCTGAAGTGAAGTCTTTTTGGCTGGATAATTATTCTCTTCTAAACCAATAAAATGAATTCTAATTTTAAACAGGTATTATTAAATCCCACTGAAATAGGCTTCATGCAGATGTATTTGTTAACACATTCCTTTATTGACTGTGCACAATTATTAACAATTCACATTTGGCTTTATCTTCAGAATGAAAGAGCATTTGCTCCTTCATTAGAAGTCAAGCTCTTCGGGGCGTCCTGCAAAGCCTTCTTCCTAGCAGCACTGGCTGGTGCATGCGAAGTGCTTCCAATTAGTACAGAACAAAAGAATAAGCTTGACAAATGGACTTCTCTCTTCTATGTCAGCTGCTCCTTGTCAATACTTTCCTCCTAGTTTATAAAATGCCCATAAGTGAGAGGTTCTCATAAGATATTTGCATCACTCAGAGTACAATGGCTATGTTTTTGTGGTACCACTGGGTTCTGAACATCAACAAGAGACCACGTGACCATGGTTACGCCCGCAGGAAGATTTCTGGTGACCGAGAGGGTGGAAATCATGAGGGTGGTAGTCAGTCTTCAGCAGCTTGCTGTTCAAGTTTCAGAAGTTGCTTTTCAAGTTTTGAAGTATTTACTCGATGCATCATTAGAAACTGGCCATTCAAATGGAAGACAGGAATGTCAAATTTATACCTTTCATACCAAGTAGAGTTTTCTGGAAGTGTGATGTCCACCTCCTGTAAAATAAACTAAAACACAGACAGGCTAAAGCTTTGTACGGTCGAGACTACTGAGTAAGGCAACAACTGCAGTGATACTCTGAGGTTGATTCTCCAAGGCCCAGAGGCTTCCACCATGAGTCAATGCCCTACGCATTCTACTCCTGATCTTCCTCCTGGCCGCTACACCCACTGCTTTCAGCCAGAAAGACTCTACATGAAATAAAACATGTCCCAGGTGGGAAGCTGCCTAAGAATCAGGACATGAGTTTTTGATTGCAAGAATGGCAAAGCTGGGATGGTTTGCCACAGGGAAAAAACTTACATGGGTATTACAAAAACAGTTAAAAGCAATGGGAATACAAGTTTTAGAGAAAACATAAATAGTGTACCTGCTAGTTAACTCTGACTCATAATAAGAGTCAGAATAAGAAAATCAGTACTGTTCAGAGAAAAACACTTAGGGGTAATGAGTTTTGTGGAAATCAGCACTAAACTCTCCAAAGAATAGAAAGAAAACTAAATGAAAAATCACTTAATCTCTTTTCCTAAAGAAAAATTCCAAGGAGATATTTTATACCATATTCAACATCCATCCCATATACCCAAGAGCCACATAACATTATATTACCCTGTTTTTGTAAGGCTTGAGAACTTCCTTGGCTTCATCACAAAGGGGACATGGATCCTACAGAAACAACAACAAAGCAGCTATTAAACCTAAAGGCAGATATTTGGCACAACAACAAAACACAAGGAGCATATTATATTACTTTACAGGATAGTTGTCTTCCAGGTTAATTACACTGTTTTATTTCCAAAGCAAGATACTATGATAGAATCTTATATGTGGCTAGTATTCCAAGTTAGATGAGTACCCTGTATTCTTTGGTTGTTTTGTTTTGATATTTCTTGTGTGTGTGTGTGTGTGTGTGTGTCTGTGTAAACTCATGTATGTGTGCTTATAACAAATCACATGCTATTTTTCTATCATTCTTCCATGTGTATCTATGTATCTATCTATAGATCATCCATCTATGTATCTACTTACCTAACTACCAACCCAAAAGCTCTGCCACTCGTAAGTCAGAACACTTCAGTGGTCTAGTAGAGTTGACTTGGCTGACAGAACCAGAATGGCTGGGACTGTTGTGACTGGCTGGGAAGCATGGAGCCTAACCAGTCTATTTTTCCTAATTAGTTCAGAGTAATGAATCTGTCAGGGCAGAATTAGTCGGTGATTATTCTACCTTTAAAAAGAGAAAAAGGTCTATTCAATTCCCATGATGATTGTAGCAATTCATAATGTTTTGTCTGTATTCATATTATAAGCATCCACAAAAGATATCCTAGACTAGTCTAAGAAAAGAGACCATCAAGTTTTCTTGTATGAGCTCAAAACAGATTCAGTGGTACTGATACTTATGCAAAACTGCTTTTTAACATATCAGGAAGAAATGCTCTATTACCTTCCTTCATCTTAATTTATAGAATGTTTTCAAATAAAGATAGATATTTCTGGATCTTTTGGTCCTAATTTTCAAGGACAGAGAATTCAGTTCATCATGTTGTTATAAGCACTACCATAAAAAGATAGTTTGTGATACCATAAGACAACCATGCTGATTTTTAAAATTATGAATTATGTATATATATATATATGATGTATGTATGTATTTGTGTGTGTGTTTCAGAGGGCATTGTATGTCCCTGTGGAGGTCCAAGGGTGACTTTGGGGAATCATCCTGGATTGCTTCTATCTCAGTTTTGGTGGTATTTTACAGGCTCTGCACACCAGGGCTGGAAGTGCAGGCCACAGTCGTTTCTGCCTGGCATTTTTATGTGGGGCCTGGGATCTGAACCAGGACCTTCTGTTTGGGAGGCAGAGTCTTAACTCCTGAGCCGTCTCTCCAGCCTCATTCTGATCTTTTTTAAAGAAAGTGTCAAAAAGTCAGCATAAAAGCTTAAAAACGAAAACAAAATGAGAACATGCTAGACTGTAGAAGCACTGAATGTGCCAAAATTTTGCTTTTATATCAAAAGTTTCAGAAGAGCCTAGATCCAGGTATTTACATTGCTTTCCTTGTAAATTTGACTTGTAGAAGTTTGTGCAAATTATATACACAAACTTGGGTGTGTACATTTGTGAGGAGGTTAATCACACCTTAAAAGGAAACAGTAGGTAGGCTCTATGGTCAGGATCATCCAAAGATCTTCATGGTCCTTGCTAATTTTCTACTTTTGAGTTGTAACAGATATTTTCTGGATTGCTGTTTACCACCAACTCTTCTTTCTTCTAGCAAGAATGTTGTGATTTTGTTCCACAGGAACTGCTATGGCACATGGCTAATTCCAAGTCTAAGCAATGGGGGCAAAACATTTAACCTCAACTGAGACAGTTAGAACAACCTATCCCTTTTGCTCATGATTAGCTCAAGGTTGGGTCAATCAGAACCATGGATAGTCATGAAACTATTGCTGAAATTTCTGTAGAAGTATGAAATGAAAGATTTGGAATTTCAGAATGTTGCTGTCATTCATGAAAAATACCAATGTGAAGATGGATTTAATTCAGAAGATGTGAAGTTGAAAAGTGATAACCTTGGTTCCTAAATAAAGTTCTTCCTGAAACTAATCAACCCATAAAATCGATTTTATTGTTTAAGCCAATCTGGAATGTATGTTCTTTTATGTCTAACTGATAGAGAACTGATGCTTGATTTTAGAAATTCTTTTATATGACTTGAATTACTGAAGGGGAAATGATGTCTTATTATGTGCTTCATAATTACAGAACACAAATTAAGATGAATAGGGAAGAATAGGGGGCAGTTTATTTACTATTATTATTATTATTATTTTTGCAAATGTTCCAGCTATCTCAGCTACAGCCTAAACTAAGAAACAGTGCAGAACAGTAGACCATGTAAGTACTGCTGGGCTTAAGGGTTATTTCATTTTTCGGGTTAATTCTCATACGTATTTCCTATCAGAAATTATCAGATAACAAAACACCTTTGTTTCCAAAATTTCCAAGGTGCATAATATATTGATGGCATGTAATCAATTCAGATTAAATGTTCTCAATAATAAATTCATAAAAAAATCTATTTAACCTTTTTTTGGGAGGAGGGCAAGGGACTTTGAGACAGGGGCATTCTACCTAGTCCAGGCTTGTGTTGAACTTGATGTAATCTTTCTGCTTTGGTCTCCCAAGTGATGGGATCACGGATATGTACCATCATAATTGTTAGACATTGTGAGGCAAAGGCTTGAATCCCTGAGCCATCTCCCAACCCCACTGGAAGACGTTGTTATAACTGTTAGATTTTTTTCAAACTAGTTAAATACCTAAAATTAAAAAAAAAATTACAAAGGGTTTTTTTAGTTTGTATTGCACCATTATTTACCAAGTTATTTCTTTTTCTTTTCTTAGTTATTTCTATTATTCTGCACTTCTTTTTTGATTATAAATTACACAAAGGGATATTAACTGGGAAAAAAGACATTATTAGTTTTATATTACAAACTTCAGGGTGAAAATCTTCTAAAAATTTTAATTATTTCATAGCTTTAAAAGTAATTCTAGGGCTGGAGAGATGGTTCAGGGCGTAAGACTCTGTCTCTTAAGCAGAAGGACCTGAGTTAGAATCCCAGATCCTCTGTAAAAAATGCTAGGCAAAAATGACAATAGTCTGGGAAATCCAAGTGCAAAGCAAAAAGGAGAAGGAAGCAATACAGGATGATTTCTGAAGCACCCTTGGGGTCTCCACAGGCACACACAGTGGCCTCTGATTCTCTCTCTCTCTCTCTCTTTCTTTAATAAAATAAAAAGTAATTCTAGGGCTAAGAAAATAAGCAAAATCACCTTTATTTTTCAAGTTTTCTGTATTTGTGAATTTGCCTTCATGCTAAAATTTATTTACAACTCCCAAAACAATACTTGGAGTACTTTTGTGGTCATTCATAGATATGATGTACACAAAGCAATGACAAATTTGATTTGCCAGGAGGGTTCATTCTAAATTAAGGTTCAAGAATGTAATGTTTTTTCCTTCTTGTTTAAACTGCATACTATAAACATAAGTTATTTTTCTTCCTTATGGATAGTACCATGGATGCTACTTAATGAATAGTGATATACTTATTGCTTTTGTACTTTCTTTGTTGAAAATTTTAAAAAATTCCAATCATGGTGCTGAAGAAAAGACTGTGATGTGCCTGATGGAAGAATTATAAATGTTAGATAAGCTCCATTTAGGCATGAATTGTAGTGCTGTTGGTCATGAGTGCAACATTAACGACTAAACAATATATATTGAATAAGCCATCTGTAAACGGAAACACACATAAAATAAGGTTGTGCATTTGGCTAGTTGACAAAAATACTGTGACTAGAGGCTCATGGGAAGCTGATCCAATATTTTTCCTAGGAGCAGTGACTTAGTATTTGCTAACTCTATTTTTATGGTGCTTTTAGAACATAACTACCACAAATAACAAGAACTGACTATTTTAAATGGCACAGTTTTAAACATTATAATTACAATCTGTATCTCTTTTTAAAGTGACCATTAACCATTTTAATTTACTCTCAATAACTGTGAGACAATGAAGTATGTGGGAGGGGGGGAATGGAACAAATCTATAGAGAATTTTTCCATTACCTTTCTTTACAGATTTGCTCCCTGTTCATAAATGTACAACTTCTTTCACCCAACAATTTTGATACTTTATTTTTTATGTTGCAATCTAAAACAAAGTGAAAACAAAGTTTTCATTACGTACCTTTGTGAATAAGGTCAGCACAGGCAGAACTCTGTTAGAGGCTGAGACATTTCGTATGAAGAATTTAAAGGAGGATTTGGCAAGCTGCATGCTGCTTCCTTGAAACCAGAGCTTCTTAATTCTGCCAAAAGAAAAACAAGCCAGTAGACTTAATGCATGGTAGACATTGCTCTTAGAATGCAAACAGTAAGCTGCAAGCTTATGATGGAATTGCAAAGTTTTAGAATTGTTTCTTGGAATCCAGACGTGTCAGAGAGGCCCAGATGTTTGGCAAGTGTCCATAACATATTCGCTGTACTACAAGGAAAACAAAACTTTGAATTTTTAAAAAATCCATATTTATGGATTAGTTGTGTACCTAATCAGTTGGTTCCTGTAAGCAAACTTCATGAGTTTGCTAATTTGAGTAAGAAATTAAATTTCGCTTTCAGATTTTATAGCATCCTAATGATTCCCTAAAATAGAGGTGTCCTGAGATAGTTTTTAGTCACAGGGACAGTGACTATCTTATGGGCAAGTATCCAGCATCATCCAGCCCACCATGGGAAAAGAAATAGCAAGTAAATAGTACAGAGTCCCCAACTGCAGATATGAGTTATCTTACAAAATCTGTGAGATGGGGAAACACAAAGCTGTAGTTAGAGGAACTGTAGGAGAGAATCTGTCTGAATTAACTTTACAGAAAAAAGTCTTTGTTCAACACTTTCAAGAAATGTTTTAAAAGGAGATTGCCACGATTTTTGAAAGCTTCATACACAAATGTACTAGTGTTTCTACTGGAGAGATTCCAATAAGAACAATTTAATAGCAGCATGTCAAACACTAGACTTTGAAGCTCCTTCATCCTGCTACTTTGGTTGACTAAGACACACTAATTCTTAGCTATTCCAGTGAGTCTCCAGCTTTGTCTTGAAAACTATCAATGTTTTAATTGTCCTTTTAAAACACATATGCATTGTTAGCTTTACCATTTTCCAATACTCCCAAGATAAACTCATTCTTGAGGGTCATTGATTGTTTCTTTAACACTAGCTCTACAACTTTGTCTCTTGTTTTCCCTGTCGTACTAGTGGCAAGTTGCAACACCTGTAAAACTTCTTTTGAAGCTGGCCGGTGACACCTGTAATCCCAGGCATGCCTATAGGAAATGGGAGGAGAGACCTAAGAGTTCTGCTGAAGAGACCTGGTCTCAAACAAGATTCGAGTGCAACAAAGAATATCCAAAGTTTGTTCTTTGACCTTCACATAAGTGTTGTGGCACACTTGTGCGCACACTCCTACATATGCAAGAACATGCACACATACATACGTTAGAAAAACTTCAAGCTGGGGAGATGCCTCAGAAGTTAAAGCATTTGCCAACCAACACAGTGAAAAGATCAGAGTTCTAACTACCAAATCCCATGGAAAAATGGTGGGAGGGTATAGTGGTCCACCTATAATTCCAGCCTTAGGAAGACAGCCTGAGAATCCCCAGAGAAAACTGGCTAATCAGATTAGCCCTATCAACTATCTCTGGGTTTAGTTAGAAACTCAGCCTAAAAAGATAAGGTGGAAGAATACTCGAGGATAATTCCTGATACTGACCTTAAGCCTTCACACCCCCACACGTGTCCACACATACACGAGCACATATACATATATATGCCCCCCTGTCACATACACATGAAAAAGTGGAAAATAAATCTTCTAATTCTTGAATATCCAGAAACCATTTCTGGTATGAAAATCATCTCAATGGTTTCTCCTTATTTGCCCTGAGACTCGTGTCACCTCCTTGAAAGGCCTTGGTGACTACTTTCCAACATTAGTCAGCCCAGGACATTCTACTTCTTACCTTCTTATGGTTTCCTTTGTCTTTTACTATTTAAAAGTATTTGTGTCCCCTCTATTATAATGTAAGTCCGGTAAGAACAGGTTTTAACTCACCCCAGTATTTCTAAGTATTCACAATTAACCTTGCATATAATAAGTGCTTAAGTACTTACTTCAATGCTGGAGTGAAGCTTTACCTCCCTCTATAACATCATCTTTAAATCCAGCAATTACTATTCAGCCTATATCACAACTAAAGGTAGCCACAGACTTCAGGTTGAGAGCTTAGAACTTATGCTTCTAAATTCTTCACTTCCACTACTTCAAATCCCCATGCACTTTTCCACAGAGGGTACTTGTGTTAATTAAGTGCTAATCTTCATTGGCAGCTAGACTTCTCACTGTAGGATTAACCTTAACCAGAATATGCCTTTAAACAGGGTGATATGACACAGAACACAAAAATCAGATACTGTTCCATAAAAACAATGATAATATGCCTTTACTCTTCTACTTCCACCCAGATCTCTTTGTAACTAAATGTTCTGATAGTAAAGAAATAAGGGGAGGGGGAGAGGGTGCAGTAAGAGAATTCTGCATCTGGAATTACTTCAAAGAAAGTGTGTATGAGAATTCCACAATGTTCTGTGTGACTCTTGACTTATGACTCAGTTTAGCACCAGCATCCACATTTTTCTGTAAATTCAGAAGAATCTAGAACTCTAAAAGGTATATGTGGCAGCTTTTAAACACAGTTTGGTCAACACGTGACTTAAATGATGGGGAAAAATTGAATGTTAAAAGCAGGTATTTATTCATACTATATCTCTAAGCACAAGCAATTAATCTGGCATACAAGGTAAAGAGGCATCTCTGAATCACTAGGTTTGGAAAGACTATGTCACCACTGGTATGTCCTCTTGCAGAAGGGGCTTTCAGAGAAGTTGTACTACTTGTAGAAGGACATTAAATTTAGCTTTATTAAAGGCAGAAACAGCCATTAGAGATGAGAAGGCTAGGGGCTTCTGTGGCAGTGACCATAGAATACTGAAACTACAGCTACATGCCTTGAGTGGAAGAAAAGATTTATTGATGTCTAGCTGGCAAAGAATGGAAACTTATTGCTTCTACTTAGCTGAGATTGAGGTGTTATGGCTTTAGAAAAACCCCTCATGTTCACAAGAGAAATCTGCTTCAGTATTTCCAACATGACAAAACACAGCGTGTGGTCTTGGTTGTACCCAAGACAAATAAAACCTGCCGTAGTAAACAGTTGTTATTCACTCCATATTTGCTGGAAATTGTCCAACCAAAACAGAGAGAAGTAGAGTCCTCAGAGATGCTACACCCATTCTGCTTATAAGTACTTTTGCTTTTTACTGTTATTCTCCATCTCTGCTTGTTCACAGTTTAATTACTTAAACCTGGCATGTTTATTCACCAAGAAAGGCATCAATGTTGTGCAATTTTATGACTTGCATCTTTCCTAAATGTCCTAAGGTGCTTGCATTTTACCATACAGTTAAATTAACTTGCTATGTTCAAAGCAGTGTATCATAAAGTTATATTGAAGTCTGATATGAAAAAAGGTCCTTATCCTTCTCCTAGACAAGTATTAAGGCTAAAATTCCTTAATTCCTGGAGTCCAATTAATGCTACAAAAGAAAAAAACGAAATGAAATCCCATTGGGAACATTCTAATACTCTTCTTAGAGCATTTTATGAACTCTGTAAACCCCAACACCATTGCTGTCAATGTCACAGTCCCCGAATTATGCCTTCTTGAAGCAAAATCTTTATGTGGGCTACTCTATCAATGTGACATTTTCATTAGTTCGATTATTTTTGAGCCATATCTTAGCACTGTAAAAAACACCCTGAAAGGCAGTCTCTGCCTATTAACTTGTGAATGTGGGATGACAACCCTTTCTTTTTCTTCCCCAGGTACTGGGGATTGAACCTAGGGCCTTGCAAAAAAACAGGCAAGAGATCTGTCATTAAGCTAGCTACGTGCCCAGTACTCTCTTCATCATTTCTTTTGAGACGGGGTATTACTAAATTGCCCAGGCTGGCCTTGAAACTGCCATCCTCCTGCCTCAACCTCCCAAGTGGCTGAGATTATAAGTCTTTTTTTTGATTATGCTATTGAAAGCAAGGGTGAAATATGTGTCTTACTATACATACAGACACAGTTTTATCCTTTGTATTTTGTTACATGCTTCGGTGAAAGGAGAACAAAAAGCTGAGCTCATGATATCAAAGAAACACAATTGGGTCACCTCTGTCACAGACTGAAAAGGAAGGAAAAGGCGTAAGACTGGATTTAGAATGTGCTTAAAGCAAATTCTGAAGCCCTAACAATAAAGATGGTGGATCCTGCTGTTTTGAGTCCAGTGCTACTCAGAGGCCCAGATCCTCCTGAAAAAGAAAGAAAACGCTGGTCTTTCAACAAACCGAGGTCGACTTCGTTGGTCTTTATGGGAGAATCAAATACAACATGGGGGGAGGGCTGATTGGACCAATTCAACCCTCCTTGAAGCAAGACAGGGAAGATAACTGAACTTTATAGCATTTTCCCTGAGAAGCACTGAAGGGCACACCATTAAAGCAGCTGATTACAGTACAGAAAGAAGCCATGGTCGTTTGAGCCTTTATTAAGGATTATTCATTTCTTGCTTGAAGAGCTGCCTGAGCTATAGCTGCACATCATTTATGGGAGGCTCCTGGATTTTTCAAACACTGTGTGCATCTGATTAGGAGGGAAACAACATTGTTCTCGCTTGAGTAGAGAAACTGACCTTCACTGACCAGAATTTTAGTCATACAAAGGGTCCTTTGGCACACCAAAGCTCCAAGCACATGCGATCACTCATCGCCAAGCTTCAGTGTTAGTTCATGTGCAAAATCAAAAGGTCTATAAAAGTCCAGGTACCACCTCAGTTATTAACAGATGATGTTAGAGCTTCTGCGCAAAACTATAATGTAAATTTAATGCTGAGCTGACATTAACCAAACACTATTACCATAGCTCTCACGGAACCTGTGTTCCATAAAGAGAGCTCAGGACTTCTGTTTAGTCATTTGTGCCATGTGAGAAGTTAAGTGCTCCATTTCACACTCATTACCAAATATAACATTCCTATTTTTATCCAAATGAATAGAACATACACACTCTCACTCTTTTGGGAACAAATCCCATATTTTAGAATACTGAAAGTTTATGTAATGAGAAGTTGCTCTTAGGGACTTCTTCAGTCACTGGGGCCCACCTAATCCAGAGATACAGGGACAAATGATACCTCCCTAGTTACTCTTCTGTGGTTTTGTTCAGCCAATTATTTGAACCTCACTACCTCTTAAGCAAACAGAAACCTATGAGAAATGAACGGCCCCCATGGAGCTGAGGGTAGTAAGGAAGGGTACAAAACTCAAACTAGCAATTAAACAGATGCTGGGGCTGTCCATTCCAAGGGGCTGTAGAAGAAACCCAGGGAATGGAGGAAGTAGAGAGAAGATTCAAAAAAGGTGACTCCTAACTTACTAATATGGGATCAGATGCTTTTCTAGTATCTCAGCTCCACCAGTCAGGATACCTGGCCTGGTGAACTGCCAAGGGGAAGCCAAACCAGACAAGATGTTGCAACAATGATCCCAAGTTCACCATCCACTCGCGGATCCACTGTATGGGGGATGCAGCTCACTGTTATTTTAACTATGCAGTGTGAATTGATTTGCTTCCACAAAATGAGTGAACCTATGACATGCCACAGTCCCAGGGGCTGCCTCTACTTTGAGATCTCAGTGCCCACAGTTCTCTGCACAGGGAACCAGAGAAGCTGGTAGAAGGTCAGTATTCAGAAGGGACTTTTGTGACAAGAGTGTCCACAACCAAAAATCCTTTTAATTTTCATTTAAGGGTTTATTATGGCCATGGAATTTCCACATATCTTGATGTCTCTCTAGTCTACTGTTTTGAAAAAGTCTACTGTTGTGAAAAAGTTCTTCAGCTGTCTGAAGTTCAGGCCTTGCCTACCCAATAAGATTACAATTTCATTGAAAGCAACATTTATGTCCTCACCTTTTAATAACTCTTCTAATTTTCAGTAAAATTAAGTCATTGGCTTTTTTCTTCATTCAACATGGTATCCAGCTTAATTTTTCTTTCCAAATAAAGCTTATATGAAGTAACCAACTTCACACTTATAAGCAACAAGAATTCCAGGTGACTTAAGTGAATTCAGAAAGCCAATTGATTCTTAACAGAGACAAAAGTTATGCCATATTTTAAAGGACTAATAAACTAATGATATCTTTCACTTATCAGCTCCACAGTGGTGAGGAAAGGGCTGAGTGAGTAAGAGAGGGTTGGGAGAACTCAAGTGGTAAGCTTTGCAAGCTCAAGAATTTGAGTCCTAGAACCTATGTTCTGCAGATCTCTGAGATTCCCTATTTGGTAAGTTCTAGATCACTGAGAGAACCAGTATAAAGAAAAAAATGGGTAGATAGTACCTGAGTAATGACACCTGGACACACACACAGACACACAGACAGACAGACAGACACACACACACACACACACACACACACACACACACACACACACACACACACACACATACATAAGAGATGATCCATGCCTACAAAGAACTAAAAAAAATCTGGAAAATATTTGGGCAGAAGAGAAAAACAAAGAAAACATACATAGGCAAATTAAAAAGATAGGAAATGAAACAGAGATATGTAACAGATCTCTGCAAATGCTTTAAAAGGAAAAAAGTACTGTGGGCTAAGATTGGGGTAGCTTCACACAAGAGGGATCACTAATCATTTAGCATTGGATATATAATCAAAAATGAAAACATTCCAAATTTGGGGTTAGATACTTGATTGGATATAAAGAATAGTGGAAAATAAGTTGGGAAAGTGGAACAAGATGGGACTGGACAAGATTTTTAACAGTTGTCAGGCAACAAGTGATCTGTCACATATGTTTTGGGAACCACTGATGGGTTTTGAACAAGTGATGTGATAACCCAATGTTTTGAAAGATTAATCTGGCAACAGTTAGGGACATATTGAGACTCAAGTAGACAATAACATTTATAGGTATGGTGTTCAGGCAAGCTGAAGATAAAAATCAAGTCTCTATTTCAAGGGTTGTATCTGCAGTTATGGAACTAGATGACATCATCTAAACATTCATCTGCACCCACCCCCCACCCCCACACAAAAGCAGTCAGCAAAGAAGCAGAAAGAATCATTGACAAGGTAGGAGAAAACCAGGAAAGTAAGCTATCCTAAAGCCAGGAGGTGTGTGTGCGTATGGGGGGTACTGCTTTCAGAATGAAGGAGTGGCCTATTGCCCGTCATGGGGGCTGTGTCAGTGAAGCAATATACATGAATCAGAAGAAGTGAGTCTGATGTGGCTCGAAAGGCTTTAATTCTCCCAAGTAATGCTTGCTCCTGAAATGAGTTATCTTCACTCCTTCCTGTATAAGTTAGCATTTTAGTTAAGTAGATAAGTTTTGATTTGGGAAGAGAGAGTGGGGGAAAAAACAGTGAAGGCAAAAGTTGTAATACCTTGAAGGGGACAATAAATTTGAAACTCTTTGTGTGAATCACAAAGCAGAATATAAAAAAAAAAGACTTAATAACTAATTACTTAATAACACTAATAGTTAAGTATCTTTATAAATAAGAATATTGATTCTGTTATTGGCTCAAATGGAAGAACCAAATCCTTAGTAATAGCAGTTTTGGATATTGAAAGTATTTCAAAAAGAAATAGCTTATAATTTCAGATTATGAACACTATTCAAATAATTCAAATCACTGATCAAAGGTCCAACATATATAATTGCTATATACATCGGCAAGTATAGATAAGACCAGTAAATACCTTGGGCCAAGGCACTCAGGTTTTACAAAGTTCACTCAGGTTTTACAAAATTATGAAATAGCACACTTAAATTGAGTTTTTGAAGAAGTATCTTTCTTTATTAGGTTTTAAACAAAGGCCAGTCCCCTTCCAGCTGTTCTTTCTCTGTCCATGTCTTTGGTTTTCAAAGATGGAAAAATTCAAAATCATTACTATTCTGTGAATGGCCTCTTCAATCCATTTATGTCGAAACCGAAGCTCATCAGGAAATGATAAAGCTGAATTTATTAATAATCTTTGAAGACAAACCTTGTCCCAAGAAGTTTTAAACAAACTGTCTACTGAAGTAGAGAGCAGTAAATTAAAATGAACATGGTTCCCACTGAAACTCATCAGAAGAATTAAATATAAACATTGTAATTTTTCATTTAGAACTAAAGTTAGTGTTCATATAAAGCTTTAATTGCAATTCTGCAAATTTGAGTTCCCTGAAAGTATTTTTATTTTTGGTGAGGATTTTATAAGCATATATTCCAAAGAGAAAAGCAAATGTCACTTACTAGCTTTGGAATACTAGGGAAATCCTCAATTCTTGGAACTAGTTTTGTCGACTTTCAAATGGGAAGTCTACCTCTTGTTCTGTGCTCTCATCTCCCAGACTCAAAGGAAGCATGTTCACAGGCTTTTTCTGACCTTTGAAGGAAATCCTGTGCTGAAGAAACACCTGCATCAGGCCTTGAACGAAGAACTAGAAGCAGTTTCTACCTTTAGGAGCCTCAGATACTTTGCCCTTTAGGGAAGACCAAAATTCACAAAGACGTATAAATGTGCTTGTTCACTGTCTATTCTTTTCTCTTTCTTCAGTCATAACTGGAAAGCTGTGGTTAAACAATGAGTTAGGAAATTGCAGCCGAGCACCCCATCTGGAACCTTGTTAACTAGCTGAGTGGAGAAGTTCGTCCAGAAGGAATGATGCATTTTCTCTCTTACTATTAGACAAATGGCAGATCCTCTTCTTGGTATTCTGTCCCACATCCAGAACCACTGCTGCCTTTTGCCTGAGTCTACAGTGAACTAACAAATATTAGGTACAAGAAGAGAATCTTCAGTGTGAGCAAGAGTTTATTTTAAAATCTCAGGATCATAACAGTCACTCTTTCCAGATCATTGCTTCGGACACATCTATCTGGTAACAGGGATGGTACACGTGACAATGTCAGGGAAAGGTTCTAGAAAAATATGCAGCTGAGAAAAATAAAGCAATGTTAATAAAGGATGGGCATATTCTCTCTCAGTGCTATCAGACTATAAGAGCCAGCTTTATGCCTCTGGCTAGCCAGCCACCTGTCCTCATTACATTAACAAGAAAAGCACAAAAAGGAAATTTTTTTCAATATGGCTGTTTCAGTTACTCTGCATGGTTGTTGCATACTGCATGATGAAAACAGCTTTATTCTGGGTTTATTCCAGCTTACAATTATGTGACTATAGTTCTTTGTCAAGAAAGCATTCACCACCACTAAATACTGAGGGATCTGGCCACATATCCACAGACTGCTGAGAGGGACAATCCTCACTTGCCAGATCAACATGTATAGCCAAGAATACAGAAGGATGCCAACTTCATCAATCGGTTCCCTCCATCTTATTCACCTTCCCAGAAACAAGTCCCACTCACCATGGGCTAGGCTTTCCTCATCACCTAGACAATTTCCCACGGGCTTGTTCAGGGCTTTTAACTCAGCTACTCCGGTTGCCAAGTTGACATTAGTATCTAACCATGACAATGGCCGTACTGGGAAGATGCTTATTCTAGTCTAATTAACTCCTCTTCAAAGTTCAACCAGAAAAGATAGAATTTTAAAAATTGTTTTTATTATTTATTCAATTGTGCGTGTATGCATGTGTATGTATGTATGTATGTATGTGTGTGTGTGTGTGTGTGTGTGTAGAACCACGGACGAATTCGGTAAACACCATGGACGCCTCCACCTCCTTCTTGTTTACTCTGCCCCGGGATTCACAGGCTCCGCCCTACCAGGACCAGAAACGCAGGCCGCCGCCGCTTCCGCCCGGCGTCTATATGTGGGGTCTAGGATCCGAACTCAGGACCTTCTGCCTGCAAGGCAGAGGCTTAACCCCTGAGCCACCTCTCCAGCCCCAGAAAAGATAGAATTTAAACAGCAGGGGAAAGCAGGAAACAGACATAACTAAACAATTCTGCTCCAGGTGTAGCTCCGCCCACCATGCTGCAAAATTGTCAGAGATGTCTGGATCTCTTTTGGGAGCCGAGTCCTCTTCTGACTAGCAGCACTGATCGTTTTTGTTCCCAGGCTGTGATTACTGGGAGATTTTCAAATCTCAGAATCTATTCCTTTGATAGTCCTCAACAGCCAGAACCATGAGGGAAAGTTAGGTGTCATATTCCTACTTTCTGTTTTACCGATAACAATATACACCATATAGTACCCAGGAATCTAAAGAGAATTCTGGACCAATTCCTATAGCACAATGGGGTCTACACATACTGCATCCCTCCCTGCATCTTCGACCCCAAAGACACTGACTGACTCAGCAGCTGGCCTAGAGCCAGAGCAGCATATTTCAAATTCAGAGTGTGCAACAACATTCAGTTCAATTATGACATAATGGCTGCAAACCTGTTCCTGAAAGCCAAGAAACTTGAATAATGTGGTCAGGTTATATCAGACATGAGGCCTTAACAGAGTTTAAAAACCAATTTGAAAATTCTTTCATTCCATAAAGATAGCATAAAGATGATGGCAAAACCATCCAGTTTAAAGAATGGAAACAAAGTGCACAAAGAATTAAGAAGACTCCTTTTTATGTTATCCTTTTTAACCACCGCAACCCATTCCCTTTGATACTGACCCCCCAAAAGGTCAGTTTAACTACAATATCTTCTTAGTCTTATTGTACCCAGATAGTAAGGACAGCCTCTTTGGTATTTAAAAACACCAAATTTCAATTCAAAATATCTTCCATTTGTCACTAATATTCTACTCATTTCCAATTCATTTTCCCAAAGAAGTGAAATTATTTTCATGACCACTCAAGACTTGAAGATATTTCATTAATTTCAATTATTTTCTAGCAATAGCTTTTGTGCATTTGAGCTGCAAATCCAACAATTCACTGGGCTTGTGATGTCATAAGATATAGGTTTGCACAAGTGCAGAGCTCAATTTGAATGCTGACAATTACTTATTCTTGAGGCTGGGCCCTAGCAACTTTCAATTACATAAGATTCTACAATTTTTCTAGTCCTCCTCTGTTCTTTTTTTTAAAAACCTTTATTTTGCACACATGCTTTTGTGTGTGTGTGTGCGTGTGAGTGTGAGTGTGTGTGTGTGTGTGTATCAGAGGGTACTGTGTGTCCCTATGGAGGACTAAGGGTGACTTAGGGAATCATCCTGGACTGCTTCTACCTCGTTTTTGCTTTGCTTATGGGATTTCCCAGGCTCAGCCCACTAGGGCCAAAAGTGCAGGCTGCCTCTGCTTCCTCCTGGCACTTTTTATTTTCCCAAGAGTGGCACTGGAATCATCCTGGATTGCTTCTATCTCCTTTTTGCTTTGCTCTGGGATTTCCCAGGCTCCACCTACCAGGGCTGGAAGTGCAGGACTGTTTCCTGCCGTTTCCACCTGGCGTTTTTTTACATTGGACCTGGGATCTGAACTTGGGACCTTCTTGCAAGGCAGGGTCTTAATCCCCAAGCCATCTCTCCAGCCCCATTTCTGTTCTTTCACAACGATTACTTAAAGAACATTTTGATAGAACTGGATGAAACTAGAAAGTGACTTTAGACAGGGAAACTGTTTAGCCAAGTCTTTCATAATTTTGGGGGGCGGGGTTGTTGTTGTTTTTATTTCTCCTTGAACAGTGGCATAGGTATTTATGTGACAACACAGAATTACAGCAGAAGATAAGATTTCAGGTTAGCTTTTTGTCAGACAAAACAAAACAACACCTCAAAAGGCTTTACATATTAATCCTCAGAGTAGATAAAACAACAGAAACCATACTTTATTTAAGGCTTTTTTAAGGTTGGTGATAGAAACAAAAGACTAAGCTTCAGATGGAAAATTTCTCTTACTATAAAACAAGGTTCTGATCTCTAACAAGATTCACATCAAGTTTTTTTTTTTAACATTAAGTTCTTTTTGAACCTGGAGAAAAAGTCAAATTTAGACCCTTTTTCCAGATGTATTATCTCAAATTACCTCAGATGATTTTCTACTAAATAACAGTAGTCTAGGAAGACCATACATATTAAGAAGTAAAAATCAAATAATTCAATGTCATGTCCTTCCCTTCTGACTAAACTAGAAAATATTTTCCTATTATTTCATTATTCATATGAAAACACACAAAAACAATAAGAGGAAGCTCATTTGTTTACAGTTGTAACACTGATTTCAGTCCAATCACAGTAACAACAGAAGGAAGCACATATACCCCATGACTGCCCTGTTACAACACAAAAACTATTGCCTCTACTGGAATGTTGTTAGCAGAGAAAACACATGTGGCTCTCCTTTACTGTTTTTGAGTGACCTGGCTTAAAATAGTGACCTAACGCCGATCTTTTTTTTCCTAAGAGAAGATAAAACCAAGATATAGTAAACTTGAGCATGTTAGTATATTATTGGTTCACTTTAATATATAATCTTTAGCCATCTGCTGAACAGACAGTTGGGTGAGGAGGTGAACCTCGAAGGTATGTGGAGACGGAGATATCAGAGCCTTTACCTTGCATATTCGACTCAATGCAACAAACACACTACAACTCACCAGGCCAGATCTGCTGAGAAGGCACCAAAGTTTGGTGATCATCTACGCATTTTCAAATATAACCTTTCCTGGTTCAAACTGTTCAGCAAAGCATTACTTCTAACTGCATCAGGTAAATTCTGAAAGGTGACATTCTTTTCTCCATCTGCTGCATTCCTAGTTATGTCTTCATGCTTCCAGATTCAGTCTATCTTCAGGAACACTGCCTTCTCATTTTTATAGCATGTACTGAGTTTTCTGCATGGTGTCACGTACTTGAAGTATAAAAATAATTAAGATACTGCCCCTGCCTTTAAAGAACACACCTTGGACAGAGCCAAGAGTGACAACACATAGTGCACATAAGTCAGAGCAATACAACGGCCATAACCACATATTACTGATTGCTACAGTTCGGAAATGATTTGAGTAGAATCAAGCATTGGAAGCTATGTCCCCATCTTGGCAGAGTTGAGGTGATAGAATCTTTAAGAAGGAGGGTCTTAGTAGAACATAATTAGATTGTGAGATTACTGTGATTGTGAGATTAATAGAAGGGATTGATGCTAGTGTCTCAGAATGAATCAGTTCTCTCAATAGTAGTTGTTATAACACATTTAGCTCTTTCTGCTCATAGTTACATTCCTATTTTTCCATCATGATGTGACATCGCCAAGGGACCCTGGTCAAGACAGATATACCAGTGTTTACATTCTCTGGCTAGTAGAATCATGAGCCAAGTAAATCTCTTTACTGTTACCTCACCTAAGGTCTTTTGCTATAGAAAACAAATTAAGGTACTAGTGAAATGAGGTGAAATCCTTAGAGCTGGATACGTTTTTAAAATCTTGTGTGTGTGAAAGAACACAGGCATGTACACGCAGCAGTACACCTGTGGACAACTTTCAGAAGCCAATTCTCTTTCTCTACCATGTGAGTTTACAGGGATTGAAATCAGATTGTCTGGTTTGCATACAGGTATTTTTTTTTTTTTAATCCACTGAGCCATCCTGCTACTCCCCAAAATGGATACTTTCTAAAAACACCAGACACTTTAGATTTTTTTTTTTTTTTTGCTTACTTCTCTGGAAAATTCATTAACAGCTAAAAATTGGAATAAAGGTTTGGGAGACAATGGATAAGGCACTTGCCTTACAAGTATGAAGATCAGAGTTCAGATTCCCAAAGCCCATCTTAAAAAAGGTGGGGGGAGGGACAGAAGAGATGCTCAAGGGTTAAAACTATCCCTCAAAAGCAGAAGGAACTGAGTTTGGAACCCATATAAAAAAATGCCAGGCAGAAATAGCATTTCTGGCTCTATAAGCTGGAGTCTGGGGAAATCCCTGAGCCAAGCAAAAAGGTCACCCTTGATCCTTCACAGGGATACATACACATTGCCCTGTGCACATGCACACATATACGCACACATGCAAAAATACAAATTTTTAAAAAAAGTCATGTAGGTATGATGGTCGCCTATAACCCAGCCCTTGGGAGGCAAAGAAGGAATTTCCAGCACAAGCTGATTAGCTAGTCCAGAATCTCTGGTGAACTCTGGGTTCAACAGAGAGATCCTGATTTAATAATAAAAGTGTATAGAGATTGAAGATACCAACACCAACTTCAGGTCTTCACACATATGTGCACACATATATACTCGAAGATGCATGTGTACCTCCTCACATGCACATATAAGTATATGCACACACATTCTCTCCATATATACATATAGGCAAAGAAAAGAGAATTGGAATAAAAAGAAAGTAATTTTATGCTTTGTAAGCCCCGTGACTATACAGAAATGGAGAGTTGGAGTGTAGGATCATACATCTATGCCAATTTTTTTTGCTTTGTCTGTTCTTCCCCAAAGATTTTTTCTTTAGAATGCACTACATACTTCAAGGGAAAAATGTAGAAGCTTGCTCTGTCCTTGCTACCTGTATAGCTACACATACCTGATCCAGATGGTCCCTCCCCTTCAAAACAATTGCAAACAAGATTAAAATCACATTCAGGGAGCTATTCCAGCTGGCTTTTGGCTTCCTCTGGCGTACACTCCTTGAATAAAGCAGTAAAAAATTAGACTTAACAACAAGAACATAAAGAACTCTCACTACTTAATACTAGATCAGCTCAAAGTCGTCCTACGTTTAAAGCCTTGGCATTAGAGTAACTAAATATACTGGCCAACTAGAGTATATACAAGTTATGAAATACAAAAACTTTAATTAAAACAAAATTATTTTGAAGGCCTTTTTTCCACAGTGCTTCTGTGTGTATAGCATAACTGGGTAGCTGAAACAAAACAGAAACGCAGCCCAAATAAATTCTCAAACTAGAAAATCTTTGTTTCTATTACCTGCCAATAGTCCATCCAAATAACATTTAACATAGCCACATACTTCTCTAGCCAGAGACAAAAAATATCTATCCTTTGTTGGCAGGTGGCTACTACTGGACCACAGAAGGCAAGGAGGAAAATCTGGAGCCTGTTTAAAACAGCCCATAAATCTTAATTTTCACATCTGGGCCTTTTTGCTTCCAGACAAGTCCTCAGCAGAGCAGGACCCAAGTTATTAGGCTACAACGTTTCACAGTGATTAGTTTCTATCTTGTGTCAGCATCACAGTAGTATTTTCAAGATGCACTTGTTTTTCCACGCTTTTTGCTGTGGTGGTTGGTTGATAGTTGAGACAAGGTCTTACTATGTAGTCAAGGCTGGCCATGAACTTGACAGCCTTCAAACTGTCTCAGGACTAGGATTTTGGGTGTGCCCTATCACCATATCCAGCTTCTAGTGTATTTTAACGTTTGGTATCTACACATAACACATCTCATGGACACAACTCTACAATACTGCAATACTGAGTGACAGTTTCATGTGCAAAAACAAGCTATTTCACAATATATATAATATATATATATGTGTGTGTGTGTGTGTGTGTGTGTGTGTGTGTGTGTAACAGCCAAATCCACTTGCTCAAAGCCTAGCATACTGAGGCAACAGAGCTGACTAATTAACCAAAGGCAATGTGTAGTTTACAGGCATCTAGCTTAGACAATATACTGCAAATGTGGGGATATAAAGTTTTCTAAGTACTAGCCATGTCTTTGAGACTAAGAATCTAATGGGTCACACTTGGCCATGTTGACCTTTTTTTTTTTTAAAGAGTACTATAATATAAAGTCTTATATAAACATGATTTAGAATCAAGAATAAAGATTACTTAGGTAAAAAAAAAAAAAGCCTGCTGGTTAAAAGACAGCCTAAAAAACAATCACATGTCTAACAATCACGTTGGACAATTCAGTGGGGACTTTTCTATCCTCGGACCTGCTAAACACAAAAAACAAAAACAACTGTACGAGCTGATATTTGTCAGGGGTGATTGACAATGCTAAGTATTTTCCAAGCCTTGTACGGTCTTTGATTCTCTCATTGTCCAGAGCCCAGAGGGAAGCTTCTGCCCTTAAAGCAAAAAGACAGGGTCCAGGAGGCCGATCCCAGAGCGCCCCGCTCACAGGTCCCTCCCGTGCCTTTCAACCCTTTCACCGCAATTAAAGTCAACGTGGCTGCTCAAAAAATACTTATTTAAGCAGGCAGCCAACTCAGCGGGCTGCCCAGTGGGATTATATTGGCACCGCAGGGAATCGGGGCGTCTGCGAGCCCCTGGAGAAGCGCGATGCGGGGATGGCTGCTGCAAAGCTTTCTCTCGCAGAGCTGCCGTTTCCCTCGGACACTGGCTCAGTCCCCGAGCGCCCAGGCCCGCGCACGATCTGCCCCGCGGCTCGGCGACGCGGAGGTCCCGGGCTAGGGACATACAGCTCGTCTCCCGGCGGCGCAGGCGCGGCCGAGAGCTTCCCCGATCCCGGAGCCCCGAGGCCCAGCGCGGCGCCGGCCGCGGACACCCTCCTCACCTCGGCTCGGCCTGGGCCACTTCCGGCCGCCGCATTTCCGCCACACCCCGCACTTCCGGCCCGCGCCCGCCGCCCTGCCGGCGAGCCTCGCGTTTCCTCGGCCAGCGCCAGGGCGCGGCTCGTCGCCCCAGGGGGCGGCGCCTGAGCGAGGCGACCAAAGAAAGGTCCAAAGACCTAAGTCCAGCCCCAAGCATCCTGACAAAGGAAGAAAAGGAGAGGAAAAAAATAAGGGAGGGACGGAGGGAGGGCAAGAAAGGGATGAGAAGGGACCCTGTGTGTCTGGGAGCCACTTAATACCCAGCCTGGCACTGGGAACAACTGGTGAGACCGGGCAGGCCGGGCCGTTTTAACTCCTCCTGTATCACGCATCCAATTGTAGGGTTACGTTGCTGTCCTTCTGCGGGTTGGGCCTGAACTAGGTTATGAGGGTACAGGATGAGCAAAACTTGGTGCCGCCCCAAACCTCAATCTCGACAACTGTGCAAGCAAGGCAGATATTAGGAAATTATCTTTTGAATTGCTCATGCATTTATTGAAGCTAAGCGTTTTGGGAGGCAAGGATATGACTTAAGAAAAAAATTGGAGTGTGATCTAGTTAAAGAAGTAGTTTTTGAGTGGGGACATGACAGACCTGGGACAGGGACAGAACTTTCTGGATTGCGGGAATGTGATAGGGTCATGTGTAAAAAGACTGACAAGAAAGACAGAACTGAATGGGAGTGGTCAAAGAGGCAGGAGAGAGTGGTCTTGTGCTAAGAGTAGCTGGAAGATTCTCTGATCAACTATGTGGAAAGGGACTTGATTGATCTTTTCTGTTTTCTGAAGGGATCTCTCAGCTCTGGGAGGATGAGAATAGTTTAGTATAGATGGAACAAGCAGGGAAGTCAGGAGGCAACTAAGTAGTCCAGGTTCCAGGTGTGGTGGTATTGTAAATAATGAGAAAATGATGTTAATAACCAAACTAATAGCTATGTATTGATTGCTCACCCAAAGCATTACGCTCATCAGCTTGTTTATTCTTGAGAGTAATCCTATTAAGTACCATTTTAAAGATGATGAAATAACTTGCCTGAATTCTCACACATCAAAAAGGGCAGGTTGGAATTCTATGCTGTACTTTCTGCTACTACTACCTATGGATTTACCACTGTACTCTCAACGTGTATTCAGTGATTTTTTAAAAAATAAAATAAAATGGAGGTCAGTGATGAATCCTTTAAACCACAGATATGATATTGTTAAAGAACACATTTTGAAAGAATTTTTAATTCATATTTTATATCACTTTAGCATTTTCTGAAAGCTAAAAGAGGGCATTTGGGAACTGTAAACAGACTGTGATTTCATTTGTTGATATACTTTGATAATATATAATCTTTCTTGGGAAGATAAAGTCACTCCACCTAGCAGTTACTAATAGAGTTTGTCTTGAAAAGTAATCTTGTGTCTAGTTATAAGCAACTTGATGAAGTATGCAAAATGTACATTTTGTGGAGTGATAGAAAAATTTCATAGAAACTTAACTCCAGATCAGCTTCTGAATCCCTCTTCTCTCTTTCTCTGTCTCAGAAAGATTATGAAACCTGATTTTAAACCTGAGGTCTTTGTAGCATTAGTTGTAAGTACATTTCCTTTAAGAAGCACAAGTTCATTTATTGGACCAGTGAGATAGTTCAGTGGATAAGGCATCTATCTGCTCACACACAAACTTGGCGACCCGAGTTCCATCCCTGGAAGCCTAGTGGAAGAAAAGGACTGACTTCAAAAAGTTGTGCCTTGGCTTTACCCATGCACCATGACATTCATGCATGTGTTCTTTTTTTCTTAAATAAAAAAAAATAAGTTCATTTATTTCCAGAGTTTGCATTTAATTACTAAGAATATATTAGATGGTTGTTAATGATAGCATAAGCTTGGAATCTCCACATAATGACTCATTTGAGACAAGGTATCCCATGCAATATCCCTGAGGATTCTCTGTGGTCAGCGCATGATCACCTTGGGGGTGCCTGGCTTTCAGGGCCCTTATCCTACACGGCCAGTTTGGCTTCTGGATCCAGGATTCTCAGTTCCCATTTTGTGCACAGGACCTTTATTTGAGAACATCTGATCTGGCATCTGATCTGTTAAAAACAAATGATCAAAAAAAAAAAAAAAAGACCAGAGCAAGATTGTAAACACTTATTCAATGGTCATAGAACAGAACATTGTGAGAACAAGTGACTGAATTTAGCACTTATTACAGCTTCATTACATTGAAGACAATTGTTAGATAAGATACTTTCACAAATGAATGTTCCTATATTGTGATTAAAGCACTTTTCTTTAGCTAAATCATTTTAAAACAAAATTTTAAAAATTCTTTAATAATAAAAAGTATAGTAATAAAAAGTGATAGGTACTACTCATAGCTTTTAGTATGTTTTAATGATGTAAAAGTTAAGATTTAAAATCTTTAGGTAGCACTCAGTAATATAATTTTGTTTATTCAAACATGCTAGTCATAGGCATAGGATCTATGCCATTTTCTCCACATCTGGACTTTAATTCTAAGCTGGTTCTTGAGAATATGGATAGGACTGAAGCATCAGTTGGTGTGTGTTCTATTAGTTTGGAATTAGAGATCCCAGGGCTCTGTTAACTCCATGGTCAGATCTGAGGCTTTGACCTACTCTGAGGAGGGCTAGTCTGCAACTCTTGAGATAACTAAAGGGTACATTAGAAGGCACTCTATCTATTCTTGCAGAAATGACTTGGTGCCAGCCTTACCCCTTAAGACCTCATAAGGGCTGGGCGCATGGGTGTGGGAGGTACCGGCACTCCTTTGCTTTCGCTTTGGCTCCTGAGAAAGTAAGAGTTAAGAAGTGGCTGTTGGTATGAAAACTTTCCCTTTAGAAAGTCTGAGAAAGAAACTGTCTTGTCAGGTAATGATTGTCAACCCTAGTTTATAATAACACAGACTTGTGTTGCTACTCTAATACTCTAAGAACATGGAAACTGGATTTTGACAAGGAGGGGCTATCCAGGTAATTGCCACAGTTGAATGATGCCAGGTGGAAGGATTTCTTCTCTGACTTTTTTTTTTTTTTTTTTTTTTTTTGTGAGCGTGTTTGTTTAATCTCATCAGTCTCTCTTCCCAGTTTCTGCAAACTGCAGGAAATGATCTAAAAGGTCCAGGGTTATGTTTAGAGTTTTGGAGAAAAACAGTGGCACCCTCCCAAAGAAAAGATATGCTTCTTGTCTGGCCTGGATGGGTCACTGGGGTCACTACTGACTCCCGTAGGCCTCCACCATAGGAAACAGATCTGTAAGCGTGTTCTCCAGGAGAGAATGGACCTCAGGAATCTGATTTTTATTTCCCCTTTGACATTTTAAAAATTCTGCTTCTGTGCCAACATTTAGAGGAGAGTGAAAAAAAAAATCAAAGGAGAAAAATGCTTATTTGTTTTAAGGCTTGCTCAAGTAATCCACTTATGCCATTTACATTAGTTAAGCAATCTTTCTGTGTAAACACCATTAATTATTTAGTATAGAAGCCAAATAAAAATGCTAAAAAATAAAAGTAATTGTAGAATAAATTAGTATAGCTTGAGTGCCCATACATTATAAAGACTTTTACTGAGGTGGATGTGTGAATTTTTTTTCTCTATTGTTTGAGCTACTAGGATGGAACCAACAGAAATGACATTTTACAGATGGATACCAAAGCTGTTAAAATTTAAACTCATACCTGCAATGAAATTACAGTTTTTACAGGGGGCCTTGACTCCCGTCTCCCTCTTTATCTGTCTTAAAAAGATGTGAAGTGAAACGAAGCTTCCCTAGAAGGTCCTTTGGAGGAAGCCCATTGTTGTCAACTTCGAAATCAGTAGACTCCAACCTCCTTTCACCAGTAATAACAGGAGATTGCTCGTGTCCGTGCTGAAGGAAATGAATCAATGTGCAACAACCAGTGGCAAAGGCAGCAGGAGCTGAAGGATGGGAAGAAAACAGTATGAGAGACCTTGTAGTCACAGTAACAGTATTATTTATATTCCCTATTGTAGCACATCAAGGTTTTTCTTAATTGGTTAACTGGATTGCTTACATTAATTCTACAAGACAGGGCATACATTTTCATCAGCCCATTTTACAAACAAGGAAGTTGAAGCTTCGGGCAGAAGGTCACAATGGATCTGGGATTGGAAAACATTTCCTCCTACTGATCTGTATTTTTTCCACTACCTCACTCCTGTTTCTTTCTTACATGTTAATGAAAAGAAACGTGGCTTCATTCACAACAATATTTTATGCTCTGCAAGACCTTTTAAGAATATTTGACCATATTTGCATCATTTCCTTGGGAAAAGTTTATTTCATCTGGGGAGGCAGGAAATGGATTGTAAATGGCAAAAGTTTTTCTTTTTTATGGATTAGACCCATCTGCTATGTTCACTAAAGCCGGATCATGGAAGAGCATAGATTTCTCATAGCATAAAGAAAGGAGAGTAAAAATGCATCTTGTGCTTCCTTGGTGCCAATTCCCTATCTCAGGAGCCCGTTCACATGAACAGGGCAGCAGCAATCAGTCAGAAAGACATGGCTGGTTGGTTGTAAACACACCCAACTTACTGCTTGGAAGAATTTTGAGGGATAGTATGTTATTTTTTAATTTTGCAAATTTGATCCTCCTTCAACCCAGATAGACTCAAATATTTGGCCATATCATCTGCCATGTCTGCACGACAGAAAAGAAAGGGAACTCTCTTTCACTTATTTATTCTAAATAATGCTTTCTGTTTACCTATTCTGTGCCAGGACTAAGCACTGGAATCTCTCAGTATTGAAACGAATAGGCATGCCTTAGTGAGGGAAATTAATGTTCGCCAAACCATCCTGTCACTAAGCACTTATTGTTGGGCCTGTAAGAACAGTACCTGAGGCAGGAGGGTAGAAAACTCAAGGTCAGCATAACAAGACCCTGTCTCAAACCCGATGAAACCAAACCAAACTGAAAGAGTATTTATTGTAGAAGTTCCCTTCTCCCATGCAAGTAAGAGACTAATAGCCAGTTAATTGGAAAACATAAAGTAGAAATGAGACTACCTACAAATATTTTTATTTTTTACTTAAAACCCCACAAATGAACATCCATTTGCCAAGATTCTGTCTTTGATCCGGTAACTGAAATTTAACATCTTTCTTGCAGAAAGCCTCTTCAAAATGATATGTAGAATTTCTAGTTTCAGTTACTGTAGAGGGAGGACTTGAAGACCCTAGTGGAAGACTTTGAATTCATTTCAATTTTTATTTGTTCCCCCAATTTCCCTCCAATCTTTAAGACTCATCTTGCTTACAACTAATTTAAGAACAATATCTATTCCACTCCACCCCCCCCCAGCCTTCCCAGGTCTTTTCAAAGCATCTAACTTAGCTTTCATAGAAATAGCAACCCTCTTTTTGTGCTCATATTTGAACAGTTTATGTGATACTTAATTAAACTGTATAATTACAGTAATCAAGTACAACTGCCATAAACAGGTTTGGGAACAAAAACAACCCCCTTTTAGTAAGCATGGATCTCAGCTGGTGGGAGTAGAAGCAATAAGGGTGGCAGGCAGGCAGGAGCCACAAGCATTGATCTCGCTCTGGGCAATCAGTCAATGCATCTTACAGGGGGATTCAAAAACTTGAGTCCCGGAGGAGCTCAATTAAAAGAGCTTCTATTGAGATTAAAAATTAATAAAGGAAAAGAAGAAAAAGGAAAAGCATAAAGGTCTAGTCACTACAAAAGTCTGTGGCAGGGATGTGCTCCTGCCCGAGAAGTCAGGAAAGGTACTTCAGACCTCACAGCTGAGCTGAGACGGAAGTCCCCTAGAGTTGTCCTAGAGAGGAGTTGCACAGCAGTTCTGAAGGCGACTGCTTCAGAGAGCAGAAGCCTGGGGCAGCAGGTGGTGACTTTGCTGAAAGTGAGAAGTGGAAAGAAGCCAGTGCCCACGTGTAGGGAAGAAAAAAGGCAGAAGAAAGTGGAGGAAGATCCAGATCACTTCATACCATATTTAGGGCTCAGACAAACACGGCATCTTCATGCCTACTCACGGGAAGGAGGTGCCAATGCAGGTGCACAAAGGACAGTTTATTTTATCAGAACTACCAGGCAATGTGTAGAGATTGGCAGCGCTTAAGCCTTCAAATCTAATTTAGGCACTTTGCTTTTATTTGCCCTCATTGTAAATATGCCATGATGTTATGTTCTGGAGAAAACAAACATATTTTCTTAACTTCTGGCTTCAGGATGTCTCTAAGGGAGAGAACTCTTCTTCCTCAGGACATTATTTTCATCGGCAGTTTGTGGGTCAAAGATGAAGATCTAAGGGTAAGTGTCAAGACAATAAAAGAGATGCTAATAGAAATATAATAAAACTAATATAAATAAATAAAGTATAATAAAATATGACCATAATAAAACAAGAATAAGAGGGAGGGAGAGAGAATTCACTTCCTAGGGCTTCCATAATAAAGTACCGCCAACTGGATGGTTTAAAACAACAGATATGTATTTTCCCCATATTTTGGAGACTGTTGAAATTATGAACGCAATGTAGCTGTGACTGTTCCCATAGCTCCTGCACAAGATTTGGCTATCAACATTTCACTACAGAAGGGGGAAAATCTTCAGAGCTTCATGTGTGTGCGCCCGAGAGACTATCAGGGTTAATGTGATGGAAGATGGAAGCAGGGGAACTACTTCCTTAATGGTATACCCACGGTGGAAGAGTCTATGGGCCAGCAAGTGCTCGGGCACCTGTCAGCACAGGCAACCCGATGAAAGCTTAGTGGGTCAGACATGCAAAAAGACATGAAAGCCCGAGGGAGCCAAATTGAGAAGAAGGTTTGTGCTGGGAGAAGGAAGGAAACAGGACTGGGCACTATGGGGTGGAAATGACTTAAATTTATTGTACTTGCATCTGAAACTGTCATAAAATAAAGAAAAACCAACAACAAATTGCCCCTAGTACTCGTGGTGGTGGTTTACCCTTTCAGCGGCATTGTGCCTGCTGCTTTGATGGTGGAACTGCAGGTGACAAGTGGAGTCCCTGAGAAGTTCCTGGCTCCTCTGTCAGGATCACGGACGTGAAGGGTCCAGGACAGGGAGTCCAGAGGAGTCCAATTCAGCAGGGACCCGGAACCTGAGAAAAAGACCTTTCTGTGCCTGTAATGTCAGGTCTCCCATGCTCCGATGTATCTTGGCTTTCATAATCTCTTGCCTGGAAGTTTCATGACTTCCTCCCCATCTCGATGGCTATGGACTAGAATTTAAAATACAGCTATGAAAAATTTTCCCTGTCACTCTGTACTATCAGTCCTTGCAGGGCACAGTGCAGGATTTTTTTTTTTTTTTAGCAATATTAGAGATGTTTGTGAGCTATTTAAAAACAACCAAATGAAAGAAAAAACCTGTATTTTGTCTCTCTTTTGCCTACCCATATTCTGAATATAAAACTTGCAAATAGACTATCATTTTGACGGCAGGAGGATGCTCTCTGAAGCTCCATTTTCATTTCTTGTCAGTGTCCCGTCTTGCTTCATGGCAAGTCTTTGCATTTTATTTCCGGATTGGTGACTGATGCGCCGAAGCCGTTCTGCACCCTTCGCTCAGGTGGGCATTCCGACTCACAACGAAGGAAATGATTTCCTGTAGTGACTCCAGATGTTCGTGTTCAGCATTATTGCTATTAGCCATCAAGTCTGAATTGTACAAAATTAAATCTGTCCTTGAGGCCTGGAGGGAAGACGATCTTAATAATGGTTTAATGTCCTTTGAGCGAAATAGCCTGAAATGGGGGAAGAGCCGCTGTCTCCACGAACTACATACACTCCCACCTCCCACAGGACAGCATTGTGCTCATTTCTGTGGTTCATTTACGTTGATATTTAACACAAATGTGATTTTTAAAGCACATAAAAGCCTCTTTAAAACCTAAGTAACTGGTAAATGTTAGAATAATTAATAAAGTAGTTTGTTCTAATTCTTATAAACAGCTCAAGGAAAAATGGCAATTTTTGTGCGGGGGGGGGGGGATGAGCAGGGTATAATTTGTGATTCTTACATTGTGCCTCTGTGGGAAATTTCACCCCTTCCACTGTCATGGGCGCTTCATGAGCACTGAGGCTGCTCAGAAAAATAAAGCAAAAACCAACTATGATGAGGCAGTGAATGAATGTGACTATATTTGGATATTTAAGCAAAAGACCTCTATGGTCTTAACCCATTCTCTGTGTGAGTCCTGCATGCATTTGTTATGATGGCTACTAGGTGGGTAACATTCTTCCTTCCCTGGAAGGAGCTGCCTGACCTGCTCTGCCTCAGGCTTCCTTTCTTTTCTGTCCTCCGACTGTGGAGGGAAGGCAGGTTCCTTTGGGGAATTTCGTACTCCTCCTCCTCAAACTTGGAAAATCAGGGGCTCTCTTCCTGAAACCAAGTCCCATCTGGACAATTCCTGCAGGCTGGGAAGCTGTCCTTTCTAGGGAAGACATCCATGTCTGGGCTGAAGGCACTGGAGAACCATTTTTGACGTTTATTACATGCCAGGCTGTGATTCTGCATGCTTTTTTTTTTTTTTAAAAATTTATTTACCATAGAACCTGCGTTGCCCTTATCAATCCTTCACACAACCCTTCAAGACAGTTATCCAACTAATATTGCTGGGCTTCTGGGACACCCTCCTTTTGGCAGCACCCTAAGATCATCGTCTTATAATTCTGTATAAACTCTCAATATTCAATAGCTACCACTCATTAAAAGACTAAAATAGAAGGCGAAAAAGTTCTCGGACTAAAGTAGCCACCTGACTGTCCATTGGTGCTCCTTCCCCTGCAAACACTTTTTTTTTTTTTTTTTTTTTTTTAAGTAATAGCAAGTCAAATTGGCTAGGATCCAAAAAAAAAAAATTGTTCAAAATGGCAACTAATTTTAAAAGGTTCTTTATAAAACTAAGATAGGTGCTACTTTCTGGGAAAAAGCAGGAAGGATGAAGGATAACAATACGCTGGCAGTTATGAGTGGGGTCAGTTACTCTCATTAATCAAAGAGGCAAGACAGGCAGAACTGGCGCAAGCTTCATGGAATAGGAGAAGTTTAAATTAGGGAAACTCATCATAAGTACAGGGAAACTTGGGCATTGCCCTCTTGTACTGATGCTGACAATTCAATTACAATATGGTCATATTTCTTATTTTGTAATTGTTAATGAGCCAGGCATTTCTATGGGATTTCTCTCTTTCCACGCATGTACATGTGTATAAAGGAAGATGAGGCAAAAAGAGAGATATGTTTTCCTAGATCCATTTGGGGAAAGCAGAAATCTTAGAGTTAGTCTTCCCATTGTTGTTTTCCTACCTCAGTTAGAAAGAAGACCATGTTGAAGATAACTATTCATAGTTTTACTTATTTATTGTTGCAGTAGTTCTGTTTGTAGGTTATTTGTAGTTTCTTGGTATAGCACTCTTCTCCTTTTTATCATTGACTCTAACCTGGAGAGATGAAAATGTAACCAGAAAGAATAGTTCCTGTTCATGATATTTTATTGTTAATTTTTTTGAGATGGGCTGGTCTTGATCTCACTATGTAGCCAAGGATGACCTTGAACTCCTAATCCTCCTGCCTCTACCTCCCAAGCATATACCACCATGCCCAGTTTTTATGAGGTGCTGGAATCTGAACCCAGGGCTTTGTATATGCTAAGTAACACTCAAACAAATGAGGCATATTGCCAGTCACCTTCTGTGTGTGTGTGTGGAATATACTCGTGTGTGTAGTGCTGGCGGGTATGTGCTGGGGGGAGTCACATACTATGTATGCTCACATGCATGAGAGTCCTCCTTTATCTCTTTCTGCCTATTTTTTTGAAGTATTTGAAGTTTGTGTTTTCTTGGCTAAGCTAGAAGCCAGCAAACCCTGCCTCCCCCCGCCACCTGTCTCTGGAGTAACAGGCGTGTGTGAATGCTTGGCTGCTATGTAGGTGCTGGGCTATGAACTCTTGTCATATCTGTTAAATTTTTAAGGTTTATGTTATTTTATATTATTTTTCATAGTTTACTTATATTTTTTCTTGAGAGAGAGAGATCAAGTCACTTTGCCATCTACTGTAGTCTGTATTCTCTCAGGTGATTTACACACCACATGGTCTCCACCAGCTGTGTGCTGCAATTCAGTAGTAGTTTGACCTTCAACAGATGCTGGACCTCAAGGCAGGATAGAGGAGGCCTTTATAAAGGAATAACATATGGCTTCCTAAGTTGCATGGAATACATCTATTGTGACTAGATGAATCACATGTTTATGAGCACCATGAAATGAAGACAATTCCACTTGACAAGCACTTACTTTGGCTCAGCACAACATCTGGCTAACAATGCTAAGCTCTGGCTCTCTCATCTGCTCCATGGCTAGTCAATATGAGCTATGTGATTGCAGGTTTCTGCAACATATCATGGGAAGAAAGCTAGGGAGAGACCTGCATCTCCAAAAAAAATGAAACACCATAATTATTGTACTTTTATTTGATTATCATTGTTCATTTGGCAAAGAGCCATTTCTCTCATATTATCCAAACAAAATTGCAGTACCTTATTATGGATAAAAAAATTTACTGGTTGCAAGGAAAGTCTCTACAAACTTCATAAAGACATCCTTTCCCTCCAGTAAGTAGGCTTCTTAACTCTATGCTACTCTTAGCACATTGATGAGCTTTGAAGTTTCTATTTCTTGTTAATTCCTGTTGGAGAATTATGGAAACTCTCTTTCTATTTGACTTATGGGAAAAATGAAGCCAGAGATGCTAAGCGGCAGCCTCCTAAGTGATATGATTAGTGGCAGAGCTGGCGAGAATATTGCTGCATTGCTTTCTCTTCACTCTGAGCTCCTGTTTATTCCAGCAGAACACCATGTTCATGTGAATTTGGCATCAGCATTACAATATCAGTAACAATAAAGACCAAAAAATAATTGGGTTTTAATATGGGGTCCTCTGTCCTGTGCAAACTCACCAATCGGTTCTAATGTTGATGAATTCTTGCATATGCTGTTCCTCCTGCCATTAATGTTCCATACTTCCCTGTCCAAAGATTTCTCCATTTTTACTTTTTTTTTTTCTGAGTGGACAAAAAGTTATGATCCTGTCACAAATCTGCCAATCCTCTTCTTTCTCATACTACAGATGTGGAATAGGACTCCCTTGCAGCTAGGGTTCCAAATGTAGTTCAGGGCTCTCTTTATCACATACATTCACACATTACCTACATTTGGACCTTAGTTAAATAGAATAGTAATATTCTGTTATCCCTTATCTCCTTGTGCCCTCCCCACCCACCCAGTAAGGAAGTAACAGAAACTAACAGTTATAAGCCACAGAGAATTGCAAATAATGTATGTATTCCTGGAACCAATGATTGCCCTGGCAAGTATCTTGATTTCCAGTCTTCCTAAAGAGGCCACAAAAGCCCTTCCATTTGGAATTGTAGTATCATTTTAGGACCTATTTCTCCAGGTTCGACTTTTCAAAGATTTTGTTAGCATCTAATTCCTTGTTCTAAACCATTTTCTACTTAAACTTGCCAGAGTGGTTTCTCTGATCTGCTACTGAGTGCTGACTGATTAACAGTCAGCCAACTACATTCTGAGTTCACTGCCTGTCCTCTAATACATTGCTGTGCTTTCCAATTCCTCTTCTGTCTCCAATTTCCCATATTCAGGCTACAAGGTTATTCATCGCTTAGTCCTACTATGTCTTAGATAAAGCCTGACATACACAATTCAATTAAGGATGTTACTTTAAGTAAGCGAAAGAAGGCTACTGGCATAGAAGTAAACATCTTACAATGCTTGTTCCATGGGAGAATAAAGAACTTGGTAAAAATGCAATTTTAATTCATGCATAAGCCATTAGTGCATTTTATATAATAAAATGTAGGATGGCAAATACTTTTAGCTTGATATTAATCATTACCTCTTACTTAAACAGTCAAATGGGTTTTGCTTCTCAGCAGTTAAAGCTTTTGCTGTCCCCGTAAGACTAGCAATGTGCATTGATGAATGTGAGCCTCCCTGCTCAGCTCCTGCCTCTTACCCATTACATTCTTCCTGAGTAAATTCTAAACAGGTGCAACTAGATGCCTCATTAACTGTGTGGAGCTTTGGAAATCATTGGTGAGATGATTCCTTGCTGCGATGTAAGCCCTGCATTCTTTAAACACTGCACTGGACCCAAAGCATTGTGATTTGTCCTCTGTTGCCATCGGCGACAGACACTGGCTGAAGGTGCTGAGAGCTTTTTTTCTGATCCTTTTTTCTTTCCATTATTCAAGGTTTTCTGTCATCTATCTATGTGTTTATATGTTTCCTTTTCCCATGAATATTTATAAAGTGCCTACAGGTTGCATTGTGATAATATAGTATATGCATATATTAAAGTCTCCCTTAAGTGCTTTTGCAACTTTTAACTCATTTAACTCTTTTCTTTTCTTTCTTTCTTTTTTCTGAGACAGAGTCTTGAGCAGCAGTTTAAGGCAGGCCTTGAACTCACTACACGGCATAGGCTGGCTTTGAACTCTTGGGATCCTTTTAAACACTCCTGAGCTCCCCTGTGCTAGAGTTACAAGTGTGAACCTCCACATCCAGCTAACTCACTTAATTGTCACTAAAATTTTCTGAGCTCTGAAGAATAAACACCAATATTCTTATCCCACTGAAGAAGAGCAGATGAGTGTAGACAAAGTGTTCTCCCTTCCTGAAAGTTGTATAGTAGAACTAGGAATCCATTGGTATCAGCTGATATGTGACTCCAAATTTTGTTTTAATCCCCTATTTTTGCAGTAAGAAAGAAGACTCAGGCAGGGAGACGAAGCAGATTGCATATCCTTAGGACTTTGCACTGTGAACAAGTATATTGCATACATGTTGACACAGAAGAAATGTCTTCAAGGGACTTTGAAAGTCCTTCACTCAGTTATGAAAGGCATGAAATACCCAAACAGAGAGAGCAGATGAATCTCATCTAGTGATGATGAATATCTTCAGTATTAACAAAGCCACTGAGCAGCAATCAGAGGAGGTAACACACCCACAACTCCCCAATCTGGCCTGATGACATACAGGATATGGGGCAACATGTCCACGTGGGAGAGCAGCGAGGGGAAAGAGAAAATGGGAACCCACTGTAGAGACTGAGTCAAATGAAGATTGATTTAAGGCTTTAGGGAGGAGGGAGGAAGAACGAGGTAGGATAGTGATAACTTGGTTTTGAGGTACCACCCAAGAACAAAATACTACAGCAGTGGATAAAACTACAGGGAATAGAGCATGTGTTCACATAATTACATAAATTAAAAAATGAGGTGGACTATATTAGAGGGTAATTAGCTCTTGGTCTTCACAAGTACTTAAGAAGATAGTCACCTGTCAACGCTATCTTCAAGAAGCTACCATGTTGGGAGGTTAGAAAGCTATCACATTGTCAAACTAAAGCATGCTGGGAGCTGTGGGACAGCACATTACACCCAAGGCATCTGGTTTAGTGGCTCTTCTGGAATCCAAAGAATTTTTGCTGGGAAACTGCTGGACCAGAGCTATGGACTCACAATGGAATGTACAATAGAAGCAGAATATGTTCTATATTTATTTACATTTTATTGAAAAGGAAAAAGAAAGAAAGGAAGGCAAACTTACCAGTATTTGATGTCTAATGAATCAGACATTCAAGATAGACTCCGATGAGGGCTAGAGTCCTCTGACCCTAAAAGCAGTATCTTCATTTGCTCATTTACCTTATTGTGTTTTTTTGTGTATTGTAGTTCAGTTGGGCCTTATTAAAGAAATGTATGGACTATATTATCTTGAACAACAGAAGGGCAGCCAATGGAGCTGTTATCAGACTTGTAGCAAAGTCTGTGCCTCAGTTTGGCCTTCAATTCATGAATAAATAAATCAAATTAGTAGTGAGAAGCAGAAAAAAAGCAATTCATTAACATGGTCATATTGAGAAAAGGTAAGTTCAATTAATTATAGAGTCAGGAGCAATACAATTTTGTTCAAGGTGTGGATCCACCCACTGTTGGCTGTTTCTGATCTTTTCAAGGTAGTCTGACAGATTGTCAGAGCCATATGAAATCACTTTGGAGACAAACTCCTCTTCTGACTGACACCAGATCTGGCAGATTTTTCAATACCCTGTGAAGTCCCTCTCACTGTTCTTAGCCTGAGATTCCTGGAGGAAGTTTCAAATTTTCAGATTTAATTCTTTTGATAGTCCCAATAAACCAGAGAAGTAGGAAGGGGAGACATACTTCCTGGAATCCTGGTGCAGTCTGATTACACAACCTATACAATAATTTGAATGAAACATGGAATAAGTATTTTATCTTTTATTGTATCACAAAGAAATTTGTGGGGCTGAGCAAGATGGCTTAGGGATTTCCTTTGACTCACAAGCAACGGGACCTGAGTTAGGATCCTAAAGCCCACATAAAAATGTACTTTAGTCCTGGAAAGCAAAGCCTGGAAAACCCCAGAACAAAGAGATAAGGAGTTAGAGCAATTCAGGATGATGCCTAAAGTGCCCCTGGGATTTCACCAGCAAACAGTGCTCTCTTCTCTACACACACACACACACACACACACACACACACACACACACACACAGGGGACAAGTACACACATATACACAAAAAACAAAAGAGATCTGTGGGTCATATTGTGGTGAAACCTAGTATAGTTAAAGTTATGCTTTAATTTTTTTAAACAAAAATGTGTAATTTTGTTCTCTTCCTGTGATGACAAATAGTTCTTGGTAGTAGAACTCTTAAAATTTTTTCAAAAACAAACAAACACCTCTTTGCCACACATTTAAATGGCTCCATTTATAGGCAATGCTCTGGGTGAGTTATGATTCAGGTTATGACTCATTTGCACAGGTTTCGAAAGTAGGAACAGAAACCTTCCTGGGTAAAAGAAGAAATGGAAGCCCAGAAAAGAGAAAAGTTGTTCCTGCTATTGTTTAATTAATTAAGGAAAAGCTGAGCTTTAAATGAAGGCTTTTAATTAACTAAATCAACTGACTTTATTTCTTTAAGGGGGAAAAAGCAGGTCTTTTTTTTTTTTTTTAGAGAAGACACGTGCTATACAGAAAATATTTTGAAAATATTTTCAAGAATGGCCAAGAATGTTTCCATCATTAATGCTATTTTTTGTTGTCATAATTGTCTAAGTCATAACATCATAAGCTTAGAAAGTGTAGTATTAGAATTTCAAAGCTGGACTTAGTTTTCAATTGTTTTGAAGAATTTGCTTATTAATAAATAAAATTGTAGTACATTTCAATTTATTGAGGACAAATGGTAGGGAAACAAAAAATGAAATTTACTATGTGCAACAAAAGGTTTTACAAAAGTGGGTGGAATTTAAAAAATTCGTGGTATATGAAGGCAAGGGAAAGTGTGTTTTCCTAGTATTTTGATGGACATGTTTTTGAAAAGCAGCTTTCTCAACAGTTACAACCATAAAAAACTACACAAACTTCCAAGTGTCTGTATCCTGAACGGCCAAACCAAGATTAAAAACCAATGATTTACCTTCTGACCCAGCTGTCCCACTTCTGGGCATACTCCCAAAGGACTGTACATCACACCACCGAGAAACGTGCACATCAATGTTCATTGTGTCCCTATAACAAGGAACTAGAAACAACCTAAATAGCCCAGGAACTGATGTATGGATAATGAAAATGTGGTATATATACACAATGGAACTATTCAGCTATTAAAAAACTAAAATCGGGGCTGGAGAGGTGGCTCAGGGGTTAAGCCTCCGCCTTGCAGGCGGAAGGTCCCGAGTTCGGATCCCAGATCCCACGTATAGACGCCAGGCGGAAGCGGGGGCGGCCTGCGTTTCCGGTCCTGGTAGGGCGGAGCCTGTGAATCCCGGGGGCAGAAGGAGGTGGAGGCGTCCATGGTGGTTCCCAATTCGTCCGTGGTTCTACACACACACATACACACATGCACACGCACAAACATACACACACACACACACACACACACACGTACAATTGAATAAATAATAATAATAAAAAAAAATTTAAAAAACTAAAATCACGAATTCACAAATAAATGGATTGGAGCTGGAAAAAAATTAGACTGACAAGCAACTCAGTCCCAGAAAGACAAATACTACAGGTTCTTTTTCATGTGAAGATACTAACATTAAACTTTCCAGATTTGTACAGTTAGCAATCTGTAGTCCAGAAGTTTGTTTAGCACCAGTTGGTGGTTGTCAAGGAATAGATGATTGTGCGTCACTCCAAATGGGGCATGAAATCCTCACCTCTCAAGCATCAGGGAATTAAATTTTTTAAATAGGGAAAATGGAGACACTAAAATAGTTCAAAAACATGAAGTGATGAGGGAAAACTCCCAAGACTTTGAAACATTGTTTTAGCCTCTACCTGAAAAATTCATATGTAATTCATTCCTCCTGGAATAGCTTTTTAAGAAGTTTTATATATTTTTTTCAGTGAAAGAAAGGATGCTACTTTAGTACTTTTTTAATTTTAAGAGTATATGCTAGAATTTATATAAAAGTATTTAACCTTTATTGTATGGGTGGAAATATAAAATAATAATTAAAAAGTTTAAAAATTAATGAACTACATTCTATGGCATTCTTCATAATAAAAATAGTCTCAATGGCAGTCTATATTTTTTGTTTAAGTAAAACATCTTTGTCCCTAATAGTACGATAAAGCAAAACTCATCTTATAATATTTTAGTTTTATTCTTTCAATTTTTCTCATTTTGAATTCTTTGTAATGATTTTGGTTAATGAGTACAATAGCATATGGATATCACTTGTGAGTATGTAAAATAAATTCACTATATAAAGTGACTTGCTCAGATACCTTTTGAAGATGGGGGTTGGTCAGCTGAATGTGAAGACTCTTGGATGTGACAGTCTTCAGAGCCCGTTCTTTAGTTTGAGGGGGATTTTTGGTTCACAGGTAAACAATCTGCTGCTCTTGGCTGCGCAGTTGATGACAAGATCCAAGTGTGAGAGAGACATCCCATCGATGGCAAATGACATCATATTATCCAGCTCATTGCCCAAGAATCAATAAGGAAAAAAAATCGAAAGAAGTTAAAATGTACATTCATAAGTGAACTGTCTTGCTTTAAGACTTGGAGTCATCCACGTTTTGTACAGCATCTAATGCACTGTTGGTACTTGCTAAATAACAAGTCATGACGTTGATAATTAAGAACTGATGCTACTGCTCCTGTGAAATGTTTTTTTTTTTCAGAAGAATGATTCCGCCTTCACTCACAAAGAAAAATGAGAGTATGAGAGAGCAATAGCTTTCAAGGAAATTTAGTTGCAGCAGCTTCGCGGGCGAATGGCGTTTCCCTCTCTTTTTGGCAAATGTGATGAAGCAGAAGAGTAACAGAATGAGAAGAGACCGCCCTCCCCAGCCATCCTGAGCGCTGCCCCCACCAACTCTTTGTCTTCCTATCTTTAAATGGGAATGTCTGGAATGTTGAATTATATGATTTTAAAGTGCTTGACAAACATTAATTAACTGGGGGTCCTTCTTTGTTTGAAAAGAGTTATGTCTCAGTGAGAGTGTCTCCAATTATCTGCTTCTTTTTTTTGACTGTATTGTTATCTGAAATATGCGGTATCTGATGTGATTCTACATTTCTTTTGGTAGGCTTTTTGGACTAGGTAGCAACCATAGAAAAAGGTACATAAGTCATCCTAATGAGAATCATCATAATTGGAAGAAGTCTATGTTTATGCACATGTATTTGCATGCATGTTACATGTGTCTACACCTCTGTTTGCATTTACACACCCACACACGTTTATATCTTTCCTTCTAATTGCAATCATGTTCTTTTCATAAGCCAAGGATTTTGACATTTTTGATCTGCCACAGTGAGCCAGACTCCATTCTCTCTGAGCTAGGGGATTGTGGAGATTGGCTTTTTAATACAGAATCAGAAAAGCTCTCCAGAAAAGTGAATTAATCCTCCTGCAAAAAAAAGGGGTGTAATTAATCACGGGTGCAAACTGGCCATGCATGTCAACAGAGTCCAGGGAATTGGCTGAGTGCTATTGATTCATTACTGGCCCCAGACCCCTCTTTGCCACCCTCTTTCCCACCCCACACAGGAGGAGAGGTGACTGTGGGGAGGGCAGTCATACCTGAAGCTGGTGCATAGGCCTTGAGACAGATG
This sequence comes from Typhlomys cinereus, assembly GCA_023101885.1. Taxonomy (NCBI): domain Eukaryota; kingdom Metazoa; phylum Chordata; class Mammalia; order Rodentia; family Platacanthomyidae; genus Typhlomys; species Typhlomys cinereus. The sequence continues at coordinate 315,769 of JALPQD010000719.1, forward strand.
GATTGCAAACTGCAAGAGATGCTGGGCTCATGTTTCAGCACAGCCTGTGCACATTGTTAATTAGGAGCACTAATTTGAACAATGTCTTAAATAATTAACTGGGGCAGGTATATGCCCGTGTAGGAGCGGATTCCAGATTTCTGTTGCTTAGAGAATTTTTCTATAGTAACAAAGGAACGAAATGTAAATTAATCCGCAACTGCAGGACTTACAATGCATTTCAAAGCAGGCTTCTAAGCAAATTGCCCACCCATACCTTCTAGACATGTCGGCTGCCTGTAAATCCTGATGGTTATGTCACCTCCTGTGTTCGCGCTGCTCATCAACTTTTAAGGCAGTGTTGTATGGAAGAGATAACAGACTTGCATGTCAAACAGGCCTCAATCCAAACCTGCCTTTATCGTTCACTGCCCACAGTCAACTTTAAAATCATTAACGTGGAAGTCAGAGTACCAGTTGCAGGTAGAATTATGGCCCCCCAATATTCACATATTAAACCCCTCATCTCAGAATGTGATTGTATTTGGAGATTGGACCATTAAAGAGGCAATTAACACAATAATAATAATTCTTTTAAAGATGTAATTAAGTTCAAATGAGGCTATTAGGGGACATTTACTCCAATCAAATTGGTGCTCTTATAGGAACAAATTTGAACTTGGAAAAGAGACATCAGAATTTCATGTATGTTGAGGTTCTACCATGCAAAGAGGCAGATAAAAAGTGACTGTCAGTAAGCAAGGAAAGAGTGATAGACAGGTGTGTCTACTGTGCCTCTCAGAGAAAAACCACCTTGGTCTTGGACTTCCAATCTCAAAAACTGTGAGAAGAACTGTTGTGTAAATCATTAAGTTTATGTGGAGTCATTGATTTGTTTGCTTGGTATGATAGCCCTAGCAAACCTAGACTGGACTTGGGTTCTTTTTATTTTTTAAACAGCATGCAGAGCCTGAGCTAAGGCACAGGGACCACTTTAAAGATGCTTAGGGTGGCTAAGCCTGCTAGTACAGGCGTGTGATCTCAGCTACTTAGATTGAAAATAAGGAAGAATGTTAACTTTGAGGCCTGCAGTACTACAGAGCAAATTCAAGGACAGTCATAGTAACTTAGGAAGATTGGTTTTTTTAATTCTTTTTATTATTATTTATTCAATTGTGCATGTGTGTGCATGTGTGTGTGTGTGTGTGTGTGTGTGTGTGTGTATGTGTGTGTGTGTATGTGTGTAGAACCACGGACGAATTTGGGAACCACCATGGACCGCCTCCACCTCCTCCTTGTTTACTCTGCCCGGGTGTGGGATGCACAGGCCCCACCCTACCAGGACTAGAAACGCAGGCAGCCCCTGCTTCCACCCGGCGTCTATGTGTGGAGTCTAGGATCTGAACTCAGGACCCTCCGCTTGCAAGGTGGAGGCTTAACCCCTGAGCCACCTTTCCAGACCTGGGAGATTGTTTTAAAATAAAAAGTTTAAAAGAAAGCAGGAAAAAAAAGGTCTGGGTATATGGCTCTTTTGTAGATGCTGTTCTAGTTAGGTACAAGGTCATTAACTCATGGTGTGTGCATGTGCACATGAGTGTGTATGTATGCATGTGATGCATATTTATATGAGTGTGCATGCATGTGTGTATGTGCTTATGTGTGGGTAACATATGGGATTTTTTCACAGAAGGGGTGAGATAGGTATCTCACTTTTGCTGATAAACTCAGGACAAAACAACTTAAGGGAACAGCTTAAGGGTTTATTTTCTCTTATGATAGTCCAGTTACAGTTCTTTGTCCAGCTTGACAGGAGAGCACAACCAACACCAAGGAGCTGAGGGAACTGGCCATTCTATAACCACATAGCAGCTGAAAGAGGGACAATTCTCATTTGCCAGACCAGCATGTCTGGCCCAGTATATAGGAGAATGTCAACTTTCTCAACCAGCTCGCTGTATTTTTTTCACCTGTCCAGGGCCTAGTCCTACCCACCTTGTGTTGGACCTATCCCAACAATTAGTATCCTACAGGTTCACTCTAGTCTTAACTCAACTACTAATTATCTAAAAATGTGCCCAGAGCTTGCATCCTCAGCCATCAGGTTGACACCTGTATATAACTATGACACCCAGGATGGCCTTAAGCTCTTGATCTTTCTGCCTCAGTCTTTCCAGTGCTAGGCTTACAGGAGTGTGATACCACGCCCAATTACAGTAAGAGATTCCTTTCTTTTCTTGGAGAAGGGTGCTGGAGATTGAACTCAGGACCGCATGCATGCTAGGTTAGCAATCACAGTGAGCTACATCTCTAATTCTATAAGGACTTCTTCAGGAAAGGATCTCAAAAGTGTTCCTGCTTCTATATGGATGAAAATAAAAGCCTGTTGGCCACAACCACTTATATGTTCATTAATTTAACCAATATTTATTGCACGATTTCCAAGTACCGATCACTGAAGTGCTCTTTGAGGAACATAATAATAACCAACACTTATTATGTCAGAGACACTTATCCAGTTCCTTTACATGCTATTGTTGATCTTGGGAAAAGTTGCTGAATGTCTACTGAGAAGACCACTAAGCAGTTTATAGGCACTATTTTTGCAGTAGCCTCATAATATTTCATTTCATATTTCCATTTCACATATGATAAAACTGAGGTTCAGATAATTTTTCCTATCACAAAGTTGGCAAATACTTGGGTTGGAGAAATGACTCAGGGGTTAAAATCTTTGACTTGCAATCAAAAGGACCTGAATTCAGATCCCCAGATCCCATTAGACATTCCAGACGTGTATGGCAGCAGCATGTTGTTATCCCTAGAAGGAAGAGACTGGGAAATCCCAGAGCGAATTTAAAAGGCAGTAGAGCAAGTGCCCCTTTACACACACACACATGAACACGCATGCACGCACGCACGCACGCACACACACACACACATACACACACACACACAGACCTACAGAAAAAGAGAGAACCTATTTCTGAAGACAATGGTAGGAATTTCAGGAGAGAAAATGGCAAAGCACTTAATATAATAACTATAGGCAGATATTCTTTCCGATGCTTCTTGCAATAATGTTCATGGAAATTCCTCTAGTGGCATTCTGGAAGGCAATGGCAGCAGAATGAGTCAAAGTCACGGGATAATTTTATGACTGTGCAGCCTTGTCTCTTTATCCATTTCACGGACAAACAAAAGCCGCTGACTGTGTCGGGAGCAAGCAGCTGCTCACTGCAGATGCGCTTATGCCACGGTAAACCTGAGTGTCACTCTTAGGAACCAAACCTTGTGTGAACTGGCTTCTTGTTGATTCAAGGGAGCCCAAACTTGTACGAGATCCCCTCTCAGGGTACTCTTATACATCCAAGGGTATTTCCTTGCCATTGCTTGCTGAACCCAGAGTTGTAGCTCCATGTCTCTTTGCTTCCACACAACTGCTGATCCCAGCATGCCACACTGTTCCTACCATTGTTTCTACTGCTGCTGCTAATGAATGTGACTATTGCCACACCTGATGTCGTTTTTTAAAAACATGGCCTAAGATTCTCTATGTTGCTTTTGTGAGGATGGATGATTTTTCTTTTTTATTCTTTTGCACTCAGCTGAAATAACTTCCACGAGGTGTATGAGCCAGAAGTAGTGGCTGATAAGAGTTCTTTCACTTGCAGGTGGTAGAGCCAATGAAGAAAAAAAGAAATAGCACAGCCAGTACTCCAAAGAGGCTAGGGTCAATCTCTCTACTGATTGCCTTTGTTGTGCATGTGTATCTGCTTATAACACTGGTCAGACTTCTGAAGAATCAGACCTGTCTCCATAGTGCTTCTAGGTCAGGGAGCCAGATGACCACATCTCATGGCCTCCAAGTGAAGAATGTGTATGTGTGTGTGTGTGTCTGTGTGTGTGTGTGTGTGTGTGTGTGTATACACTTGCAACTAGATAGACAGGGCCCTTTTTTTTCTCTAGGACTGCTGCATACTGTCAGTCTTCTTGGGTGTCAGGAGTTTTAAACCTGCCACCTCCCTGTAGCCATAATTACACCTCTCCTCTCAATACAACCCTGTTGCTGGGGCTTATGTCCAACATAAAGCAATTACACTTTAACAACACAGGTGACTGTGGCAGGAAGCCTCGGTCTAGAAGGGAGCACCATCATTTCCCTCTGAAGTAAATGGCCTTTTATTTAGCTAAGAAGAGCTCCCCGGGGCATGATTTGGAAGAAGCCTTGAAACAAAGCAAAAACTAAACCAATCAGCATAAAAAGCAAACAAGGTTTTTTTCTGGGGAGAAAGTCAGAGAAGGCTAGAGGAAGGTGAGGAAAAGCGAAGGGTCAAGCCACACCACACAGTGAAATGCTGTCTGTCTGGGGAGCTGCTTATCTACTTGCTCCATGCTGAAAGGTAACTGTCTGGGGAAAATCAAGCGAGCGTCTAGGCCTAAAATGTAAGAAACTAGAATGCAGAGACGTTGAGCAGCTGTGGGATGGGCCATCACCAGTCACTGGGGCTTTGGAAACATATTTAGGGGACAGTCAGCCTATTTTATGTGGTGCACAACTGTAATCCCAGCGTTTGGGAGGCAGATGCAGGAGGAGAAAGAAGGACAAAGGAAGGAAAGAAGGAGAAAAAGAAGAAGGAAGAGGAGGAGCAGGAGGAGAAGGAGGAGGAGAAGGAGGATGAGGAGAAGGACACACGCACACACGCGCGCGCGCGCGCACGCGCACACACACACACACACAAACTGACACATAGTCTGTCATTTTAGGCAACCGTGACAGCATACACTGGCTTATACGAGCACTCTTCTCTTGGGTCTAAGGCAGGAAGACCTTGAGTTCCAGGTCAGCCTATGTTCTGTACTAAGACCTCTTATCAAACAAACAGCTGCACGAACAAACAAACACACAACAAAAGTGCTTTTAAAGTCGCCAAACAATCTTTATTCAGCAAGTCCGGTGCATGAAATGTCAACACTCTACAGTGGATATAAATCCAAATCTCCTTTCCCTCAGTTAACATCAGACACAGATCAGGAGGTGTAAACAAACAAAAAACTTTAAGTTGTCAAACATAATCTTTACTCAGCAAGTCCAACCCATAAAATATCAATACTCCAAAGCTGATTTAAAATCATACCTCCTCTTCCTCAGTTAAGCCTCTCCATGAGGGCAGAGTGGAGGGAGGTAGCTCATAGGGAGGGGGTGGAATCCGCATCTCTTCCTTCTCTTCCCTTGCAAGAGTCTGTGTCTGATTTTCTCGGGGTTGGAAGACTTTAGGAGAGTGAGAAGCGACACAGGAATTTCTCACTTGACAGACTCTGTCTCAGATGGGTTTGTGACGCTAACAGGAATTCCATGAAGGCATCTCTGTTATGGGTGATTGCTTACTCTAGCAGTACCCAGATACCTACACGTGTCCTTAACTGCTTTCCAAGAAGGCCTGTTTGTCCTTCTGGAAATCTGATTGGACAGGACAGAAAATAACCCACATTAATTCTTTTTTAGGTGACATAGTTTTGCCCATGGGGAGATACTCATTTTTTTCCTCTCACAAACTCAGAGAGTTTGCTTAATGCAAAGCATTCCTTGTTTTATGTATTAGTTTGATTTACTTTTTAAAATGAAAGTTGGACATGGGCTTACTTACTCCCTTTATAACAGTGCATTGACATCTAGTTCATTAGGCTTGATGTGGTGGACAGATACCACCTACCCTGCCAAAGAGCAGGCAGGCACTGGTCACTACACAGTTTTCTTCTTACAAGAGAGATGCCAAGTTCTTGGAATCCAAATGTCTTTTCGAGTGAAAAATCCAATGGATATCTCACCAATTATTGTCACCAACTCTGAAATGTTTGCATGAAAATATAAAACTACTGGTAATGTAACATCTATCAACTTCATGCATTAGCTGAAATTTCCTCATAAGCAATATTGCCTCCTTTTCATAGTGTGACTTTTACTGAGTTGTTTCACCTATCAGACATGAAGGTCTACATTTGCATTCCTATAGAACACCAAGTCTTCCTTTCCAATAATAATAAATGGGTACCAGTGGTAAAGGAAAGGAAGGCCATTATCTTGGGTTGCTTCCCAGAAGCATGTATAGCTCAGTGCCCGGTGTATGAGGCTCCCTTCTGCAATCTAGACATGTCTGATGTGTTCTTCCTTTTGATTCTTCATGGAAGGTGGATGAAATGAAGTTGTATTTGGAATTTTCATGGATTGCTTTTTGAAATCTGATATTGTGAACTTCATATATTAGTATCTTGTTGTCGTTAGAGAAATATTATAAAGCTAGTATAGATTTACATTAAAAGATGATTTTTAGAAGCCAGGCATAATGGTGCATGCTTATAATCCCAGCCTCAAGAAACTTCCTGAGGCTGAAACACTGGAAGTTCAAGGTCAGCCTGGGCTACAAAGTAAGTAAGACCTTGTCACAGACAGCACCACCACCACCAACAGTAGTAAATACCCTAGCTCTCATTTGGACTGAACTTTTCTTTTGAAACCTTCATTCATTCATTCATTCATTGTTCATGTAGTGTGTGTGTGTGTGTGTGTGTGTGTGTGTGTGTTATGTGTATGTAGATGAGAAGACAATTTTCCTGAGCTGATTCTTTCCTTTTACCATATGAATTCTGAGAGTTGAGCTCAGGTCTCCAGAATTGTCTAGCCAGCATCTTTATCTACTGAGCTATCACACCGCCCCTGAACTCTTCTTATAGAGTGTTATAACCTTCATTTTGAAGTTTGAGATTCAATGTGCTGATTGCCTTAGAAGTCATCCTGGCCAGTGTGTCCAATCTGTGGCCTATAAGCCGCTGAATGCAACTGAAGATAGCTATGGATCCAGATAATATGCAGTGGTAAATTTTCTTAAAACATTATGAAGCATTTTTGTGATTTTTTTTAGTAACTCGATTGTGTAGCTTTCTAATTTAAACTACATGAATATATAGATAACAATGTCATGTCACAATGTTGATGAACTGAAAGGAAAAATTATACCAACTTTCAGATTTGTATGCAATGTGATGTATGGAGCTATGAATGGTGGTTTCCACAGTTTTCCAGCAATACTTCACTTACTGGTACCAGATTCTCTTAGTCTCATGGCAACACCCCAGTTCTTGGTACAATTTCTATTAGTTATTCTGTATGTTGTCCACAAATTCACAACCAAATGCCTTTAAGGGAAACAAGGGAATTTATTCTGGTTTACGATTATCCAGTTACAGTCTTGTTCAGCTTGGCAGCAAAGCTCATGCCAATATCAGGGGCTGAGGGGAACTAGCCAGGCCATATCCGCAGATAGCTGAAAGAAGGACAAACCCCTTGCCAGGAAGCACATCTGTCCAAATATACTGAAGAATGCCCACTTCCTTAACTCCTCCACCTTATTCACCTGTCGGGGATCTAATTCCATTCATCATGAGCTGAACCGTCCCCATCAATTAGACAATCTCCTACAAGATTGCTTAGGGCTTAACTCAACTGCTAGTTCTTTACAACTGTGCTCAGAGAGTGAATTTTCGATTGTCAAGTTGATACATCTAACTATGACAGTGGAATATTGGTTATCTACAACCAAATAGCCAAATACACGAAAAATGTACTTAGAGATATCCATGAGCTGAAGTTTGGGGACAGCAGGCTTGCAATCCCAGCTTACAAGGGAAGATGATACAGGAACAGAGCAAACTCCTGATCAACATGGACAGTTTAGTGAGACTCTGTCTCAAAAAAAAATTAAAAGGGCTGGGGATATACTCAGTGGCACAGCATTCAGTTAGTATGGGAGACACCAGTTGTAATCAGTACCACAAGGTACTACATAAAACAAGTAAGTAAGATTTTGACAATAAGTTTAATTCGAAAGATAGCTTTACTTCTATGTTGTGCTACTAGGTTGATATTAGTGAGGAAGTGTGTGTGTGTGTATGTGTGTTGCATGTGTAACACAGATCACCTACTTAATTCCAATGAACTAACATGAGGGAAGATAAAGGAAATGGTTATGAGGGAAAATTAATGGACCATAGCTTAGATAGCCTCTTGCTCTATTCAGCTGTGCTAATTAATGATAAGCGCAACATTCCTTAAAAAAGAAAAAAGGTCAGGCAGTGCAGGGGTGTTTAGAAAAGCAAACACGCACACAAACACTTCCCTGTCATTTGCAGAGTCTGAATCCTTAGCTGCTAGCTATGCCTGTTATCCTTATGACCTCTGATTATCTATCTAACCCCTCTGAGCATCAGGTTTCTACATCTATAAAATAGGAGTCAACTTACTTATTGTGTTAGGCCCTCATTTAAAAGATGAATTTGCTGTGTAAACTATACTTTAGGATGCTGGTGGAGGATACTGTGGTCCAGGTGACAGTCAAAATAGATCCCTAGAGGCTTCAAGGTAGCACTGGCACTTTAGTATCTTGAATCAGGTTTTCAGTTTCAGTGTGTGTATGTATCTACCACTTGTGTCAACACAGCACAATACTAAGGGCAGATCTGAGGATGATTCATTTAGTTTGATTGATGTGGGCTACCAAACTGGGCCGTTCAGCCTGCAAAATATAGGCTGTAATGATCTGATATTGGCTGCTTAACATTCATCAAACTAAGTGGATAATTAGCAAAACACCATTTGACTTTGTGACGTGCTGACGGTAATTGTGGCTTTGTCTCTGTTAAAAATCTCGTTCAAAGTCAGAGCTTCGGTTTCCACATCTGTTCAGATGATTTACTTGCACCTCTAGCTTTCTGATTTTTTGAAAAGACTATATTATTTTTCCAAAAGTCTCTTTTATAAGCAGCTTTTATGGCTTTCCCTGCCCACACTTTCTCTCCTAAATATTTCTGCCTGTAATTTTTACGTCCCATCCCAATCAGCCAGACTCAAGCTCTCGGATTCAACTCTGCCTGCTCTCTCCTTTCACAGTGCACTAGATAACTAAGTTCTACCAACACTGACTTCAAAACATCTTTGAAATCTTCTTCCTCCTCTGTCTAATTCGACTGTGCTGCTGGCTTACAACTTCATCAAGGCCAAGATGGTGGTTAAAAAACAAAACAAAACTGTAATTGGCCTCTGTGTTTAGTATTGCCTCATTCCAAATTTTGCTATATGTTGTTGTGCTTTATTTATTTTCTGAGTTCAAACATTCCCCTGGAATATTCTCACCAACTTAGTCTTCTTCCTGGTCTTCTCAACCTTATAAGGCCTGGCTCTAAGTGTCTTTCTAGTTTATCTCCTCTCATTCAACTTTACACATACTCCTGAACAATCTAATCTTTGGTTTCCTACATTGACTCATTTCTTTCCTGGATGCCACCCCATGCTCTTGCTAGTCCTCCCCCGACAATTCCCTCCTCCCTGTTTTGGTCTTCCAAGACCTACTCCAAGCTCCAGTCATTCCTCATTGAGCTACCATCTCCCAAAGCCTTCCTTTAGACTCCTGCCTGGGAGAATCTTGTCCCAACTACACTCCAGTAAACCAGAACAAGCACTGCCCTACTTTCCTGCCAATAGAAGCTAAGTTCCTCAGGGCAGCATTTATGCAGAGTCAATTCTATATACCATAGAGCTCATGTAGCTTGTATAATACTGTTTTTTTCCTTAAATTAATTTTTTTAAGTCATCATAAAGTGTAAAGTGTTTCATTATGGAACTGTCATATAGATATGTCACTATACTTTGCTGTTGCTTATCCCCACCTGTACAGTGGGTGATTGCTAATAAAGACACTGGCTCTTCAGTGTCTTGAAAATATAGGTATTAACAGCAAAGTATAGGTTGTTGATGATAAATAGTGAATATATATCACATACATATTATATTCTTAGGAGGGATGCAACCTCTTACTTGATTATGTAATCTTATGCAAAGAGACATTTACCTTCAAGAACAGGGAATATTCTCTTAAGATTTTCTGTTCTTTGCCAATGCTGTTCTTTTACCAGTGTTTGTGGCAGTAATTATAGAGGGAGGAAAGGAAGTCCTGGAAAGTAGTTCAGTGAAGAGGAAATGAACATGAAAAATTCTATCTATAAATGGAAAATAATAGGTTTGCTGGGAAGGACATTATGAAAGACAATATTCCTCTAGGGGAATAATTTCTTTAAAAGCAACATCTTAGAAATTTTTTAGGAGAAACTCAACTTGTAGGAACCGTAGAGTAATCATATCATTGAGACGGTGCTTGTCTCTTCCTAGAATTTGGTAGCTTACTGGATTTGATGAGATTAGACAGGAAGGGTAAAAATGTCTATGGGACAGAAGAAAAGAAATAATGGAGACAAATCACAGGATGGATAGTGGGTTCACCCCCTGGATAGATGGGCGGTGTTTAAAACTCCATCATGACCCATGGAAGTTGAGCTCTCCTGTTGCTCTCTAAGGAGTGCATTGAAAACACTAGTGCTTTTGGATGCAAAGGAAAAAGTGAGAAGTGGAGTGAAACTCAGGAATAGAGGTAAGATTTTTTTGGACACACTTCATAGTAATGAAATGAAATGAGCCTTTTATGACATTTTTTTAAGTTCAACAAAAGAGTCCAAACTTATCAAAATATACTATGCCAAGATTTCTCCAAGAGATATAAATTAGAGCTTTCTCATGGTGAAATATGATAGATAATGGAGGGTGATCCTCTTCAAGAAGGATGCTCAGTATATACCATTTTAAAACACAGTGACTGCTAGATTAAGTACTGTTAGGTTTCTCTGTTAACTCTTAAATAATCACACAGTGCCATGGTTAGAATGTGACTTGCCCTGCACAGACTCATGTTTCAGAACCCTTAGCTAGGGTGCATACTGGGAGTCATAACACTTTCAAGAAGTGGAACCTTGCTAAATGAAGGCGTGCCGTAGGGCGCACATTTGAGGTTTAGTAGCTCAGCCCTACTTCCTCTCAGTTTGCTCTTTTTGCTCTCTCTTGCTTCCCGATGGCTGCCAGGACCTGAACCAGCCTTCTGCTTCTGTGTCTTGCCCTCTTATGCTTCTGCTTTCAGTCGTGCCCTCTGCTATGTGAGTCCCATTTTGAATGGACTATAATATCTCTGGAACCAAATAAATCTCCCTTCTGTTCCTAAATTGTGTATGAGTATTGACTCAAAGCAAGAAGGAAAGTAACTTCAACCACCTTTTTTTCTTTCTTTCTTTCTTTTTTCTTTCTCTCTTTTCTTTTTCTTTTCTCTCTCTTTCGCTCCCTCTCTCTCTCTTTCAAGACAGAGTCTGTCCACCTAGACCCAGCTAGACTTGAACTTGCCATCTTCCTGTTTTGCTCTCCCAGTGCTGGGATTACAGGCATGTGCTACCACACCTAGCTCACATTCAGTATTAAATAATCACACTCACTGAGATATGCTCCTGTTTAAAGGCAAAAGGATATACTTTGTATAGTAATCAAAAACCTCAAATTGTCCAGAACATTCATGATTTTTAGTAGGTACTATTTTCAGTATACACATAAATGTAGAGTTCACACACATACAAAAAATCATTAAAGCTTTTAAAAAATACAGAGATTATGGCCTGTTGAAACTTACTGCTTCTGGGGAATTGATTCCATCAACCCTAGTTTTATTATTTAATAGAGAAACTTTATAAACTAATAACAGAAGAGATGAGCATTCATGCTGAGAGGTACTCAGCATCTCTTTGTCTCCCTTTGTGACCTCCAGTTGCCAGATCCAGTTGGGTTACGATGTTCTATGACTTACTTGGTTTTTGGGAGTATTTGAAATGACTGGGCTCTGCCTTGAACTGGTCCTCATGCATCTGTCTTTCAGGACATTTATTTCCCTCTCCCCTCACTGGCAGATCTTCCTTTGCTGGAATCACCTTTAATTTCAGGCTCTAGACACATGTGGGTTCCGGCGTTCAGGCTTCATAGCTCTCTCTTTCTCTCTCTCTCACTCTTATTCTTGCTCTCGCTCTTGCTCTCTCTCTCTCTCATCACTCCCATTTCCATGATAAAGTCATCTATTGACTAATGGCTCCTCAGTATCTATCTTCAGACATCCTCTTCCTAAACTGCCAACTCAGAACCACGTGGTTCCAAGCACGTATCTCCAAGTACAACTCCTAGGCCTCCTCCTTAAACCTGCTCCTCCTGTGGGCCCCTTCAGGACAGCAAATCACAACCCTCATTTTCTAAGGGGACAGATCATAGCTTCATGTCTGACCCCTTTCCCCCACTCTCATCCTTGTTCAGTCTGTTCCACCTTCAAACCACAGGTGGAGTCAGCTGTATTTTCCTCTCCCCTCTCATCTCTTCCTGACCCTGATGCTCTAGAACCTTTTCTTCACAGGGTCTACAGTTAACCTTGAGGAGTGAGTCAGATCATGTCAGTCCTCTACACTGATTCCCCCAATGACTCCCATCTCACTGCGCAGCTGCCAAAGTCCTTATGACGCCTGCAGGCCCAGCAGAACCTGGATCCTGTTACTGGCCTGTTTCATTTCTCAGTCATGACACAGTGACCTCCTCACAGGAGGTCATGTCGGGGCATATTCCCTCGACAGCCTTCCGGTGTTTTTCACCCCCTGCCTGGACTGCTGTTGCTTGGTTTAGTCTCACTGTTTATTCTTTTGGTCAACTCTTTCCTGAGTGCATCTTTTCTAACAAGCCTTTCCTGACCAACCTCGTTAGAAGCCCAATCCTCCCACCCTGAGAACCCCAGGCCTCCTATCTCTACTTTATTTTATATGTAATATTTATCACTAGCCAACACAGTATACATTACTTTGCTTGCTTTTCTTCCCTACCAGAGTAGAAACTCACAAGGGTAGGGTTCATTATCAATTTTGTTCACTCAGTCTGTGCCCTTGATGCTTGGTGACAATCCTTAACACTAAGGGAACAAATCTGCCAATATTTTTAAAAACGAATGAGTGACCAAGGATTTGGTAAAAGAGGACTGACTCTCACTGCGGCTCTATACTTTGACCTCAAGGCAGCTCGATCATAACTTGCATAGGTTTCAGTTATATTGAATTTTTTTTGCTTCGGATTTTCAAATTGAATATATTGCTTTCTTCCAAGAAATAAAATCAGTATTTCTTGGTTCTTTACTAAATCATGATGGTTTTTACTGAGAGACATGCTCAACTAAGATTAAGTAGAAAAAGAAAGGTGGAGTTTCTTTTCAAAGATCTGTCCATGTGGGATTCAACAGAAAGATCCTGTAAAAGAGAACTTATACATATACACTCAATACATAGTCTCTGCACTTTGTCAAGAACAACCCTTTTTGATGGGGTTACATGTTCATCTTGTAATTTGCTTTTAATATATTTAATTATTAGCAATTTCTAGGGCACACAAGATGGTAATTTATAATAGCATTGCTATTATAAATCACAAATAACACAAGTGTGGTGAGTGAAAGGTATGGATGTTAAGTTCTCAAGGACTTTGAAAAAAAGTAGACAATGCAGACTGGGTAGATATAGTGCAAACAAGGCAGATTATCTGCTGTGTTAGCCATAATAAAAAACAAAAATATTGTATTTCCACTTGAAAGGAAGCACACTTTAATTCTCTGATGCTTGAGTTAAACAAAGTGCCCACGTCAATCAGATAACATGGGTAACTCATCTCATTTATGCTATTGCTTTGCTAATACAACATCACATCAGACTTATAAGTATCCTCTCCCAGAGCCACATTGTCACTGTTTTAAGATTCCTTTGGGTACAGAAAAAAGGCTTGGGTAGATGAGAAAGAAGAATATCTATGAGGAGATTAAATGGTGGAATAAAACCTTCTGTGTGTATTTTAGTAGTGAATTGAATTTTTATATCTCTCTCACAATACATACTTTGAAATAAATACAATATAAATTTAGCATAGGAGTAGTGAAAATGTCCCCAAAATGAGAGAAAATGTGCATGACTGAGATTCTTCTATTATGTTTTCTTGAAACATTTCCTGAAGAGTCGTAGCTGACTGGTGTCTAATTCCTTCATTAGACAGAGGCAATGAGCTATTATCAACTATCTCCGTATTGCTTTGCTCTGGGGATTCCCAGGCTCCAACTTCCTAGGTTGGAGCTATGGGCCACCACTATTTCTGCCTGACATTTTTACATGGGGTCTAGGATCTAAACTCAGGTCCTTTTGCTCATGGAGACAAAGACTTTAACCCCTGAGCCATCTCTCCATCCCTTCAACTTTCTTCTTGATTCTTAATAACAGCTGGCATAACATATGCTATTCTGACAAAAATAATTTTCATCGATAAAATATTTACAGATTGTATGTGTCTAGCTCTGCACTGGACACAGAAAGAAGCTTATCAAGATGGCGATGTATTCTAGTGTCTGTTACAATGAAACCTGAAATACCCATAATTTCACATGTGCGCCTCCTGCCCAAATCTAAGCGTTTAGATCTTCCCTGCGAGAACCTTTCCTGTGGGATTGCAGTTGGTACGCTGTGAAGTGCTGCAGCTGTACCCTCAGATGTGCTGAGCCACGCTCTCCTTTCTTGGGATGCTCCCAGTTAGTAAGTGAATGTAGCAAACTTACTGGAACCTCTTGACCTCTTGACTTCTCATATAGCCAGGCATGGAATGGGATCTCCCTGTTGCCTGGGCGCTAGAGCTGAACTGCAGTCTGAAGTCTTTACCCCATCTGTCACAGATGTGATACACGCACAAATGAAGGTCTTTCTGCTTGTGACTGCTCCTTGCCACGTCATCTTTCACGCGTGTATGCCCCAGTCAATCTCTGCAGTAGTTAATTCCATTTTGATTTTTGTTTTTATTTTAAATAAAATGTGGAACACTTCACGAATGTGTGTGTCATCCTTGCTCGGGGGCCATGCTAATCTTCTCTGTATCGTTCCAATTTTAGTGTATGTTCTGCCTAAGCGAACACTGATGTTTGCTTTTTAGAGGACCTGAATTGTCACAAGTGGTTACAGCAGCAGTCCAGGAAGACAGTCACATGACAGGATTGGGGCACTGGCCTATTTATTGCCTGACCGACAAGAAGGATTGCACCCTTCTTTAAAAAAACAAAAACAAATTTCCCAGTCTTTTATGGTTTTTTTCTCTCTCTCTCTTCCTCTGTCTCTGTCTTGTCTCTCTCTTTCTCTTTCTCTCTCTCTTCTTCCTCTCTCTCTCTCTGTGTATCTGTATGTCTTTGTGTATCAGAGGGCAGTGTAGGTGCCTGTGATAACCCAAAGGTGACTTCAGGAAACATTCTGGATTGCTCTGCCTCCTTTTTGCTTTTCTCTGGGATTTCCTAGACTTTATCTTCCATGGCTGGAAGTGCAGGCCACCACCATTTCTAGCTGGCAAGATTGTACACTTCTTGTTATATATGGATGCATGCATCCTGATATAAGGTGCCATAGGCATCATGGCATAGGATGTGGTCCAGATACTGAAGACTTTACCTGTGATGAGATGAGGACTATATCCATGTAGACAAAAACACCTGCATTTGAAAGCTATGGAAATAATGCCTATGAAAACTGCAGCATCGGATAGCTATTGTTAGGTTGTATTGATGCTGCTGGGGGTGAGGGAGTCTTAAAGCAATAACTCAGGTGGTTCCAAAGGTGAAAACAAAAGTCTATGAGAGACAGAAGATGTAGGTACCTGACAAAGAGGCAACTCCATCAGTTGAAGACCAGACACAGAGGAGAAGTTGACTCAGTTTGTGGAATTTCAGAGTTCAGGGCACAATTCCCCCTCAGGGAATAAGACAAACGATCCATGGAGGGTCCAGTTTTGTTTTCAGTATTTGTTGTCACAGAGTTTCATTTCTGTATTATAGTTGTCAGCATCTTTCTTCATTTCTCAGAGTTCTTAGACTGACTTCTCAGACTGGATTGCTTGGAGACCATGAAATATGGGATGGAAGCTTCTCATGGATGTTCCTGAGGATTTTGGTTCACAGAAACTTAGAAAGCTTGGGATCCTGTAGAACAAGGTACCTACTTAGGGAATACGATTACAGTGAAGGAAATGTGGGAAAGGGCCCGAGGTCACGAGATCTGGTAGTCATGGTAGACATTGCAGCAGCTAGAAGGAACTGGTTTTATGGCATTGGAGTTGAAGGCCCATCTGATATGCTGGCTTGGAGACAATATTTGGACAACTAGTTAGAGACCTTACATGTTATGATGTTCCCAGTGGAAAGACCCTGGAATCGAGTAGTGGAAGCAGCCCCTACTTATCATTAATCTCAGTGACCCACTGGAGGAAATATTGCTTCCTATCCCCCCAACTCTGGACTTTGCAGGGTTAAATTCCTGGTCCCCAAAGAGTGCACTCTTGCCAGGGGAGACAATAAAGACAGATTGGACTATAAACTATTGTAGCTTGTGACATTTTGGAATCCCTGGGTTTAGAAAGTAGGAGACCAAAAAAAATGCTATCATCTTTCACGAGCAGTTATCCCTTGTCACCAGATGGAATGCAATGTTGCTTCAAGGCAGTGGAGAAAAGAAAGGATTCATACAATACTCAATTTACTTAGGTATAGCTTCACATTTACTTGCTTTGTAAATAGAGACACACAGTAACTATAGGCTACAGAGAATGCGTCAACTGTAGCTCAGGTTCCTCAGGAGCAAATTTGCATCACATAATCAAACAAGTCACCCTAAGACAAGCCAATATGATAGCCAAGTGAGAGAAAACCAGAATAAGAATGGAGGGAAGAACATGGCGTGTACTAGTTATAGCTTCAAGATCAAACGCGGCCACACAGCTGCAATGCTTCCTGTTAACCTCTCTTCTGCTAAATTTCCCCTCAGGGAATAAGACAAACGATCCGTGGAGGGTCCAGTTTTGTTTTCAGTGTTGTTGTCACAGAGTTTCATTTCTGTATTATAGTTGTCAGCATCTTTCTTCATTTCTTAGAGTTCTTAGAGTTCAGCTATTTTTACTTGCCTCACAACTTTTAAACCTGTAAGCATATAACCGTTCAAAAGCATATATAATTGTCATTATGCATTAACGTAGCTCATTAAATTCGAGAGGTGTTTCGTTTAACCTTACACATTGCAGAAAGTGTAAATCTAATTTTAAAATGATTAAGTAAATAATCAGAAACTAATATCATTTTTAAAAATAGTCACTACCTGTCTCTCACTGTCAGTATTGACAAGTAAATGGGTAGGTGTAAATTTTTATTAGTTAAGTGAGATTATGTGAAACTCGAATCTAGCTGAAGAAACCTGACAGAGCTTGTTATGTAGACGTGACAATTTATGTTTCTAAAGCTTTTTATTAGTTGGATTTTTTAACTAATCATTTGAGATGCTCCGAAAATGCTTGAGCTAATTAAGGCAGGTATCATTTTTATCTGGTTAAATATTGAAGCTCAAATACTCTTGATGGTTTGTCATGCACTGTGAATATTAGGTAGCACTGACTTTTGAACCCTGGATTGTCTGACTTCAAATTCTATTCTCTTCCCAATACTTCAAGCATTTTTCAAAGTCTTATCGCTGAAGTTTTTCAATCAGAACACATAGTGAAGTCATGGTAAGAAGAAGAGATTCTTAATAAATAATGCTAAGAATGTATGATAAAGCCAGACAGAAACTATTATATTCTAAGCTTATCTTAAAAAGTGTTAATGGAGATGCCCTACATAGAGAGGGAAAGAAAAGAGATAGCAGAAACTACCTTGAGTGCTCCTCCCAGAAGCCATAAGTGACTTAGTAACTTTTTCAGTAAACGGTATGTTCTATTAAGTTGAAAACTCAGAGTTCCCAGAACACTATAGGCTTTTGCTACTGCCCTTGGTTGCTCGTCAGAACCAGGTGGTGAAATCCTGTTTCTGAAAGTACCATGCAAATTGAATGCAAGCACAGATAAAACAAGCTGGAACTGATCTAGTTTTTCCCATGATGGCTAACTTTCATAGTACTAGAAGTTGTCATGCAGGTTGCTGGGGAGAAAAACTATCAGCAATCTTATCCAGCTGTGATTCTGTGAGCTATAATAACAACCACCTGGCAAGATAGGTGCTATAGTGGCATGCATGTTATGGTTGCAATCACCTCCTTTCTGATTGCATTTCACTCTCCAGTAGTTAAAAACCTGAGAATGGAGAGATTGTAGGACCCAGAAAAGCACAAATTACTATTGTCTTGCTATGCAGACATTATATCAAACTAACTTCTAAATATTTATCATTATATCCATAGATCAATGCAGCTCTCAGCCCCCGACCAAGAAGCATACGTTTTGTAATGAAAAGCATTTAATATACAGAATCACAACTGGTCAAAATATAGAAAATAAATGACTGCAGAGTGCTTGAGTTCTTTAACCCCTCACTCCAATGCTAGGGAATACTGTGGAAGAGGGGACAGTAAAACTGTGTCAGAATATGGGAAAGGATGCTGCCAAATAATGTGTCCTGGACATGACAGGGCTATTTCAGCCATGAACTAGTGTAGCTGTGTTTACTCCCTTAGACCTGCACGAGATTTGTCATGATACTTCACCAGGGAAGAGGGTAACCTCATGAGGCACCACATCTTCCTGAGGGACTGTTGAAAGTGAATGATGGCTGTGGGAAGGGGAGCTACATTTCAGTGGTAAACCCGCTGATATCACCCATGCTTCAGTAAGTGTTCAAGCCTATGCCAAAACAGGCAACATGATGAAATCTATGACACACACACACACACACACACACACACACAAACACACACACTCATACATGACATGGAAATAGGAGGAAGATTGATTGGGAAGAAGACTTTCAATGAGAGGAGGAAGGCTGGGATTGGACAATATGAAATGAAAAATGACATAAACTCATTGCATTCATTAATGAACCTGTCAAAGAACAAAAATTAAAAACCTTAAATAATAAATAATTAGCAAAAGGATTGATTCTTTTATTTATAATTTTCAGTGATTGTTCATACCACTGAGAAAATTGTGCCAGGCTTGTGTTTTTTTTTTCCAGGGCAGGCAACATGGATCAAATGTCCCATCACGTTTATATTTCTGCCTAAAAATATTTTTAATCATCTAAAAGATAAATGAAATGTGGAACACAGAAAGAAGCAGATAGCATTAGCTTCCCAATCAACATTCTAGATGAAAAGAAATGATTCTCTCACCCCTCTGGATTTGTGTTCTATGATCTGTGGCAGACCAGTGCTCATCTTCCTGCTCCTTGTCTGAGGCCCCTTTATTTATTTTTCATTAATCTGTCTCCCCCGTGTGCCTGGTGCTCAGTAATCTGCTCATCTCCAGCATGATCTATACTATAATCCATTGCTTCTCCCTCCATGCATTTTAATGAAGCAATTTTTGCCTCCTTTACATAACTGCTGTCCTGATTTCACGCTACAACATGACCATTTATTGTCACGTCATTGAAAGCAAATCTTTAAAGGGATGCCTCAAAACAGGATAGAGACAGGGTAGACTTTTTTTTATCCTTTAAAAAATTTCTTTTAAAGAGGGCTTTGAGAACTCTGTAGCATTTTCTTCATTTAATTTTCAGTGGATCTTCAGGCTTAGAAACAGAGATTCCCTCAGACGCCAGCCCAACTGGGGACAAGGCTGGCAGTCAGAATTCTTTGTCCCGCCTCGGGCCTGTCTGTTGACTGATTGCTGTGAATGCTGCCGTCCCTGAGCTGTCCTTCCTGGTCAGGAGAGGAAGGACCCGAAGAGCAACACTGTGGGACGAGCTTGCAGCTGGTGCTGCTTGGCTTCTGTCTTCTGGTTAGTGCTGTCTTCTTTTTCTGTTTTTCTTTTGTCCCGTCCTGCCCACCAAGATTTGCACATTCCAGGCCTATGCTTATCTGCCTGCTTTCGGACTCGTGCTCTCTAATGCGTGATTCACCACCTTGCTCTGTCCCTGGTATCCAAAAACTAGCCCTGTTTCTACTTCTCCTCCTTTGCCCTCCCTTCTTTCTTCCCTCCTTCTCCTCCCTTCCCCTCTCCTTCCCTTTTCTCTTTCTCTTTTCCCTTACCTTTCCCTTTTTTCTTCTTTCCTTTCTCCTTCCTTTCCTTTTCCATTTCCCTTCCCTTTCTTTTCTCCTCCCTTCCTTTCCATCTTATGTTAAACATTGATTCATTCATTGACTGATTCATTCGGTAATCAATGATTAAATGCTTAATGTGTGTGGTTGACACAAAGGAACACAGGCTCTGTTGAGATAGAATTCATTGATTGAAAAGTAAACAGATCTTAAAAGGGATAGGTGGGAATTTTGTGAGGATCTTATACACACTTGGGGAGTCCATTGAGAAGAAAATAAGAGAGTTTTTGACTAGATATTTAGATAAGGACCTTGGAAGGGATTGTTGAAGTGAAGGCTTTGGAAATTCACTAGCCTCACATGTGTGGCTGAGCAGTTTTCAAAAGGCCAAGTGATGGGGTAAAAATATGCATAAATTATTATGAAGGCATCAAGGAAAGGTGAGTAGCCAGCCCTTGGTAACAGGGATGGCTTCCTGGGGGAAGTGAGCATGGGCTGGCTCTTTCAAAGCTTTAGCCCAAGTGCTATTCAACAAACTGAAGGAGATACTGAGGAGGAAGTGTGGACAACATATTTTTAACATAGAGTCCTGCATGCAGGCATGGACTCCAGTACTAAGCCTGTGCTGCTACCAACTCCATTTTGCCAAAACATAGATTGTGAATGAAGTTAAAGCACTGGAAAGTTTGGTATCACCATAAGGATCTTGTATCTTCTCCAGTTGCTTAGAGTTTCATCTTGGATGAACTGCCTTGTGAAGAAATTTTTAAGGATGGAGATCAATGAGGATATATAGATTAAATGGAGGGCCAAGAAAGGCTGGGGAATAGCCCTCTGAGTTTTCTGACTTGAGTCAGTGTATAGTAGGAGCAGAAATGTAAGTCAGAGTGGGAAGGAAGAAGAAGAAAGATTTGAAGGAAGTTTGCATGCTTAGCTTGAGGCAAATCAGCTCTTTTAAAAAGAAAATGACATGAGAGTCTGAAGCTAGGGAAACAGTCGGGCAGGAGGGGATCGTTGCCAAGCGCCAGGACACAGGTAGAAGTTGAAAGCAAAGCAACGAATGAGCTAACCCACAGGGTTGGAGAGAAAGAAGTGTAGGACCCTAGAAAGGGAGTTCACAGAGCAAACCACAGCAAGTGTGAAGAGACCGGATGGATGGTCCAGTATCAGCAGCCAGAGTGTTTCACTGGTGCAAACGGCTTCATTCTATGACTGGGAATTGGAATTCCTGATTCTTTTGGTTCTTCTAGAAGATAAAATTTCCTCTCTCCTTTTTTTTAAGATTAAGGACTTTGAACATTGAAGAACCTTCTTATCTCCTTTTTAAAAAATTACGTAGTGTGTGAGTGTGAGTGTGTGGGTGCATGTGTGCAAGAGGTCAGGGTGTGTATGTGTCTGTGGCCGACCAAAGGTGACTTTGAGAATCTCTCTGGATTGTTGCACCTCCTTGTTGCTTTGCTTGGGTTTGGCAGACTCCACCTTCCAGGGCTGGAAGTTTTTATGTGAGATTTGGGGATCCGAACTCGGGAGGCACAGACTCTCTCCAGCCTCAAATTTTTCCTTTCTTAAGCAGCTAGTGTGAACCTGGCTGGCTGGTCGTATGATCTGGATGTTTTCTGTCAAGCGAGGTTCAGTGGTTGATTTATTTATGGCCTAGAGAAGCAGAAGTGCATTTTGGGCGTGGAATCAGGCGACCACAGGAGGAGAATGGGGGGAGGTTCAAAGGCGGCAGGGAATGGAATGTTCCTGCCGAGATCAGTCCTCTGGTTCTCCTTGTCCCCTTACTGAGGCCCTGGCAGGGAGCCATTTGTTTCAAAGGGAATAGTATTATTTAGGGGTAGAAAAAGACCAGGAAGTGGTGAGTTTGTTCTTGCTTCTGGAAACCCATGATTTAGGATATTGTTGAAACTGCCAGGATCCATTCCTGAGGCAAAAAGAGATGAGGGGAAAAGAAAATAAAAGAAAAAAAAACCTTCAATGTCCTGGAAGGGTGCCTTGAAGCTGTGAGCTGAGATTCCTGCACGCCAGCTGCCCAGGAGGGAGATGCTAGGCACTCACAGTAAATGTGAAAATGCTCTTTAAACCCACACTTGCTCCACCATTGCCAGCTATCACAGGCCTTTCTGGAAAACCATTGGCAGGAATATTTGTCTGAAGACCCCATTGCACACAAAATGAAGCAATGATAATTTTGAGGCAATTGTACTTGTTTTTAAAGCGTGCGCTTTATTGCAGCATGAGAAACTAACCCCCATTTACTGCTTAATGCCCACTTGAGAGACTAGGTGGAATAAAAAGCCGGCTACCATCTCCCGCGTTCTGCAGCCATGCTGCCGAAACAGGTTTGTTCTCAGCAACTGTAACACAAGAAGAAAAATGCTTTGCCATCAGCCTTCTCCACAAATGTGTGAGATGAACATACAATACAAATCCTGGGCACTGAGACTCAGTTAATATTAGTGTTCAGAAAGACTTTCACCCATTTCAAAGGAGAGAAAAAATATATTATGCTACATCATTCTAATCAAGGGCTCAATGAGCTGTGTGTAAATAAAATGGAAAAAAATGGCGTTTACGATTTACGGTGGGTAATAGTTATTATTAGTGCTCAGAGACACACTGAAAATACAATGAGCACACACACACACACACAGATACAGCTGTCTATTAGGGTTCTTTAGAGAAACAGAAAGAGAGTGAGAGAGAGAGAAACACAAAATAACAGAACATTGTTCCATGTGATTCTTAGGAACAAAAGAATCATTGCTTCCCCCCCCAACCCAATCACTTATTGGTACCAAATATGCATGAAGATGGTTCGTTCTGCACTTTAGGGCTTTCTTCCTTGTTGAAGCACAAATTGCCCAGGAGACATAACATTTAAAATTTCTCATCATGTGTCACCCAGTGTGAATGAGTATCTGGTTCTTGTGTTGAAACTGAAGGATGTTGGTTCCTAAGTGGAGATGAGGGAAAAGAAAGCTGCTCCTGGTTCCTCTGGTTTGCTTAGGACTGAGGCAGCTTACCATAGGAGTAGAGGCTGATGTGACCTGCCCATCAGTCATCTTTCTCTGTGGCGCTGATTTCATTTGTTGCTTCCAGGTAAATGTGTATCCAAGGAAAAGGCCATTCTTCTGCATTCCCACCCACTCCTTACTTTTCCCAAGTAGGGGGTGATCAAGAAGATAGAAACAGAAGCCATACAGCAGATAGAATCCCCAGGAGTACTTCCAAAGAAAGGAGAAAGTCCTAACATGCATGCTTTTCTCTGGTCTCTCCTACTTCCTTGTTAGACGTGCAAGTGTAATTGTCTCCCAAGGGTTGAGAGTCCAGCAATGATTGTAGAAGCATGAGCATAAGCGCCTGCAAGTACTGCTGGAACTAAGAGCTGAAAGAGCTGGGGGGAAATCCCATACGTACCCCATTTGCCCACCTTTGGATTTATTACATGAGAAAGTGATGAAACCGTCTTAATGAAGTCATTCTTCTTCCAGGTCTCCGTTATTGTCAAACTAAATACTTAATGGATACAGCGGTCTAAGACAGTTCTCTAGAGGAGCAGAACAAGTAGAACAAATATATAGCAAAAGAGATTTATTAGACTGGCTTAGTGATACTGAGTAGTCCAGCCATGGCCATCTTCATACAGGAGACATTGAGAACCTTGTAGCTGCTCAGTCCACAGGGCTAAATGCCCAAGCAGGTGCTGAAGGCCTAGAGGATTCTGGGAGATTAGAATCACTGGTGGTTTTGATGTCAGGGAGGATGGCAGCAGTAGTGGCAGCAACAGGGTAGACAAGCTCACCAGGGAGATGTGAAGCAGGCAAAGAGCCAAAGTTTTTCCTTAGATAGTCTCAGATAAAATCTAGTCTCTAACGATGGGTGTGTCCACTTCCGTTAACTTCAGAAAAAACCCATAGGTGTGCCCAGGGGCTTGTCTCTCTTAGTTGATGTTAGTCTAGTCAAGACCAAGATTAACCATCGCAAGCTGTTTATTAATTCTGTAGCATGTCTTCTTACCTGCACACACACATAGCACACACACACACACACACATATGCACAGGAACCAAAAATTGATACTCAGTTCCATGTCTGGTATTGTGTTCCACGACTAAAGACAGATTTAGACAGTTTAGTGAGCTTTGAAAACATCTTTATCTACCCCATCTCTCCACTACACGCAAATACATTGTGTTGCCCAAATATATTTATCAGGCATGTGATTTGCCTGTAGTATTCCACTAAATTTCATGACAGAAATATTTCTTGCTTTCAAATAGTTCATAATCTGTGATGGATCATGCAGATAAAAATACAATGAAATATTTGAAAAGTAATAGCTACAAACACAAGTTGAAAAGTCTAGGGATATTTAGGAAGACTATAAAAAATGATATAGAATGTCTAGCCAAAAGGATTATTACACAAAAAATTTTGGCCTGGCAGTTCACATATCATGTGAGAGCAAAACAAGCAGGAAGGATCCGGAAATGGACTGGGTCTTGTAGCAAATCAGTACTTCCAGGATGATTTTGATGAGAAAACCATATGACTGGCCCTCAGAGACCCTTATTTGCACGAATCCCTTCCAACAGCCCTAGAGATGATCTTAGACATATTTACATGTTCTGTTTTTGTAAAAAACAAATCCGTACTTATGAATTTCAACCATAATCAGGTCACATGACTGCTCCTGTCCAGCCTGCCTTATCTGTGTCTTCTCTCCTCTTAGGATGATGAAGCAACTCCAGGTGTCTCTGGGTCCAAGTAAGCGGCACCTGAACTTAAGGTGCCTTTAGTTTGCATTGGGTAAGGAAGGTGAATGTAGGGTGTCTTAATTTGCTTTGTATGGAACAGCTGAATATAGGGTGGTTTTAGTTTGCATTGCATGGAGTATAGTCCTAAGAGCTGTAATTGCTTCCATATGTAGTTGAGCTGTTTCCAGTCATTAGTATAGGCATAGCTTCCTGTCCTGGTGACATCACAACATGAAGGTGTGGCCTACAAATCTAGAACTAGAAGTATGTGAGCAGGATAGGAGATCTAGGGACAGAATATACTCTGGAATATTCAGTTATCTGATTGATGCATACTATATTTATTTTTTGAAACTGGGGTAAAATAGACATAACATAAAGTCTGCTATCTTAGCTCTTTTTAAGCATGCAGTTCAGGGGTATTAAATACATTCACACTACTGCATAGACATTACCATTATCCTTCCATAGAGGTCCTTTCATCTTGCAGAATAAAACTCTATACCCATTAAAGAATAACTCCCATTTCCCTTTCTCTTGGGCCCAGGCATCCACCATTTCACGTTCTCTTTCTGTGAAATTGATTACTCTAAAAACTCCTGCAAATGTCTTTTTTGTGACTGGCATATTTCACTTGACATAATGTCCTTGGAGTTCCTTTATGTTATCACTTGTCAAAATTTCCTTCCTTTTCAAGGTTGAATCTCTTCCCTTGTATGCATATACTGTGCATTGTTTATTCTACTAATCTATTGAGGGTCACTTGGAATGCTTATACCTTTTAGATACTGCAAACAAAAAAGCTACAATGGACTTGGGTGTACAATGGCTCTTTTGAGTCCCTGTTTCCTTTAGCTTTCCAAGTGTATCCGATGTGTAAAATTTCAAGAGGAGGATTTCATTTTCAATAATGGCCAGTTAAAATGGAAGTCCTCACCTATCAAGAATTTTTTATTGTAGTAATGCAGTTAGAGACATGACACATATACAATTTTCTAATTTTTTTGATGGAAATTGCCTAAAAACAGAATCTGAACTCTTGTACCCACAATACAAATGTTTGCCAGTACTACAAAAACAGGATGGCATCCATCCGTGAACCAGCATTTTATACTCTTCGGCTATCAAAATGTTTTGATCAAGCATTGCTGAAGAAACGCCGAGCTATATTTGTGTTTCCTGCATGAAATATTGTAAAATCATTCATTTGAAAAGGCCATCAAACAACATGTGACCAAGAAGTGTAGAAAAGAGAATGATAAAGGTGTGTCAGGCCCTGCATTTTTCTATATTTTAGTATTTTATGGTCGTTGCTTTTGTCAGCTTTAAAAAATTATACTTTCCCCCTCTGCTAAATCCGTAATCCTGTTTATTGATATTTTGATTCTTGTGTGTCTGTGTGTATGTGTGTGTGTGCAGACGTGTGCGCATGGTGGCGTATATGTATATGTGAGTGTGTGTATTACAAAAACTCTGCATTGTTCCTGACACATTCATGATAAATAGGCTTAAGGGAACAAGGGGTCTTATCCTGGATTACAATTGTCTAGTTACAGTTCTTTGTCCAGCTTGGAATGAGAGCTCACGTTTAACACCAACGGAACTGGTGGAACCATATTTATGCATTCACAGAACTGCTGAGGGACAATCCCTAATTGCCAGACCAGCATGACTGGCCAAATACCCCAAAGGATGCCCACTTCTCTAGCCAGCTCCCTCCATCTTATTCAGGAACTAACCTGACCCATCATGGGCTGGGTCATCCCCATGAACTAGACAATTTCCTGCAGGCTTGCTCTGGACCTTACTCAACCACCAGTTCTATATGTGGAGTACCGTTTAGTTGTGTGGTGCTGACAGCAAGAAAAATGGATGAAGAGCTGACATGTGACGAATGGAGAGGCTCTGGTGTAGGTTTGGGAGGGTTGTACCTAACTGAAGATTGGTCAGTTGGTAACAACCTGACTACATAAGCTTCCCTACCCTCGGTCATCTTCTAGTTTGTGGACAGCTTTTCCTGGAAAGATTCACCAGTCTTTTCCATATTCTGTTCTGACATGTCCACATTTTTTTCTTCTTTTGTAGGGAGAAAAGCCCATTCTTTGAACATTTATCAGAGGTCAATGGCTATACTACTCTAAAATGCCTGATCTCATCTGCATATTTACTAGAGATACTCTCTGCTCTGAACATCTTTTCTTTTGCTATTTAAAAACAGACTTTAATGACCCCTCAAAAACAGGCCCTGGTCTTATTAGGAGTTCAAAATAGAATTCTTCTTTCCTGGAGGTAGCAGGAGAGTCTAATAATCTTCAATTATCCTTAGTAAAATAAGAAAAATATTTGTATTGCATCAAACATAATATACTCTATCAACACAGCAAACCAAGAGAAGAACACCACAGGGTTATGTTTCTGAATAAAAACACTCCCATCCATGTAAATCCTGACATAAATGCTGAGAATTCGAAGGATTTTAGAATGGAAGTGGGCTTAAAGATGCTCTGGTTGACCGCAGTAATTTTACAGATGCCACCAGGGAGGATGGATGCTGCTGTTGCTGCTGCTGCTCCTGCTGCGAGATCTAATCCTGCGGCCTCCGGACCAGTCTTAATCAGAACTTGGTTCACTGTGGTTTTACTCGGTCGTGGTTGATTGTATGTGGTGAGGAGGTTTTAGGTAGAGTTCTTAAATACCATAGGAACACCATTTTCTAAAACATCTGGAAACTTACTACTGGAGTTTGACAACATCGAACAATTTTTATCCCTTTTGTGAGTTGACTTTACTAGGCCTATTTGAAGTTTTTAGAAAGGGTCAGATGAGTTTTCAGGGTCCTTTTAGTGTTATTAGTACTTCACTCTCATTCATCTATGTTCTTTGGAAGGTTTATCTTGGGACACCTACTTTAAGCTGAACACTATGTTATCCCCCCAGAAGAAAATGATAGGACAGACATTGAAACAGGGTCCTGTCCCTCCAGGAGCAAACGCTGCCAATCTACAAATGCACACATAATAATAATGTTATATAGCAATAGTCATTATCTAAGTTATGATATAGAGAACTCTGAGTATCATTATAGCTCGAGGGGGCTGGTGAGATGTCTCAATGGGTAAAAACACTTGCCATGAAACCCTGTTGACCTGACTTTGATCCGTGGAACCCATACATAAAGCTGATGTGGTGGGAAGCTTTTGCAGTTCTAGCACTTCAGTGAGATGAGGGATGGAGACAAGAGCATCAGTCAGGAGCTTGTATGCCAGCTGGCCTAAGTACACATCATGCCAAAACAAGAGAGGCCCTGACTTAAAAACAAAGTAGAAGAAGAGAACCGACTCATAAAGTTGTTTTTCTGAGCTGCTCATGTGCGCTGTGACACATGCATAAATATGCATATGTGTATATGTGTTCATACACACACGTGCACTAAAAAACAAAACGAATTTAAGAATCAGAGTTTTCACTTAAATAGATGTATCAGGAGGATTTTACAGATATTTAAGATCCACAAATCATGATTCTGAATATTTTTCTAGTGGGATACTGTCTCCATCTCAACCATGTCAAGAGGTGAGCGTTCAGGTGAGCAGATATCCTTGGCAGTGCATCTCTTGGATGAGCAGATCCTGTAACAATAGAAGGTAATGTAGGAGATGGCTCAGGAGGACTCCAATGTTCCATCTGAGGAGAGAAGTGTCATAATGTCTTAAAACCAGGTGCATCTTTTGCTTAGGATTTGGCGATGACTGAAGCATGGGGCGGGATAAGGAGCATGCAATATAATGCTATTCCAGTAGGAAATCTTCAGAACAACAAGGCAAGGAGTGTTTTGAAGATTTACACTGATTTCTCCTCATTCTTCCTTACTTCCCACCCCCCTCAAGCTTGTCAATGGTTCTGGGCTTTGCACCTGAAGATTTTCCTCAGCTGCCTGTGTGATTGTAGGCCTGGGAGGACAGTACAAGCGGAAAGAGACAAACAGAAGTTGATATGAGAAGACAGGTGGGTGCATCACAAAAAGAGGAACACATGCTGTTTCCTGAGCACAGTTGAAAGATCACAGAATGAGAATGTTTGCATAGAGTCTAGACTTACTGGAGGAAATAAAAAAATGATTGGTAAATTGCCATGTTCTGTTTGCGTTTGGTGAAAGCACACTTCGGGAGCAAAGAAGAAATCCTTGCCTTAGTCTCCAACATATTTATTTCAAGTGTCCTTCGAGACTTTCTGTCCTGGGACAGATGGGTCCCTGGCCCTGTAATGGGGAAGAAAGGAAGATAGCAAGCAGCCAAGGGCACTGGAGACGTTGAGCTGCTGAGAGAAGAGCTAGAAACTGAAACATTTCCAACAGAAGTAACTATCATTTATCCTATGATGTAAACATGTTGGAACAGGCAGGAAGAAGTTCATCTTTGGAGAGAATTCTCTGCTCTGCCTGGAAATCTCCCTGTTGGGAACTCTAGCATGTCAATTTCAGCAGGGCTTGCCCAGCTGTTTCTGCTAGATGCTGTAATTTGATGATGTTTTACTGTCTATCTACTCCTATTTCTTTCAAAGTACATGTATCTGCTGCTTGCTATTTGTTCTTTTACTTCGGTTTGGTGCATCTTGACTAAACTAACCCATGCAAGCCTGAAAGTATCGTTACTGTAGATCATTCTCCAAATGGAACTCTGGGTGTGGACAGCTTTGAAGCTCCAGCACCCTAAGTGAGCAGAGAATTAGCTAAAGATTTTGACACCTGTGTGGAAGTAGGAAATGGGGTTCAGTGATAGGACCACCTTCTTGGAGAACTACTAAGAACCCTTTTGGAAAGGGCAGATGTTGACCTTCTGGGATATAGATACAGCCCTGGGGCAAAGGTCAGAGTGTCCAATTAGAAGATCACTTCCCTGTTTGGAGGACTAGGCCTTTGAAATTGAAACTAGATTTTTTTGTTTTTTGTTTTTTTTTTTTTACCATTAAAAAATAAACTTCATTTCTGGTGCCCCTGAGTTCACTTGCTGAGATTCATCCCCATTTTATCCATTTATTTTCCTCTTCCCAAGTATGAACACTTACCCATATCGTCGTTTCAACTGTTGATGTTCCACAGTCAGGATTCAAATGAATATTCACGCAGTCCTCCCTGAAACAACGTGGTTCTTTGTGGATTCCAGTCAGTTTTCTGGGAACTGCTCACAGAAACTTTGACCCAAAAATTTGATGTGATGCTTGGAAGAACAAGCAAACCCCACCAGAGCCATCTTTGGGATGGCTCAGTCTCACTTCAGGATGCATTCCAAGACAGTTGTTGCACAGCCCATGCACAGGGACTCTGCTCAACGTAACACGTGAAAGTGGAATTTGGAGAGGTGGTGTTAGTTAACTCTTATGCACTGCACGTGGGACAATCTAAACAGAAAGGTAAGCAGTGAGGAAACGGAAATCAGCCGGGGCAAGACACTTGGCTCTCTGTTTGCTGAATATGGTATAATCAGAGGTCAACTCTTTTTTTTAAAATTATCTGTATTTAATTAGGGCTTCATCTGTGTGTTTATGTTGTTTTCACCCCTTATTATTATTCCCAATCTACCCTTTTATCCCACTGCAACCCTTCTTCTTTCTTGCTTTTTTCCAATCCTGCTTATATATCGTGTGCGTATGTATGTGGTTTACTGAGTCTCATCTGGGTTACCGTTAGTAACATGGTATCTGGGCACTTGCTGAGGTGAGGGCAATATACCAGTGGGTATACCCCAGGGAGAGTTCTTCCCTTTCTCTCCCATCCAGTCTTAATCCTCATCTGTCTCTGAGGGAGGTGTGATGCCTCTTGAAGTCCTGCCCCCTCTGGTGATATAACATAGATGGGCCAAATTTGGTGCAAGTCTTATGGAAGTAGACTCGGCGGAAGTATGTTCATGACTGCAAAAGCCCTGTCATGTTTTAAAGATAATATCTGATCATACCCCTCTCTTACTTTTTGACTTTGCCATTCGTACTGACCTTTCTGTCATGGTGCTTCCTGAACCACAGAGTTGGGAGGGGGTGTTTCAGATGTCCTGTTTGGGACTGAACAATCTTCAACCACTTACGTTCTTCACTTTGGCCAGTTGTGATTCTCTGTAATAGACACTTTCCATTGCTTCTAGGTTGAGTGCTGAAGGCTCCTTTAATTTATGGGTATAGTGATAAATGTTTAGAAGGAAATTTGATATAAAGCCCTTATAGCTAAACCTTAATAGTTTGTACCCACTAGGGCCTATGTCTTCCCCTTCCATAGGTTCTTGGTCTGATTTATATACCAGGAATTTGTTCATTACTGAAAAATTGGATCTTGAATCCAATCAGATATCTACTGGTTGCTCCCTTGACATTCATGCCACTATTACACTGATGGTTGCCTCTTGCCAGAGTGATTATTATTGGCAGCTTGAAGCATTCATGGGTTGATGAAACTGTTGATTAGTTTTTTCCCTAGCAGTTTACATAGTACTTTCTGGTACTATGGAAACTGTCCAGAAAGGAAGAAGTTACCAGACCAGCTCTTTGATGGTTGGTTGGCTTTAGGAGATAAAGTTACCATTGAACCTGTTTAGGTATTTGGAAACATCAGGATTTCTACCCAGTTAAAACTTTTCATAGTAAACAGAGTTTTATCTCTCTTATTAAAATAAATATTTATTCATGGGTGGGAGCTTTATGCTAATTGATCTAATCAATACAATTTTTAATTCAGGGTATTTTTAAAATTCTAAACAACCTTAGTCAGTTGAGTTGTGTTCAACTCTACCCTTTCCAAAGATATAGTGAAGCCTGAACCTCAAACACATCAGAATGTCACCTTGTTTGGAAATGGGGTTGGGTTATTGCAGATATAATTAGAAAACATGAGTTCATTATATAATAGTGGTGTTGGATTGAATTCCAATGTGACTAGTCGCTTCATAAGTAGATGGCCATTCAAAGTGCAGTAAATGAGTGACTGTGGACTGTTTGGCTTTAAACAGGATATCTAAACCACACCTACCTCATGACTCAGGGAATATCCAGGAAGAGGGGATGGTGAGAATATAAGGACCTGAAGGTGGGGAGGGTTACAGTCAGATGATGTCGTCTGACTATGACAGGGCCTTTGAAATCGTGAACTCACTGCAGCTTGTTTTTTTCTATGAGACCTGCACAAGATTTGGCCTGTCTGCATTATATCATGAGAGGAAAAGACTTCAAGAAGCACCACATCTTCTTCGAGATGAACAAAAGTTAAGGCTGGATAGGAGGGAAGGGAAGCAACTCTCTCCAGTGATATGCCCACTGATATAATGTTCTTGTTCCAACAAGTGCCAAACATATATCACTAACAGTAACCCATTTGGGGCTTACTAAGTCACACACACAGAGTGTGGGCGGATGACTGGTGGGAAAAAGGCATTGGTACTGGGTAATAATGGGTGAAAAATGATATAAATACGTGTGTAAACCCTAAAAAATGTAAACAATAAAAAGGTTCCAAATGAAAAAGACTAAGGAGATTAAAAAAAAAGAAGAAAATGGTCATTCTAAGCTATAGAAACACACAGTGATAATGTCATATGCCACCAAAGATTGTTATGGGGTTATAGAACTGCAAATCAAGGATGACCAGCGAGCCATCAGACGCTACAAGGAAGCACAGAAGGATTCATTCCTGATGAATAAGGAGCTTTTCCATCTTAAAACTGAAAGCTCATACCTTTGCCTATCATTTCCCATTTCATCCATCTCTATGTCCCCAGAGAGCAACATTCTATTCTCTGCTTCTGTGAGTCTGAATTTTTAAGATTCCACATAGAGGTAAAATTTTATAGCATTTGTCCTGTATCTGGCTTATTTCACTGAGCACACTGTCTGACCTCAGTAGCAGGACTTACTTTTGTATGTGGTTGAGTAACATTCCATCGTGTTTGTCCCTCCACATTCTTTAATCCATTCATCCATTAGCAGAGGCTTAGATTGTATCTATATTTGGTTATTTGAATCATGCTGTGATGAACATTGCCCGGAAGTAAGATTGCTAGATAATATGATAGTTCCATTTTTAATAGGAGCCTCCACACTGTTTTCTATAATGATAGTACAAATTTCCATTCAGGGTTCAGTGTACAGCATACAATGGTTCCAAATTGTCCATCTTTCTAGCAATGCTTTTTTTTTTTTTTGCTTTGTTAAGTTCCAGGCTGCTCTTGAACTAGTGATTCCTCCTGCCTCAGCCTCCCTAATGCTAGGGTTATGGGCATGTGCTACCACAATGGACATTTCTTTTACTTAATATATTAGTTCTTGTTCCTGAAGCCATGTCTCTTTCAACATTTTTATATACTTGTAGGCCATTCACATGTCTTCTTTGAGAAATATCTACTTAGGCCTTTTGCAAATTTTAATAACAGGGATTTACAGTTTTGTTAAATTGTAAATTCTAATCGTTGTCTATCAGATAAATAGTTTGCAGATATTTTCTTCCAAAGACTAATTTGTTCTTTTTTTTTAAAAACATTTGTGTGTGTGTGTGTGTGTGTGTGTGTGTGTGTGCGTGTGTGTATCATAAAACACTTGAATGTGTGTGCTCATGGAAGCCCAAGGTTGACATTGGGAACCACCAGGATTGTTCTGCCTCCTTATTGCTTTGCTCTGGGGTTTACCATTCTCCATCCTTTAAAGCTAGAGTACAGGCCACTACCATTTCTGTCTGAAATTTTTATGTGGAATCTGGAATCTGAACTCAGATACTTCTGCTTTTCAGGTTTTAACCCCTGAGTCATCTCTCAAGCCCCAACTAATTTATTCTTAATGTGATTTTATGTATGTATGTTACTGTTCAAACTCAAGAAAGAATCTAGATATGTCCTTGGGTAGCATTGGGAAGGGCTCAGTGGTTATCTAGTGAATGGTTCTTTACTCAGGTTGCACATCAAAATCATCCAGGAAACTGTTAGACTTCTCTCTCCACACTAACTAAGTCAGCAACTCCAGGGATAAGGCTCAGGCACGGATTATTTAAAAAAGCTTCAGGTGATCTTAATATGCAGCCAGGTTGGGGTCATTGGTACATGTCACATCGTGTTACCGTTGCATCGGAATGTTCTCCTGAGAGGAGGCAGAGGTGAGCAACCCTCCTGCTCCTCACAGCCCTCTGCTTTTTGTTTGATTGGAGTTATATAAAGCCCGAGTGGAACTTTACAAGACTCAGACTGGTAATTGTCATGGCAATGCTCTAGATTTTTCTATCAGATCCAATCCCATTTAGGACGGGAGAGACAGAAGTGAGTCTAGTGAAGCAAAACTATTTCTACCCTTGTTTAGAATATTCAGCATTAAATTCAATAGAGTTTTGCCTTGCAGTTTCAAACACTGAAACTTTTTTGAAACTTCAGATCTCACCCAGACCAGAGTTGATCATTAATTGTAAAGTGTGCTTGATCACAGGGAATTATCTAAGCAATCAGCATCCCTCCCATACAGCTTTTAATGCCTCCTGTCTGCTGAGTGTGGGCCTTGCATGTTGATCACAAATCTGCAAATTTCTATGCTTAAGGCTCATCACTCCCATCACTGAATATAAAATGATCAGAATTTGCAAATCCTAGGACTGGAGGGAGCCTGAGGAAACCATGTGGTCTAGCAGTCTGCTTTGAGAGCTGGATGTCTAATCTGCTGAGAGAGTCGGGCTTCCCCCATCCTTTGCTGAATTCACAAGAGTTCTAGCAGGAATAACTACATCCTTTACTCCACACAAGTTAGGGACAAAGCAATCATAATAGGACTTTGCTTGACCTGCGCTATGTCCAACACATTATTGACCCCACAAAGTCTAGCATGGACTAAAGGCACTAGGATCCTTGGAGGCGAGGGACTGACAGTCACAGTAGTGTTCCTAAGCTTAAGGGGAACACAGGAAAGGGTCTGGGATATGCCCCTGGGTCCTTGCACCTCATCGGAGAGGAGGACCCAGAGGTGAGTTTGGCATGCACATTAAAGGATGCTCTGAGGATTGGGGGGGGGGAGACACTGGGGAATGGGGAGGTAGGGGGAGGGGAGGGGAAAGCATGGGGGTCAGGGGGAGGTGGAGGGAGAGAGGGGACCAGTGTACCTGTTAAGTTTGTATGAGTGGAAATAATAATAATAAAAAGGAATAACTCTATTCTTGTACCTCAACGGGAGCAGCTGAATCCTTCCAGCTCCCTCCTTCCCTCTGTCCTGTGTCCCTTTTTTCCAAGTCTCTGTCCGTGATCTTAGGCTGCTTCTTTCTTTGCATCATCTGTTTTCATGACTCCACAGTTGCCACAGGTCCAAAGTTAGACCTCTTGGACCCACCTAGAATATACATGAACTTATCTAACCTTGTCTTATTCCTACGATTCATCGAGCTCCCATTTCTCACTGTAAATTGCAGTGGTACCAGGTTAAGCGTCCTAAATGCAACTCTCCAGATGCACCTGGATGCCAACATGCATTTGTGCAGATTGTTCATTCTGTCTCACTGTGAAACAGACCCTTCCTCTATCCTCTTAAAGGCATGGCTCATTGTAAATTAAAGTTAACAGAGAAAGCAACAAACCTGTAGTGGAAGTGTGGAAAGTGGGAGGGGCTTACTGAGCTGAGAGCAGAGACCGCATGTATGTATTTGTTATGGTTGCATTTTGGTGTCAACCTGGCAGTTGCAGACTGTTTGGGGTCCAGCTGTGGAAGGTTGGAATGGCCGCTGAACGGGTCTGCAGGTACTTGCTTGATTGCTGTGGAAAATCCAGCCCGTAGTGGGTGGTACTTGCCAGTGGTGGACCAGATAATAGGAAGTGTAAGGAAGAGGGACTTGGTCTTTCTTGTCCTGTGTCGACTTGCTATGGAGTCCACTCTGCAAGCATCGTGCACGTTCAGAATGTCGTGGCCTTCTTCGTTGCTGCTGCTGCTGCTGCCTCTGTCCTTGGCTGACTTGGAGCTTCACTTTTTCCACCACGTTGTTGCTGTTCCTGCTGCCTTTGGAGCCTGGTCTCTAGGCCTTGCAGCTGTTCTCATTGTCCAGCATCTTTGACCCTCCAGAGAAGTAAAGGCTTGAGACCTTCTTGGGATCTTCTGGCTTTGTGGAACATTCCAATCAAGAATGTGGTGGCTGTGGGTGGCTTCTTTGAAGGACACTATTTTTTATTGCTAGTTATTTTAATAAACTTATTTATATATATTACATTCTATAGATTCTGTTTCTTTAGAGAACCCTAATACAGTATTTAAAACATGAAAGAAGTCTTATTTTCTGTCTGTCTACCTTCAGCCTATCTATTTATTGTATAAAGAGGTTCAAAGATAAAAAGTGAGAACAAGGTCAACTGGACTGAAAACAAAACTTTCTGGGGTATGTAGTGGTAACAGTAGTATTTCAACACCATAGTGATTTTCTCTATCATCATCTCTCTTTCTATCTCTTCTTTCTATCTGTAGCTCTAGATAGGTTTATCATCTATATATTCTCTATCTATCTATCTATCTATCTATCTATCTATCTATCTATCTATCTATCTATCTTTAAAGTTTGTCTGCATGTTGCTGATGACTAAAGAGCTTAGGGAAACAAGTGGGCTTTATTCTTTCTTATAATTCTTGTTTATAGTTCTTAGTCCACCATGACAGGAGAGTTCATATGATATGAGGGAACTGACCATACTATATCTATAGGAGAGGGAGAGGGAGAGGGAGAGGGAGAGGGAGAGGGAGAGGGAGAGGGAGAGGGAGAAGGAGAGGGAGAGGGAGAAGGAGAGGGAGAGGGAGAAGGAGAGAGAGAGGGAGAGAAACTTCCTCATTTGCCAGAATATAAGTCTGCCAAAGAACTGACCCAGCTTTCTCCATCTTTTCCACCTGCCCAGGGATAACCTCACTCACCATGGGCTGGGTCTTTTAACCACATTAATGAGCTAGGGCTTCCCTTAGCTATTAATTCTTCACAGATACGCCCAGAGCTCAGTCTTCAGTTGTCAGTTGACACTTATATATCTAAGTAGCATAGTCCATCCCTTGTCAATTTGGCATAAAACATTTTACTTTTAACTGTAACCTTTCTACTCTTATCTCCATAGATGTAATGCTCATTTTATGATATAAAATGCATTCAGTTTAACAGCTCTCAAAGTTCAGGAGTAAATATTCTGATAGTCCAGTTTTAAAATGTTCATAGTAATTTTAAAATTCTAAAATCTTTTTTTTATAAAAAAAGTTTAAAATCTCTTAACTTTAAGGTCCTATCAAATCAAGAAGACGTTTGATTCTTCCATACACAATAAACATTAAAATGCAAACACTGGGAAACAGCAAGGAAAAATCAAAATTAAATTTAAAGTCTGACACAGTAAATACCACAATCCTATATTTCAATGTTCATCTTTTGCTGCTTGCTATATAGTTAGATTGGTTCAAAATTACTGTGAGATTCTATTGCTTCTGCTTCTGGTCACAAAACAAAGGTTTTTTTCTGGGTTTTCTCCAGTTTGCACTTGAAGCCATCCACAGCACATCCCACATTTTCTTTTCTTTTTCTTTCTCTTCTTTTCACTTCTTTCCTCTTCTCTTTTTTTTTCTTTTCCTTTCCTGCCTGCTCTTTATTCTGAAATTTTTAAAATAGTGTAATCTTTTTCTCCAAACATTTTGCTTGTGAAAGGATATGGAAATTAGTTCTCCATTGTAGGTAAGCTCTACCCTGAGGTGGCACAAGATCAATAAGGTTGGGTCCCAATATGAGTTAACCAATGAGGAAAATCCATTTGTTTTCTGGGCTTGCCTCAGTATATAAATATACCTAACCCTGGCAGCCATCTTTGGTTAAGTTTTGCCTATGTTTGGAAAGCTTTCCTGAAGTTAATTTCAAGTGTTTGGAGGAGGAAGTTTTAAGGCAATGTAGTCTTGACAATGTGGTGATGTGGTCCATGGTGCACTCTTGTTTGGAGTAGAGCTTTTGTGTTGATAAGGGGCTGCCATGAGGTGGAGACCTGGTGGCCCATAAAGGAAAGTGTGCGTGGAGCCTCCTGCTACCCTTTGGATTCAAAGTTCCCCCAAAGGCCCATATGGTGAAGGCTCAGTCCTCAGCCTGTGACACACTATTGAAGGAATTAAATCAGGAAGTGGAGACTAATGGGAGGACATTAGGTCACTGGGGGGAATGGCCTGAAGACCCCTTCCTATCTCTTTCTCTTTGTTTCTTGGACGCCATGGAGTGAGCAAGCCTTTTCCACCATGTGCTCCCACTCTGAGGTACCATACACCACAGGGCCAAGCAACCATGGATTAAGACCTCTGAAACCAGAAGCCAAAACTAAACCTTCCCTTCTTACAAGTTGACTACCTCAGGCATTTTATTATAGTGATGGAAAGCTGATGAATATCTCCTAAACTTTGAACGATTCACAGGAAAATCCTTTCTTGGGGCTATTAGGGGCCCCAGCAGAGAGCTGGGAGGAGAGAGGAGCATTTTTGTTCAGAGTTATGATGAAAAAAAGGAAGAAATTTGACAGAAAGAAATTAAAACTGTTTCAGAAAGTGGCTGAAGCCAGGTGTGTATGGCAGGATTAGAAATCCAGCAAAGGGCCTCTTTGGATCAAAGCCTGGTTTGCCATTAAGAAGGAAGATGGAGATGCCGAGCTAGTGTGGGACATCTTCCAAGGAAAGCTATGCATAATGGGAGAAGCTATCCCGAAAGAGTAGATGGGAGGAGCAAAATCAAGAGAGTGATGTGTTTTGTGGGCAGCTGCACTGGACAGGTGGATTTGAAACCCTTTGAATTGAGATTTCAACAGGAGGCTCATATGCTGGACTTGTATTTTGTCCTGATGGTTTTTGGTCTTGGAATGGACTGATTTTTCTTGGATATGCCCCCAATCCTCCCCTCTGGAATGGAAATGTTTATGCTGTGCCATTGTATGTTGGAAGTTTGTAACTTGTCTTTTGCAATTACAGAAGATCACAAGAGACTGATTTGAATTTCAAAAAAGGCTTTAGGACTGATATAGTCTATGGGACTTTTGAAGTTGGATTAAGTGTGGCTTGCATCATGAGGTGGCCATGAGCCTATGGGGCAAGGGATGGAGTGTCATAGTTTGAATGTGAATTGTCCCCCACAGGCTAATGTTTTTGAATCTTTAGTTGATGTTGGTATTTGGGAAAGTTGTAACAACTTTAGGAGATGGAGCTTGCTGGAGGAAGGTGGGCGGGCCTTTAGGTTGGTTAGCCCTACTTTGTTTCCTCTAGCTGTCTGCTCTTGCAGTCTGCAGCTAGTTCTTTCAACCTCTATGATGTCTGCAGTGACTTGAGCTGCCTTCTATTGCCTACTGTGCCTTTTCCTCCATACAGGACTGTATCTCCCTTCTGGAAGTATAAGTCAAATAAATCTCCCTTTTCCCCCTTTAAGTTACTTTAGTCTGAGTGGTGTCTCATAGCAGCAGAATGAGTAACTGTGAAATATAACAAGTGTCATTTGGCTTTGCAGTAGAAAAAGTTCACAGAAGAGAAATACAGGAAGGAGTCAGCACATGATACAGTCCCAAGAACAACCCACAGGGACCTGCTTCTTCCGTCAGGTCCTGTCTGTTCTTTCACCATCTTCCAACAGTGATGCCCTTCTAGGGATTCATCCATGACTAGGTCAGAGCCCCCAACTTCCAATCTCTGTCCAAAAGTCCCTCAGCTGGCAGCCAAGTGTCTAACACATGAGCCTGAGAGACATACTTCACATTCAAACTAAAATGGCTGACACTATTTCTATTTTGCTGAAGTCTAGAAGAGGCCTCTGAAAGCTTTCTAAGGGACAGAAAAGAAATAGCTTGTTTCTTATCATCTGTTGTCCCTATTCAACTGTCAATATGTTATGAAAGCAGTCATAGATACTATGTAAATTTTTGTGTGTATGTGTGTGTGTGTGTGTGTGTGTGTGTGTGTGTAGAGTAGGGCACTTGAGAGTGTGTACCTGTGGCGGCTCAAGGATGACTTTGGGAATTACCCTGGATTGCTCCACCTCCTTATTGCTTTGCTCTGGGGTTTCCCAGGCTCCACCTTCCGGGGTCAGAAGTACAGGATGTGGCCATTTCAGCCAGCATTTTTACATGGAATCTGAAATCTGAACTCTGGTCTTTTGCTTGAAAGGCAAAGACTTTAATCCCTGAACAATCTCTCCAGTCCAATACTATATAAAAAATGGGCATGCTTGTGTTCCCATAAAACTTTAG
This sequence comes from Typhlomys cinereus, assembly GCA_023101885.1. NCBI lineage: Eukaryota > Metazoa > Chordata > Mammalia > Rodentia > Platacanthomyidae > Typhlomys > Typhlomys cinereus. The sequence continues at coordinate 355,705 of JALPQD010000719.1, forward strand.
AAAAACAGGTAATGGATCATATTTGGCCTTTGGCCATAGTGACCCGTGTTCTATGCAACCAACAGGCCAAAATGTTAAGTGCTTATTTTAGTATGGCCAACTTTTGAGGTCTGATTGCTCCCACCGTGGCCAATTTCATGGAGCAGAGTTAGAGAAACAGCAGTGCACCTGGGCTGTAGTATTTCTACCATCCAGACAAAACAGACCCAAGAGGGAAGCCTGTGAGGACAGATCGAAATTTCTTTTCATTAACCTTGATTGTGTGCTTCGTGCAGAATCCAGGGACCTTCATCACAGCTGCCAAACACACACCTGGCCCTGGAGTCTGGGAAGGTTAGAGGCTCCGTTGCTACTTCACATTGAGGGAGGATGTGAGCTAGCAGAGAAGAGCCAGACACTGCAAGCACTGCACAAGCGAAGGGAATTTGGGGCAATGCAGTTTGACCTAGCTACTCCGCCACGTTACAAAGGCACTTTACACTTCACACAGTGTAAGTCTTCTTTCTTCTACCCTCCATAGTGCTGCCCAGCTTGCTGCTGCAGTTATCCTTCTTCTGTTGTTGCAAGACAATAATAGCACACAACTTAAGGGAGATTTATTTGGTGTGTAGTTCCAGAGAAGATACATAGACCATTATGGTAGAAATCACATAGCAGAGGATATGGTTATAGTCAGAATCAGGCTAGTTCAGATCACCTAGAGAATCAGAGGAAGACACAGAGAGCAAGAGCCAATTGAGGAAGTAGGACCATGCTACCAAACATCAAGCCCCATCCCCTGTGATATGCTTTCCTCCAGCCAGAATCCATTTCCTAAAGGTGCCACAACCTCACCAAATATTAACCTCAGAGAACGATTCAAATACAGGAGCTGGGGTGGGGGTGGGAGGCAGGAGGCAACTCACATTTACATCATGACATTTGTTTTGATCTTCCCTATCTCACTTCTCTTTCTTCTGGGCCCCAGAGAACTTTGTAATCTGTCTTCCAATTCACTGATGTGTTCCTCATCTTATCTGTTTGGCTGTATGTTCTATTATGTATCTTCTATCTAACATTCAAATTGGTCCTTTTTCATGTCTTATTTTTGTGACTGTACCATAAAACAGAGAGTGGGGAAATGACACCTGACCTTCCTCACCACTGTGGCTTTTGGGACTATCAAAGAATGGATTGAGATGCAAAACTTTCTCAGGACTCTCACACTAGAAGCAGAGAAGAGCTGGTTCCAGCCAGAGGAGTTTGTCTTCTAAAACAAATTTCACACAGCTCTGACAACTGTCAGACAGCTTTGTAGAATAGGGGTGCTACTACACTTATAATACAATTGAATAGCTCTTACCCCTGTAAAATACAAATCCCACATAAAAATCCTGGAGAAAGACAGACTCGAACATTTAGAAACTCTGTCCTTAACATGGCCATATTGAATTAATTTCCTTTTTCTGCTTTTCACCATCAATTTGAATTCTTATTAGCTTAATGAGGTCAGATGGCTGAACTGGAAGCACAAATCTGGTTCTTGTGGTCCACTGAACATTATCATTGCTTCCTATTGCTGATGACAGCCTTAAGCTCTGGGTACAGTCATTGATGTTTTAATTTCTTGATTCATCTTTCCTCATAGTACTAACTCAGGTGGTTCATCTTGTTGAGATGGTTACCTTTTAGAGTGGGTACATTCTTTTTCTAGCTTCCTGGCTATGTTCTAATTACTCTTTCCCTCTTTAGAGGACATGGCTATATAAGAAACGACTAACTAAATCCAGGCCTCCAGCTTCTGAACTCTCAGAAGTGAATTGCAGCCAAGGACAAAAGTCCTGAACCAGAACCTCAGGCACTGCAGCACTGGCCATGGCCATTAGACATTTCCTAGCTGTCCTCGGTCCATTCCTTTGGTCCCAGTTTCCTACTCAGGTTCTACAAGTAGCATCCATACATTTGATCTCCCTGCATTAGGGTAAGTTCAAGGGGGAGTTTATCATTCTGCATCAGCCGCTTTGTCCTTCTTTGTAATCCCTGAAGAGGTCCTGGTCTGATTGGACCCTCCTGACACCTGCAGCTTTGGCTCTGGCCACTGTTTCTTGGTGAAAGGGCAGGCTGTGGTAGTCCCAGTGGAAGGTCAGAAACTTTGTTTTCCTTTGACTTCCTTATACCCCTCACTACTGAGTGCCTTTCCAGGGTAACACTACTCCTCTGTCCCTCCTGTCAATTCTTCAGACTCTCCAGGGACCTCCCACTATGCTTTTCCATTTTATTTTATTTTATTTTTTGCTAGTATTTCCTCAACTCCATTTCCCTCTGGCTTCTCCTTTCTCTGGGGTTGATTTCTGGAAAGGAGCCAGTGTTTAGTGTAGTTTTTCATCTTGACAGGATGAAAGAATGGTTTATAGGATGAGCAGGTGCACACAGGATGGGAGGAACTGGAGACAGGAGATGTATGGGTCTCATCGACAGGCCGCAAAGGGGCACCCAGAAGTGTTTTTTCTATGTATAAATTTTATTATAATTAATGTGTGTACATATATAAAATGCATAGGGAAATGTATGGAAAAATGAAATAAGTTTGAGATGGGGAGATGGCTCAGTGGGTAAGTGGCTTGCTGAGCAAGTATGAAGATTGGAGTTTGACTTCCCAGATCCCAAGTAACGAAGAAGCACCAGATACAGTGACACAAGTGTATGGAATATCTGTGTGCTCATGGGAAACAGGAGGCAGAGAGCCAAGAATCTCTAGAAGTTAGTGGGATGCAGCAGTGGTGAAAAGATCTAGTCCCAAACAAGGTGGAACAGCAAGGCGCAACAGCAGCACCCAAACACACACACAGACACACACACACACACACGCACGCACACACACACACACACACACACGCATGCACACACGCACACTTGTGCTCACACATACACATATGTGCACGTGCACACACATCACACATGCACACACACATACATACATGTACACATACACATGCATGCACACCATACATGAACACACACATGTAGTCACACATACACATATGCGCGCATACACACACAGAGTGAAATAAGACCTCAAAAGTCTACCATCAACCTTACAGGGAAGCCACAGTCATAACTCCACTTAACTTCCAAGTTTTGCTCTCTTCCAAGTGTTTGCTCTGAAGCAAACATTTTCAACCATTTCTTCTGGTATTGCTTTCACGTTTTAATTGGGTTTCCATCCCTTTTCATTTGTCCCCCTTTTGCAGCTCTGGGATGGAACCAGCCAGCCTTCATGGAGTGGCCAAGCTGACTCCGCCAAGATGAATGACTGCTGCAGGCCTTGGTTTCTGTGTTTATAAATGTTCATTATTATCCCTGTCTCCCTAAGCCTGGTACTCTCCGTGTTTCACTTTCCACACCTTCCCTCCTCCCTCACTCCATCCTCTCCATGTGTTTACATCACTGCCTCTCCTGAGAACTCAGTATGTGTACTATCACCCATGTGACTGCATTGCACAGTGGAGACACCCAGCATACTAAGTACACATCTCATTTCTTAGCATTAGTACTCCCTCCCCCTCCCTCACCCAGCTGTTCAATGGTCTCATATGCATTGGTTGCATTTCATGATCTTACTGAGTCTCACGCCCAAACCACCCCACACTCCATGTGAACTGTGCTTTCCTGCTCCACACTGAATTGCTGCATACACTTTCCCTTCATACCATCTTGGGTGTTTTCTTTGCCTTCCTCCTGTGTATTATATTTCTTGTTTCCAAATTTATATCCCTTCGGAAGAGGCATGTAAGATCTAAGAGTTTGTATGCAGTGGTCATTTGCCATTCAGTCTGCCCCAAGGCTTGGACAGTTCCTCTCAGCATCTCACACTCTGAAGTCTGGATGCTCAAAGATTTCCAGGCCATTTTTCCAGTTGTTATGTTTGTTTTCTGGGTTGTTTGTTTGGTTTGGTTTGGTCTGAGACACAGCCCAGGCTGCCCTCAAACTTGAGGCAGTTCTTCTGCCTCAGCTCCCCAAGTGCTGGGTTTACACTTGTAAGCCACCATATCCAGGCATGTGCTTTTGAGCCTACTGGTCAACCGTGTCTGTGTTAGAGTTGAAGTTTCGATTTCTTGAATTGGGTGGCTTGGGAAAGAGACAAGGAGCGAGCTTCCTTTTTCCCTTTTTAAAGGTGCATATCTGGGTGAGACATGAGGCAGGATTCTGGACTCCAGTGAGTGATCACATCACATGGTCATGTGACCATTGAATGATGGCAGAGGTAGTTGGTGAGAGCTGGCCTGGGCGGCGGCCTCCTGATTTAGAGGCTTCTGCAGGAGAAGTGGCTCCCCTCTCTGCCTCTGCTACTGAAGTATCGGGTGCCCCTCCCAGGAGCATACTCATCCCCCACCCCCAGTCTTTGAACACCCTCTCTGACTAGTCTGTTCAGCTTAACTGGCTAGAGTAATGTCTATATTAGACTAACTGGACCAATATGTCTTATATGCCCAACAATGTCTTTATTCTTCTACAAGACACGAGTCTGATTTGGTATAGAATTCTAATGGAAACTGCTTTCCTCAAAAATTAGAAAACATTGCTCCATTGACTCTGCATTAGTAAGAGATCTGAAGCCATTTTTCTTCCTGCGGCATGGGTGAGACACACTCCTTCTCTTTCAAGCTCCTTTCTTTTGTCTTCCATACTATTATTCTTAAACTGTTTGCATTGAATCTCCAAATTGTTACTTTCAAGAGTCCGAATTCTATGTGTTGCCTTAGGAAAACTAGCTGTTCCATGAGTTTTCTCTTTCTTGATTATTAACATTATTATTGCTAGTATTGTGGACTGAATGCGGGGCCTCATGGGTGCTAAGCATCTGCTCTGCTACTGAGTCACAGCCCCAGTCTCCTTATTTCCTTATGTTCAGAAGAAATCACAATCTCACACACGTGGGGATACAAAAAAAGACAGGAGGGAGACTGACTGGGAAGAAGGTTTCCATTGGAAGAAGGAAGAAGGACGGGATTGTGAAAATATGGGATAAAAATGACTTAAAGTCATTGTATTTGTATACAAAATTACCAAAGAATAAAAAAATTAGGCTCCAAAAGTAGCAAAGTAATAAAATTTGAGCAAGTGCTGCTTCTCCTTGGAGTATTTAGCATTACTGAACTTCTAGCTGAAGATGTATGGGCGAAATGAAAGAATCTGAGTTAAGCCCATTCCTGTTCATATAGGCACTGGAGGATCAAGTATTCATGGGGGAGACTTCTGGTGGGCAAGAGCATCTTTTATTCAAGATCCAAACTGTAAAATGAGACATAGTTATGCATATTATATATGTATTTTATTGATGTTTTTAGTGTTGCATACATGAATTTAATGAATTTTGACATTTTCACTCCCTAATCTCCAGTCCCACCTTTATTTCTTTTCCCCTTACAAACCCTGATCGCCTCTATCAAACTCCTTCATATTTTCAAGTCTTATCACTTACGTAGCCCAATGTATTTCATCTAGCTTTCCTTAGATGACATATGTTCCATATGACTCCTCCAGCAAGTATTCTGATCAGTGGATATACCATTGAGAAAAGCATCTTCCTTTTCTTCCTGACAGTGAGTTCCTGTAACTCTTTCAGAGAGGCATGGAACTTCTTACATCATTCCACATCCATGGTAAGATGTTGATAAGACTGTTCCCATGTAGTCTTGTGCAAGTATATATCTTCTATGAAATCATAGATACCACATTTCTGTCATGTCCAGGAGACAATGTCTGGCCTAACACTATCCCGCTTGAGGCTCTTACAATCTTACTGTCCCCTCCTCCATGATGTTCCTTGAGCCTTGGATTTGGGGTGGATGTGGCTTACTTAGATGTTCTGATTAGGGCTAAGTAGTCCATAGTGATTTATTTTCTGTACTTTAGTCTATTGAGTTTTTTAATAGTAAACATTTACTGTTGCAGAAACAGGCTTCAAGGTTGAGTTCTGAGTGTCCCTCCAATCTGTGTTTACAATAACAGGTATTTAAAAGACAGTTTGAGAGCTGGAGAGATGGCTCAGGGATTAAGACTGTCTCACAAGCAGAAGGTCCTGAATTAGGATCCCAGGTCCCATGTAAAAATGCCAGGCAGAGACCGTGGTGGTCTGCACTTCTGGCCCTGGTTGGCAGAGCCTGGGAAATCTCAGAGCAAAGCATAAAAGGAGGTAGAAGCAATTCAGGATGATTCCCAAAGTCACCCTTGGTCCTCCACAGCGATACACAGTGTCCTCTGACAGACACACACACACACACACACACACATGCACACACACACACATTTTCTTTAAAAGACAGTTTGATGTAGTGTCTTCATAGCTTGCTCTTCCCCTGGGGCTATGTCCTCTTTTTTCATAGTAATAAGAATTTTTTTACAGTAATAAGAATGTGTTTCCTACTGTCAACTGGGCCTTAAATCTGATCAGAACGCTGTTGGTTGCCCCCTTGAAATTCATGCCACTATTACACTGATGGTCGCCTCTTGTCATGGTGGTTGTTTTTACAAGCTGCAGCTTTTGGAGCACAGATAAAGACAGCACAAGACAAAAAAAAATGCCCTGGGATGCTCCATTCAGAACACAGAGACAATCAAACAGTACTAGGAATAATAAGAATATGATACTTGCTGATAAGTTGTTGGTTAGACAGGTCCCCCAACAAAGTATAGGCTTTTGCCATAGCTCTTGGTTGCCCCCTGGAAACTGACAGTAAGACTCTATTACTGAAGAAGCAACTCATGTGGTTCACAGGACATGGACAAACAACACCAGCTGGAACTGGCTGGGAAGCTTCCCTCCTTGCTAGATAGATTACATAGTAGCAGAAGTGCTGTAAAAACAACTGGGGGATTAATATAAGTACAATATAAAATATATTAGATTTTACTGATATTATCTCTGTCTTTCGTGACACTAGCAACTTCACCTATCTGTACATTACTATATAGCAAGCAGTTGAGAATGAGAGGATGAAGAGAGAAAATTGCAACAATGGCAGCCTGCACCTGACATGTTTTGCTTTTGTGCTTTGCCCCACTAAGTGCGCAGGTCCAATAAAGCAGCTTCTATAACTCACATCTGAAGCCAGCTCACCTATTTCATCCATGCAGTATTGGCATTAAGATAGCAAAGTAAAGTCTAGCATTATAAAGCTGAGCATCAACACCTCTGACCTCAGTTTCTCTGAATAACCTGGTAGACAATCCAGCCAACAATGCACAGAATGAAATAAAACAGTGAAATGGAAACATCCGGTACATCTTGAGATCCACGTATCAGGGTGAACAGCCCAGCTTCAGCCAATCACACAAAGTCTGATGGAAAACAGAGTCGAGTTGGCCACCGAGGCTTCTTGGAGATGAAAAGATGTGAACAGCCTGAACCACCTCTCCACATCTGTGTCTCTCACTAAACGGCCTGTCTGTCCTGTGACAGCTGTTTTCAAGGGCCTGGAAATCACTTTTCTGGATTAATCCAAGGTGAATTGGACCCCTGGACTCTTTCAGTCACACTCAATTCTACTGTCATCATATTGCAGAGCACTGTGTCCACTGTCCCGATTCCTTGGGCAGTGTGTGGCTGTGGCTGGGACTGTGACTAACGAAATACACATTTGTCCTTTGTGGCTGGGAAGAAAGGGCATGAAGGAACTGTTCCATATATTAAATGGAAGGTGTATGTAGGAAATGAACAAACCGATTCCAATAAGATAAGGGAGATTATTTAAATTTGATAGCAAGCAGTGGTAACTTGAAGAAATGCGAATATGAGAGGTTCTAGTCAAGCATTTTTTTCCTGAGGAAAAAAAAAGCAAATCTCTAAAGTAAGCAAAAAGTAATCAGAATGTATCAACTCAAGAGAGAACAAGATCTGGCACTTGGAAAGGAAAGGTAATAACTACAATAATAATGTTCAGGCTCTGTTATTTTTTGAGGCCAGTTCAATAAAATGTAATGTAACATTAACAATTTCTTGGGAAAAAACCAATCAACTGCTTTTCTCAATCCCCCCCCCTCTCTCTTTCTCTTTCTCCTCTCTCTCTTATGGTTCTATTTTTTGCATGTATTATTCACTGCTGTGGCTAATCCCTATACCAATGCATCCTTGAAGAACTCTTGGACATTAAATAATAATAAAGCAAAATCTGTTAGGTCTTACTGAAAAATAATGTTAATTAGCCTTATTTATATAAAAAAAGATTCTCTCCTTTTAAAACCTAAATGCTACCTCATTGTCAGGGACTGTTTTACACTGTTCCAAGTCCAGAAGATGTACAGAAAGAATGAATTTCTTCATTGTTTTCTAACCATTCTTGTTCTTTAGCCTCTGAGGAGCGGCTGTAAAGTACGTACACACTGAGTACAATGGAGCTGGAAGCAGTCTTTTCTAGACATCTCTACCCAAATTGCGCATCAAACTTTCACTGCAATGTGCTGCTTGGGTCTATTTGAATCTGGTATGTTTGATCATTTTTTGGGAGGTCTCTTGAGATAAAGCCTTATAAAGACAATAAAATGATCTGTTGATGTTGATTGAGTCCAAACTCTGGAGTCGAAGCCAGTACTCCATGTATAAATATGGTGTTTTCCTTTGAACAAACAGCCACCATCTTTTTCCAAGACCATTAAAGTAGTGCCTGCTACTGTTGGCATTTCCTCAGAGACAGGAGGGTTGGGAGGGTCTAGAATACAGGTTCCTGAGCAGGGCCTTTGATGTCTGGAAGAATTACGAGGGTATTACAGTCTCAGGAAGATTAACTGAGGGTAATTCCATCTATGTGGCCATGGAGAAGCTGTCAGTCATGTTGGGGTTGGTTTTTTTGGTGCTATAACTGCATTTGATTATTTTCTGTTCCTGTAAGTAACCCTCACCCCTAGTCTTATAAGTAATCCCACTATACATGTTGGATTGTCAAGTTGGACCTTGGGGTAATCATTAATTTAGTCTGTTGTTGAATTTCCTTTTGGTGTGGATAAACGATTGTGTGGCATCTCCCAAGGAAAAGTGTTCACACAGCACCATATTACATGACAGGGGAAAGAAAGCTACTGGGGGTGGGGGAGGTAGAAGAGGACAAGATGGGCGTCAAAGGGATTGCGAGAAACAAGGGGTGGGGAGAAACAACAAAAGTTGTCTTTGAGAATGCCAAAATGAAATCTAATATGTCATATGCTAATTTAAAAGCATTTTCTCTGTAAGAATATAGCATTAATAAAAACAACAAGCACAAGCTACTGTAAAGCAGAATTTGTTCTTGGATTCCAATTCTTTCTCCTTATATGAGTGGTCCAAGGGATTATCTTTCCTTAGGGTCTGGGATCCTCTAATTTCTTCTTCTTTTTTTATTATAATAACATTCATTATAGCAAAGCTTGGAAGATTCAAATGTTACACAATCTTGTAATGTTAATAAAGAAACTACATTATATCCTCATGACTCAATGAAATTTAAATAAAAGAAAATTGTAAGATAATTCTAAATAGAAAAAAACATGAACGAGAAGCTTACTGCTCTATTAACAATAATCAGGGAAGAGCAAAAAAATCAAAATTAGGTTGCAATTATATCATTCCACAAATACTTTTCTATTTTTCTCCTAGTTTTCTACAAGAAGTTTCCTCTGTGGTTTGCAGTCTGCGTTCTTCAATATTCCAGGCTACCTGTGTGGGGGTGAGCGTGCATAGCTATTTTTATTTTGCTGTAAATTTTATTAATTTATCGTGTGTGTGTGTGTGTGTGTGAATGTGTGTGTGTGTGTGTGTAAGAGAGAGAAAAGAGGAGTCAGAGACAGAGAGAAAAGGTGTGCACAAGACATGGCACACATCCACACGTGGAGGTCAAAGGACAACTTTCTAAGGTTGGTTCTTTCCTTCCACCATGTGGGCTCTGGGATTGGAACTCAGGTTTCCAAGCTTGCATGTGAATGTCTTTGCCTGCTGAGCCATCTTGTCAGTTTTGTATCATCATTTTTTTGTGTTCTCTGACTCCATGTGTGTCAGAATTAAGAGCTGGTTTAAGTCTATACTTTATCATCTGATTCTACGGACTTGCTCAGGTGCGGGATGCTCTGGAAAATTTTTTCCTCTGCCAGTACATCTATGTTTTCTACATTTCCATGTCTTCTTCATCTGAGTGTGGTCCTCATTCATGCTCTCTCTTCCAGCTGCAGTGTACTTCTTTAGGTGATGTGAAGGATTCTGTTCATTTCCTTTTGGATGAAGAAATATTTCCCTGACAGAAAGCAAAGATCTTTTTTAAAGATTATTATATTGAGTGGCACCAAGGCATTTCCTACTCATTGCCCTTCCCAGCATCACACCCGGATGTGTATAATCACACTATGACACTTGCAGGGAATCAGCGAAACCAGGATTATTACAGGCATTAGCAAGAATGGATTTGTACCACCATGACCATCTTCCTTTCTTTCTCTCTTTCTGCCCTTCTCTCTTTTTCTTTACAATTATTTGCAGTGAAGTTTCACTTAACTATAACTATAAACTGAACACAGAAGAAATGGTCAGTTGGTCCACCTTCTCTGTGTTTTCAGTCTTGATTCTTCATCAAATGAATCCCCAAGAGCTCCTTTTAAAAAGTAAGAAGGGTGTGGGCTGAAGAGATGGCTCAGGGGTTAAGACTCTATCTCACAAGCAGAAGGTCCTGAGCTCAGATTCCAGGTCCAACGTAAAAATACCAGGCAGAAACCACGGTGGCCTGCACTTCAGGCTCTGCTAAGCAGAGCCTGGGAAATCCCAGAGCTAAGCAAGGAGGCAGAAGCAATCCAGGATGATTCCCGAAGTCATGTTGGTTTTCCACAGTGATACACAGTACTCTCTGATACACACACACACACACACACACACACCACAAACGATGAGATAGCTCAGCAGTTAAAGACTTTGCCTCACAAGTTAAACGACCTAGTTTTGGTCCCCAGATCCCAGCTTGGGAAATCAAAAAGAAAAGCAATAAGGAGATGGAGCAACTCAGGATGATTCTCAAAGTCATCCTTGGACCTCCACAAGTACAAGTACACACACTCAAGTATCCTCTTTTTTTTTTTTTCTAAACATTTTACTTATTTATTTATTTATTTATTTATTTATTTATTTATTTATTTATTTATTTATTTATTATTTAGAGAGAGTGTGTGTGCGTTCGTGTGTGTGTATCAGAGGGCACTGTGTGTCACTGTGGGGGACCAAGGGTGATTTTGGGAATAATCCTGGATTGCTTCTACCTTCTTGCTTAGCTCTGGGATTTCCCAGGCTCTGCCCACCAACTCGGGAAGTGCAGGCTGCCGCCATTTCCGCCTGGTGTTTTTATACTTGGGCTCTGAACTCTGGACCTTCTGCTTTCCACACAGAGTCTTAACCCCTGAGCCATCTCTCCAGCCCTAAGTGCCCTTTTATGCACACACCACGTGTACATACACACACAACATACACACACGCACACATACACACACAAATAAACATAGAAAAAATAGGAAGACTTCATTTTAACCTACTGAGACAGATTCTCCAGGAGGAAATTTAAGAAGCTTGTGATATATATATAAATCTAATGTGCAGACAGGTTGGACAACCCACACCTGCATGCTGCCTGCATTAACATGGTGTGTCACTGCCACATTCAATAGCACCTGCTGCATTAATATTGATTCAGCCTAATTCTCTCTTTGATGGCCTGACCAGGCATGAGGAGCAGCGTTTCAAGAGTTGTTTGTCAGACTCCTGCAGTTCAAGTGCTGACTCAGTCTCCATGTGCTTTATTGAGCAAGTTATTTAATCTCTCCACGTTTCAGTTTATTTTGCTATAAAGCAAGTGTTAAAGTACTTCATAGCGCTGTTGGATGATGAAGATGCGGCATGCAAAGCACTGAGAGCACCTGACAAGTAGCGTCATGTAGTGGAGAGGCAAGGGCAATACAGTCATTCCAATGGCATTACCTGAGTCTCTCACAGGGGTCTCATAGAGTCTGAAAGGATTATAAAAGATCATCTAGTCCTCAGGTAGTTGTTATGATCGTCATTTTACAGCTCTTAAGTGATGCGCATGTCCACAATGATTCATAATGAAAATAGCTATAATAATAGTAACAACAGTAGCAGCCAATATCTATTGTATGGTTTGCTACATGCCAAGCACTGCATTAAGTGCTTGATTTATGGTACATCACTAACCCGTGTTTTTCGACCTCTCGTGTGCACACAAATCACCTGCAGACATTGTTACTGAGTAGATCTGAGTGTCCTGAGCCAGCTTCCCTGGGAGAGTCCCCGTCTCTGCTTTCCGAGTACTGGGATTGCAAGTGGCTGCCATGCCTGTCTGACTTTTGGGGTGGATTCTGGAGATCCCAACTCTGGTCCTCAGGTTTTCATAACAGGCACTTTATCCATTGAATCATCTCCCCAGCCTGAGTACATCTAATTCTAGAGTACAGAGTGAGATACGTCTACCAAGTTTTAAAGTGATATTACTGGTTACTTTGAGTAACATGGCTTTAATCTTAACCTATCTGATATGGGCTGTTTTTCCCCATATTTTGCGTGTGGTGAAGCTTTAGGAATAACCAATCTTGTCAAGGTCTAATTTTATTTCTTTTAGTTATTCTGATTTTTTTTGGGATATATGGATATATAATTATGGTGGCAAAGTAAGGAAATACAAGCATCACCAAAATAAGACTTGACCAGCCGTGTCTGGTGAAAAAAAAATTAGTGACTATGAATCAGCAATGACTAGATAGGATTCAAGAAGGAAGCCAAACACAGGATGCAGAAAAATAAACATAGAGGGAAAGACGAGGTTTCCTTTTTCTTCATTTTTATACCGTACAGAATTCCAGATCTTATAGTTAAAAAAATGAGGACAGCAGTGATCAACACTGCCTTATTTGATATCTTTCAGAAGGTCCCTCTATAAGTTCTTGTGTCCACATATCCCCTATTGATATTTTAAAGGGGGAGGGAGTAGAAGAAGACAGAGTAATTTTATCCATTTTCCTGTACATGTGTGTATGCATGCTTTGCATGTGTACGTATATGTGGGGGGCACGTATCTTTGCATGTACATGTGGAGATCTGAGAGCGATTTCAGGAATCATCTTTGATTGTTCTTCCACTTTATTGTTTTGAGGCTAGGTCTCAAATTAAACCCTGAGCTCATCTGTAGGCCTAGAGTGACCATCCTTGATTGGGATTTCAGGTGGGCTCCCACACCCACCTGACATTTTAAGGATATGAGGATCTGAAGTCTGGTTTGCTTGCATGCCAAGCCTGTGAATCACTGAACCATGTTCTCAGTGCAGACAGAGTCATTTTTGGACAGGATCAGGTCTGAATGCCCACTGCTTAATACCCCACTGCTTGAGCGAATGTAGCTGATATGGACAGAAGGCAAAAGGACTGTTTGTCCAGAGGCAACATGAGAACTTTTGGTTTCTGGAGAACAAGAAATGACTGAGGGAAGGAAAACAGTGCCAGGTGAAGAAGTAAAAGACAAATCAGACATCATTTGCAGAGCATCTTTAGCAAACTTGTAGAGAAGTTAGAAGAAAATTATAAGGTGGAAAAGTGGGCAATAATGACTGTGAGATGAGCAGACAGGTTTGCAAGAAGCACTGTGAGGTCAAAGAAGGGAAGTTAACTACCAAAGAAATCAAGAGCTATTCTCCAGAACACAGGCTTTGCTTGATGGGAAGAGGTAAAGGGTAGTTCTAAAGTCAAATTTCTTGCCAACAAAGATGGATATTATAAATTAACAAGAGAGGTTGATTGAAGCTAGCTCCAGTGTGGCCCTGTGTGAAGTCAAGAAAATAAAAAATAATCACTTTCAAAGCCTTTTAGTCCTACGAGTCTCTGATTTATGAAAAAAAATTAATATCGTCACTCCTGCTACATCACTAACATCTGTGCACATGCGGCGAAGGCCTGAGCATGTATCTTCCTGAATACCTTGCCCAGAAACCCACCAGAGCACACACACAGCGAGGCGGCCGTCACCCACAGTGCTGCTAAAATGACATCAATAAATCATAAAATACACCCATGAGGGCATTATAAATCATTTAGAGTTGCTATTAATATTTCAGACATGTTCATTTTTAGCAGTGTGTTAAAGTTTAGTGTTTGCATTTCACTTTAATTCAACACTTGATAATTGAAAAATGGGGCTGCTGAAAAATGATCTTAGATTACTTTTTTTTCTTGGCTAATCATTTAAGAATTAAACAGAATAAAGGGACTGGTAGCTGCTAGATTTATCTCTCCCTGACTGCTGCAAAATGTCTGTTGGCCAGTTTGGACACTTGATCTCTTGGTGCACAGAAAGGTAGTAAGCAAGGGTCTTTGTTTGTAAGGAAGGAGGATCGGAATCCACCTCCCTGCCTGGGGAGCTCTCACTTTATGAGGCTGTGAGGTCGGAGAGCAAGACTTTATGCAAAAGCTGTGAGGTAGCATTGAAGGTGGAAAAAAAAAAAAAAAAACAGTCCACAAAGAGGAAGATTGGGGCTCCCTCAACCCTGGCTGGACCACTGGTATAGGCAAATGAGTATCCAGAGTGTCTAAAGGTGACTTGTGGCTCATTATTGAAGGAAAACACACAGCCCTGGGTGGAGATTTAAGATATTCATGGAACTATACGTAACAGATACAGTGTGTGTAAAGAAGTCTGCAATGCAAGTAAACGTAGGCGTTGTGAATCTCCATCCTTTTTAGAGCATTGCCATGAGCTTTTACATTTCTCTTGGCTCCCTTAGAAATGTGCTTTTTCCTTAGTAAATTAATTATCCAATTGTCTCCATCCCCGTTTTGGGACACAAGAATTAAAAATTTGAAGTAGGTACCAGAAGTGCCAACCAAGTTCTGACATCTGCCAATATCAATAGGATGGTGGCTGGTGAGGTAAACAATTCATCTTGGACCTTACTGGTTTTAGCATCGACCATCTCCTGTGCAAGACAGCATCTCAGACCAGAGTCACCTAGAGCAATCAATCGCCCTGACTGCTCTCTCCAATCTTCGTTGGCAGTAAAAACTCCGGGAAAAATGGTGGACTTGATACATTCACCTGTAGTGACTCCCTACTTTCTTTCTGTGACCTGTCTCCTGGTTTTGTCATCTTCAGTAAAAAGCATATATTTTAGTCACAGAAACTAAAGTACCACTTTGTATTTGTCCTGAATAATCACTGTAGCCATAGAAATGGAATACACTGATTGCCCGAGCACACTTGGATGTGGCCATGGGATAAAACATGATTAATTTGAATCAAGTGGGAGTGGAAAAGGTAAAGTCCTCGTCAAAGGAAAAGAGGGGTCTGTTACTAAAGGAAGTGGGAGAAATGGATTCTGAACAGGGAAGCATCAGAGATGGACATTGGAAATGGCTGTTTAAATTGAGTCGTCTTGAAGAGAAAATGCATTTTATAAACTGAAAGGCACTGTAAAAATTAAAAAAAAAACCCTCTCCTTTTATTAATTGATGAATTGCTCCACTCAGAAATTAGAAATGAAAGGCTTTGAAAGCCTGCACTCTGATTTGATTAGTAGAACATCCAACACACACTCATGCAGTCTCTCTGGGAAGCTCAATACATTCTTCTGTCTTTCTTTCAGCTTATGAAGAAGAGAAGCATGGAAAGTGTCTGGAGAGGAGAGAGACTAGAGAATGTTACATATCAGGAAAATGTATGGTGAACTTAATGTGCATTTCTCCTTCATTTTCCTTTATTTTCAAAGAGATATCGATTCTCTTAATATAAATGAAGTCTATATGCAATTTATAATGTGGTGAATTTATCACCTGATCATCGTCTTTAAAGGATGGTTTCTTCATCTGATTCTTATTTCCTCTCTTGATATTTTGGCTGGCTAGAAACTGTAGCTGCTAGATTAGCAAGATATGGATGAACAGGGAGCCTTGGAACTTCCACTCCAGTGCCAATAAATCCATTCAATAATAGCTCAGGAGCAGATTCCCTTTGTGACATGCTCCTGGGTTGTTCAATGTTCAAAAAGGTCTTTATCTCCTCCATTTCGAGGACAACTAGTTAGCAACAGTTGAGAAAGTTAAAAGAATCAGATCTGCCAAAGTCAGTTCTTGAAGTTGCAACAAAATGATACTAAGGGCTGGAGAGGTGGCTCAGGGGTTAAGCCTCTGCCTTGCAGGCAGAAGGTCCTGAGTTCGGATCCCAGATCCCACGTATAGACGCCAGGCGGAAGCGGGGGCGGCCTGTGCTTCTGGTCCTGGTAGGGCGGAGCCTGTGAATCCCGGGGCAGAGTAAACAAGGAGGAGGCGTCCATGGTGATTCCCGAATTCGTCCGTGGTTCTACATATACACAGACATATGCACACACGCACAATTGAATAAAAAAAATTAAAAAACAAAACAAAACAAAACAAAAAAACAGAATGATACTAAGCGTAGTGTAATAAAGTGTGGGATAAAGTGGTAAAAGTAAATATGCTGACAAATGAAAAATACTGTTTTACTGTAATGTGTGGTAGGAAAAATACTCTTTTACTATAATGGTGATAGGAAACTCATTTTTCCTTTTAGTATAAAAGCTAAGAGTATCAAAACAGGGGCTGGGGAGATGGCTCAGGGGTTAAGACTCTGTCTCACAAGCAGAAGGTCCTGAGTTTGGATCCCAGGTCCCATGTGAAAAACACCAGGGAGCCTTCTCTGCGAGTTATAATCAAAGCAACTAGAGAGCTACTTACTCACTGAAGCGGGTGACTCAGGAAAATGCTGAGGTTTGGTAGGAAACAGAGATGTGGAGAAATCCAGACTTGAAAAAGGAGCAGAGGCTGAGAAAGGGCACCCTAGCATCCTAGTATCCTGCCAATGTGGCAGGACTCAGGATAGCAGAGATAGAGGTAGATGCCCAGTAAGCACATCTGGACGCTGGGATCTGAGTAGCAAAGAGGCGCTGGAGAAACTATCCTCCAGTGTGGACTGGTAAGGTGACTGCAATAAGGAACTATCTTGAGGTTGTGTCTGAGCCTGTATTGTGTGAATCAAAGCCTAGGCTTTTCCTGTCCCTAGAAGTCTTTAGCAAGTTTTACCATACTATCTCACCCAGTATCAATGTTGCTACCCAACTTGGGCCTGGAACGAACCTGCTGAAAGCTCCTTGCTGTGGGAAAGCAGTCAGTGCCACAGAAGGGTATGTTAGGTGTGAGTAACACTGTTGTTGGTGATGGTGGGAGAAGGAAACCAGAGAGAATCTACAATGTGTAAGGGCAACGTGGATGTCAAAACTCTCAAGCAACCAATTGGAAAGATTCTGAAGTAAGTGAGATGCTGGAGAGAGTTCAGAGTGATGTGGAATGTGGTCCAGGTATTGGAGGAAGATGTAAATAGAACTGAAGGAACATTAAAGGATGTCCTAGTTAGGCAGTGCTAGGGATTGAACTCAGGGTTTTGTGCGTGCCAGGCAAGCATCCTACCAAGTGAGAGATATTACCATGGCAAAGAAAGGCTAACATGAAAGAATGACTAAGAAATTTTAGTTTTATTAGAGTTGAGGGCCTGATGAACAAGAGAATCATAGTTTAGCTTTAAGGTGGGAGAGCAATAGAATAGAAGAAATAGCATAAAGTTGGATAGAATAGGGGAGAGCCACCACGGACAGCATGCTGGGGAGCTATCTACAAGAGAACTCATAGATAAAAGGAGGTTTCTATCTTTTTATAGTTTTCATACATTGCTAAGGGTTGCCAGGGAAGTAAGACAGTAAGGTTTGGAGTGAAAGAAGAATTTCAGGCAAAGTAGAGCCATTCTTGTCATTAGTAGGGAATCTAGGGAGACAAGGAAGTGGATTAGGGCAACTTGCCTGCATTCCAGCTAGAGTGGAAGAGTTTTACAAAATGGCCTAACTGTGGCTAACAGGGAGCAGGTCTTGCTTCTTTATTAAGACTTTTTGGTTCTGCCTGCAGCTGAAGTTCTAGAGACTGTGTGGGTACCCCAGTAATGTAACCAAGTCGGCACAGAGGTTCTACAGGAATGATTGTGCTCTCCCTACAGCTCTGGGCATCCAGACTCTCAAAAGGATGAACTCTGAGAATTTGGAATTTCCCCAGTAATCTTGGCCTGAGAACCCAAGAGAAGAGACTTCATAACTAAAAATTTGCCAGACTGGTGCCAGCCAGAGGAGGAATTTGTCTCCCTAAATTGCACAGAACCTTGCAGGATGGTTATGTGGAACCATACTTCCAGCAGAGATGCTTAGTTATGCATCTCTTGGTTTCTATCTAAACATTACCCTACTCTTTGGACTCCAAGAGGGACTTTAAAGCAACTAGATTCACTGGATTTACCCTTTCTTAATATGACCGTGCTGGGTAAATTTCCTTCATGTGCTTTTCTTTCTTTTTTTTTTTTTTTTTTGCTGTTAGATTGTTTTTATTGGAACACTTGGGAAAAGTTGGGAATCTATACCTTCATATATATATATATTTCCACTCATACAAACTTAACAGGTACCCGGTCCTTTCCCTCCCTAGACCCCCCACCCCGTGTTCTCCCCTCCCCTCCCCCTTCCCTTCCCATCCCCCAGTGCCTCCCCCTCCCATCCACGGAGCATCCTTTAATGTGCATGCCAAACTCTCCTTGAGTCCTCCTCTCCGATGAGGTGCAAGGACCCAGTGGCATTTCCCAGAACCCTTTCCTGTGTTCCCGTTAAGCATAGGAACACTACTGTGGCTGTCAATCCCTTACCACCAAGGATCCTAGTGCCTTTAGCAAACGCTAGACTTTGTGGGGTCAATAGTGTATGTTGGACATTGCACAGGGCATGCAAAGTCCAAATATGATTGCTTCGGCCCTAACTTGTGTGGAGTATCTTGCATAGCATTACTCCTCCCATCCTTGTGCTCTTACAATCTTACCACCCCCTCTTCCACAAATTTCCCTGAGCTTCAGGATGGGGAGAGATTAGGCTGGCCTAGTTCCAGGTGGTTGATATAGAGTCTCTGATGTTCTGGATTATGGTTTGTTGATTTATTTTTTTCAGTTTTGCTGCTCCTGCAATGCCCTTCACTCCATACTGAAGGGTATTGGATATCACAGTCTGGCTAGAGATAAAAAACCTGTTAAATTAGAGTCTTGTTGTAAGAGTATATTCAAAGGTAGATGTAATAAAAGTAGGAAACCGCGGTGAGAGAGGGGTCAATCACCCATTTGCGAAATGGTTACTTTCTATCTGCCAGACTATATGCCCTCCCCTTCTGGTAAGATCATACCCCATCCGTTGTAAATGATCAGGAAGGAAAGTCTGTGAACTTAACCGGATGTCTCATTACTTACTTGCAGTCCTTGATGGTGGCCTATTTGCTCTGCTGTAACATGGTCCCCTCTCTCCTTGTTTCTGGTGTGTCCCTCCTTCCCCATCCCTCCTGTTCATAATCTTTGCAATTACTGTAGGTATTACAGAGATTTATCTTTGAGTGTCTCTAAGTGGGTTTGATACTAGGAGCCACCTATTAGGGAGTACATATGACGCTTAATTTTCTGTGTCTGGGATACTTCACTCAGTATAATTGTTTCTAATTTCATCCACTTCCCAGCAAATTCCATTAATTTATCATTTTTGATGGCTGAGTAGTACTCTATTGTATAGATGTACCACATTTTCCTTATCCACTCGTCAACTGTTGGACATTTGGGTTGATTCCATGACTTTGCTATTGTAAACAGTGCTGCTATGAACATGGTCGTGCTTGTGCTATCGAGGTGAATTTTTGCTGTATGGGGGGTTATTCCCAAAAGTGGAATTTCAGGGTCATATGGCACTTGAATCTTTTAACTTTTTTAAGAATCGCCAGACTGCTCGCCAGAGTGGTTGTATGAGCCTGCATTCCCACCAGCAATGTAGGACAGTTCTCTTCTCTCTACATCCTCTCTAGCATTTGGTGATGTTTGTATTGTGGATTTTTGCCATCCTGACCGGGGTGAGATGATATCTCAGGGAAGTTTTGATTTGCATTTCCCTGATGGCTAAGGATGTGGAACATTTTTTAAGATATTTGTTAGACATTTTAATCTCATCCCTGGTAAAGTTTCTTTTAAATTCCAGGGCCCATTTTTTAATTGGGCCATTGGTTTCCTTGGTGTTTAGTTTTCTAAGTTCTTTGTGCACTCTGGATAGTAGAGCTCTATCAGATATGTGGTTAGTGAAGATTTTCTCCCATTCTGTGGGTTGCCTTTGAGATCATGTTACAACTCTTTATCTGAACAGAAGCGCTTTAATTTCACAAGATCCCAACTGTTGAGAGTTGGTAGCAGTGACTGTGCCATTGGATGTCTGTTTGGGAACTGTTGGCCTAGCCCAATCAACTCGAAAGAGTTCCCTACCCTCATGTGATTTTCATTGTTAATTTGAATCTTCATTGATTTCTTGAGGGTGGGTAGGCCAGCCAAAGCACAGACCATGCGTGCCACAGGCTCAGCAGCAATGACATGCAGGAGCTGGTCTCAGGATGCCAATCATGGGTGGTAGATGGTGGGTGCTCGCAATACTCCCTGGGAACCCCCACCTCCCTATTTCTGGTGCAGATAATAGCCTTACCCTTCAAGTGGGATTTACAAAGGACCCCTTGGATGCTAAACTTTATTGGATTAAGAGACACTCAGAAGATACTTCTGGAAGTGTCTGCGTGGGCAAACACTAGAGACGATTAGTGTGTAGGAAAGCAACTGAATGGGGAAGCCCTTCTCAAATTGTGAGTGGCAGCATCCAATAAGCTAGAAGCTCAGATGGAGCAAAAGTGGAAGGAGGAAACAGCTTGTGCAAGATCAAAGGTCAAGGTGACTGGACCAGTGTATCAACTGTTCAGCCTTTGAAAACAGAGTTGTCCACTCTCCAGAGAGCTCTCAACCTCAGACTGTGACTGCAACATCAGTGCCTCTAATTCTGCGACCTCTGGTTTCTTGGACTGCGCTTCTACCAGTTTCTCTGTCTCTACAGTCAGGTAAGCCTCTGACTGTGTAAGCCAATTTAGTAAAGTATATGCACACTTTCTAGTCCTACTCCATAAGCCTACTAACAGCTCCTGAGACCAGGTGCTCTGCGGTGCCTGATGCTATCCATTCATGGCAGTGCATTGATCAGGTCCCTTCAAAGTTAGTTTCACCAGGGGAACCTGTGTCTTCAGCACTAGCTTGCACTGGCTAGCAGCGCAGCTGAGAGTTGTTCCTACTGGATTCCCCCCCAGAGCCAGTCCCACTGGTCATATGGTGAATGACCTGTAAGTAAGGAGAAGGCTTCTAGCCTCACACGAAGGGGATCATAGACTATGTAGGTGTGGACAGAAGTGTTGACTGGCATTGAGAGTAGATATAGACTCTTGTCCTCACAATTGGCTGCTTCACAATCATAATAGGACTTTGCATGCCCTGTGCTATGTCCAACACATTATTGACCCCACAAAGTCTAGCATGGACTAAAGGCACTAGGATCCTTGGAGGCTAGCGACTGACAGTCACAGTAGTGTTCCTAAGCTTAAGGGGAACACAGGAAAGGGTTCTGGGAAATGCCCCTGGGTCCTTGCATCTCATCGGAGAGGAGGACTCAGAGGAGAGTTTGGCATGCACATTAAAGGATGCTCTGGGGATGGGGGGGGAAGCACTGGGGGGATGGGGAGGGAAGGGAGAGGGGAGGGGGGAGTAGGGGGGTCAGGGGGAGGTGGAGGGAGGGAGGGGATCGGTGTACCTGTTAAGTTTGTATGAGCAGAAATAATAATAATTAAAAAAAGGCTAAAAAAATTGGCTGCTTCTGTAGATACAGGCTTATTTTTTTATAATACCTTTTCCTGGATTCGATGTACATGCATGTACACGCACACATACACACATACACACACACACACACACACATCTCAAAAGATCAGCAAATATACATACATAATTTATATGCAAATATACAGCAAGTACACATATAAATAATACTTTACTCTTTTGCTCTTATTTCAACATTGATTTTTTTTCTTTTTTCTTCCACCTTATACTTTTCTGCTTTTTTTTGTTTATAATCCTTCTCTCCATCCCTCCCTCCATCCCTCCCTCCCTCCCTCCCTTCTTCCCTCCTTCCCTCCCTCCCTTCTTCCCTCCTTCCCCTCCCTCTCTCTCTCTCTCTTTCTTTCTTTCTTTCTTTCTTTCTTTCTTTCTTTCTTTCTTTCTTTCTTTCTTTCTTTCTTTCTCTCTTTTTTCTCCCTTTCTCTCTTTCTTTCTTTTCTCTCTTTCTCCCTTTCTCCCTTTCTCTCTTTCTCTCTTTCTTTCTTTGAAGAGTCTCAACTAGACTTTGACTGGCCTTCACAGGTCAGAATATTGAGTGTAGATACAGTCTCTGTCATTTATGTCACAGTCTGACACACATGCAACACCATAGCCACAGTGTAGTGCCTCCAGGGCAGGTTTATTTCATATTGTTTTTATTCTTGGCATCGATGCAGTGGTTAGTGCAGTGGCTGTATCTGTCTCGCTTTATTTGCTCTTGTGCTTCCTACTGTTTCTTTCTCTCTTTGCATGTGGAGCTAAAGAACAAGCCTGGCACTCTGAGTGTTTGGTACCCGTCACTAAGCTCTACTTCCAGTCCAGCTCACAGAAGCAATGACTTCCTTTGCCCATGGCCCAGCCCATTCAAATCTCGGTGGAGACTTCAACTTTTTTTGCATGCATGCATGTGTGTGTGTGTGTGGGGGGGCTTGTGTGTCTGTGTATATTTTGCAAATGCACACGCACTGTGTATGCAGGCATGTGTACAAGAGAGTACTTGAGTGTGTGTATATCTGTGGAGGTCCAAGGGTGACATCAGAAATCACCCTGGATTGCTTTACCTCCTTATTGTTTTGCTCTGGGATTTCCCAGCTTCAACCTTCCAGGTCTCGAGTTACAGGTCACCACTATATCCATCTGGCATTTGTACATGGGGTCTGGAGATCTGAACTCAAGTCTTTTTGCTTGTGAGGCAAAGGCTTTAAACCCTTAGGAAGATGAAAGACCTTTGCTGACTCCCTGACTCCAAATAGGCATGGCTAAGGGACAGCCTGCTATTCTGATATTGGGGTTCATCTCCATAGGCAGAGCAAAGAGGAGCCCATAATGGACTAGGGATCTCATACACACCACTCCCATCTCCTCTTAGCACATTGCTGGCAGGGCTGATGAATGCATGAACCACGCATGCTCCAGAGTATAACTAGCTACTAAGGAGATCCCATTCTTGGAGACCTGTAGACACAGTGAAAGCCTCAGGCTCCAACACAGCAAACACTGTGTCGACACCTACTAATTGCAGTCGGAGAGAAAACATGAAAACTACACTGTGAAGTCCAGTGGGACTGAACTCAGCAGTCTTTTAGAATCTGGTATTCCAAGATACCTTGTCAAAAGAAAACCATTTCCAAAGAAGAGCCCAAATAAAGTAGAAGGGACAACCATCCCCACAGACACACAAATGCCAATCTAGAAATATAATAATAGTGAAAGAAACAAGACAATAATATTCCAAAGGTTTGCAGCTCTCAAGCAACTAATTGTAAAGATTCTGAAGTGAATGAGACACTGGACAGAGAGTTCAGAGTGATGTGGAATGTGGTCAGGGGATTCAAGGAAGATGCAAATAGAACCATAGGAATCATGGGAGGCCATGCAAGAAACGAGAGAAGAAGTCAATAATGAGATGGAGAGTGTGAGAAAGAACCAAACCAAAATTTTAGACGCAAAAAGGTCAGCAAGTCAAATAAAATGAGTCAAAAGCCTCACCAACAGACTAGATCTGGTGGAAGAAAGACTATCAGGGCTTGAAGACAATACTGACGGATTATCACATTCAGACAACAGTAAACAAGAAAATGAATAAAATACATGTTTTATGAGAGTCAATTAAAATGCCAATTATGCAAAATAATATAGGTAAAGTGTCTGAGGTATAGGTGAAAGGTATAGAAAATATATTTGGTGACATAATAGTAGAACTCTTCAAAATAATGGGAGAGATATGGAGATTTAGGTACAGGAGACATTGTCAGCAAAGAGTCTCTCTATAGAATATTTGTGTCAAATAGATATAATTGTGTCAATTTGATAACTGAAGGCTGAACCTTTGGACACATTCATAAAGAACTGGTAGTTATACTTACCTGGCAGGGGAGATACCATGATCACGAAGGTGGTTTTCCCAGGGCGAGGCTTATCCATTGCACTCCGGATGTGCTGACCCCTGCGATTTCCCCAAATGTGGGAAACTCGACTGCATAATTTGTGGTAGTGGGGGACTGCGTTCGCGCTCTCCCCTGAAAAAAAAAAAAAAGAACTGGTAGTTAAAATAAACTCTGAACAAAGTAAATAGAGATTGGGTGATATGTAAGATTGAGACCATAGTAAGTGGGCCATTCCCAGAATAGGTGGATTAAATGGAGAGAGCTGGTTCAATAGTTTGGAATTACTCTGTCTTTTTTTTCCCCCACTCCTTGTGTGAACTTGATAGAGTCCCCTTGACTCCTGGTGTTGCTATGAATTCTCCTACTAAGGTGGACTATGAACTGTAACCAGAAGCATAAACAAAAAGAGATCCCTTGCTTCCCCATGTTGTTTGTGTTGTGCATTTGTTCAGCAATGGGAAGATGAAACCAACACAATGTTATAGCTGAACTACCAAGAGTACAGACAATGGAAGAGTATTAAAAGCTGCAAGAGATGTGCCAAGTCACTTACAAAATCATGTCCATCAGAAAAACTGCTGCTCTTTGGCAGCAGTTCTAGAGGGTTTGATACAATATCATGTATTTTAAGCACTAAAACAATTAACTTTCAACCTATAGCATAGCTGCATTGAGTAAAACTTTAATTTCAGAATGAAAGAAGTAAACAATTTCCAAACAAGAATAAGTTAATTGAATGAAAGAGCCCTAAACTAGTACTACAGAACATACTCAAAGAAATCCTGTATTCAGAAGGAAAACAAGATAAACATAGTTCTGAGAATGTAGGGGGGAAAACAGCCTTATTACAGGAGTAAATTAACAAATGGGGATCAGGAAAGAATAAAACATTATCAAGCTATTAAACTTTCAAAGATGAAATAAGATGAATAAGGGAAAAAGAAATAATTTTGATTATTCAAAACAACTGGAAGAAAAACAACAAAATGATAGGAAATACTACATGCCTTTCAACATTAACTCCAAATGTAAATAGTCTTAATTATCCAATTAAAACACTGGCTAATTGGATAAAAAAAAGGACCCAATAATTTGCTGTCTGCAAGAAACCCAATTCATCAGCAAAGGCATGCTTAAACCGAGACATCCTGAGAAAGAGTGAGACGTGAGAGAGAGTCTAAGGAAGCAGAATCCTGAATCGAGCATGAGCCGCCATTTAGTAGACAGACTTCAAGCAGAAGAGACAAAGGTCGCTATTGATAAAGGGAACTAGAAGATATGCTAGATATAAATAAAAACAACATCATCCAACTCCATAAAACAAAGACACAAGTAAAGGAGAGACATTTCCAAATAAAACAATAATGGGTGTCTTCAATGCCCTGCTGCTCACCAAGAGAGAATCATTGAGATAAGAGATCAACACAAGGCTGAAGAGATGGCTCAGGGATCAAGACTCTGCCTGGCAAGCAGAAGGTCCTGAGTTCAGATCCCAGGTCCATGTAAAAACACTAGGTGAAAACCTCAGAGGCCTCCATTTCTGTCCTTGATGGGCAGAGCCTGGAAAATCCCAGAGGGAAGCAAAAAGGAGATAGAAGCAATCCAGTATGATTCCTGAAGACACTGGTGGTTTACTTTTGGCCCTCTACAGGTACACACACACACACACACACACACACACACACACACACACACGATAAATAAATAAGTAAATAAAGTTAAAAAACATCAACACAGAGGGAAGGGAGGGCACCTGAATGAGACCAGGCAACCTGAGTTAGGAGAGAGTGAACTTGTCTTTTAACCTCCACATGTGCAATGGCATATGTGGCCCTTTCTGCTCTCTCCTCCCTTCCTCTCTTAAATTAATATTTTTAAAAGTCAATAAATAAACAGCAGAGTTAAACTAAACTACATGTGACATGAACCAAACCGACATCCGTGGAACATCCCATCTAACAGCTTCATTATCTTGTGGCTCGTTCTACAAAACAGATAATACTTTAGGCCACAAAGCATTTTTTTCCAAATTAAGAAAACAAAGATCCAATTTCCATATCTCATCAGATCATAACAGAATGAAACTGGAAGTCAATGAGAAAAACTACCAGATTATGTATACAGAGACTGAATAAAGCAAGCGAATCATTGAAGAAGTCAGGAGAGACATTAAAAGACTCTTAAAAAAAAGTAAAAGGAGACACAGTGTGCTAGAATCTGAGGAAATAACGAAAGGGATATTAATGTGAAAGTTTATAGCTATGAGTATCAGAACTTGAAGAAAAATAAACAGAGAAATTTCAAATAAATAACCTAATAATGCATTTCAAGTTCTTAGAAAAACAAGAAAAAAAGTAAGAATTGTCAAAGCAGAGATAAATGAAATACATATTAAAAGAATAATCTAGAAATCAATGAAAAATAAGACTGATTCTTTGGAAAGGTAAACAAATTGACTCTTAGCTATGCTAACTTAAAGAAAGAAAGAACAGACATGAGCAAATACAGTTAGACATGAAATAAAGGAAAATTAACCCAGATAGAAAAATCTAGGTGAAATGGACAAATTTATAGATACAATTAAAATTTAAAGATTTTTTAAAATCTAAGTAGACATATAATAAGCAATAATAAAATTGAAGTAGCAACGAAGAATTTCCTAACAAAGAAAAGCCCAGGCGTAGACATATGTACCCAGTGTCAAACCATCTGAATATTTCAGGCAAACATTAAAGAGGTAGAGGGAGAAATAGACAGCAGACAAGAGATTTCACTAATCAACTTTCACTAATGCAGGGGCCATCTAGACAGAAGATCAATATGGAAACAGATGATGTTAGCAACTGTCTTAGGCCAAAAATAGCCAATGGATGTATACCAACAACCAACAACCCAAAAGAGCATAAACTTCCTAAAGTACACAGAGACTTCTTCAGAACAGATTATGTAAGAGACTAAAAAACATGTCCTGTTAAATCTAAGATCAAAATCACACCAAGTATTTTTTTTTTGGAGAGAAACTAGACAATTGATAGCAAAAGGAAAACTGAAAAATTGACAAATATGCAAAAACCAAGAGATTCTTGAACAAATTCACTGGATTGAAAGAGAAATTTGAAAGGAAACTGGAAAAAATTGGAAAGGAAGCTTGAGATAAATGAAAATAAAGCCAACACACTAAAACTTACTACACAAGTAGTAACAATGTCAGAGAGATATGTTTACATTGAAAAAGAGAATAAGAGATCTCTATGAAAAATTTTACACCATAAAACCCTTAGATAACACAGAAGACATGAATGAATTCCCAGAAACATAGTATCGTCTACTAGGATTGGCTTAATGATAAATTCTAAATAGTCCTATAATTAGTATGGGAATTGAAATCAGTTACCAAACAACTCGAACAAAGAAAAGGCTGAGACTAGAGTCAAGTGTGAATTCATATTCTCAAATTCTTGCAAAAAAATTATAAAGAAGGAAAAAAGTCCAGCTTTTTTGTGTGAGTTCAGCATTATCTCAGTCCCAGAGCCAATAAAGACACTGTGAGAAAAGAAAACCAGTAGCCATTTTATCTGGAATATGTAAATTTAAAAGCAATCATGGGAGCTGGGGAGATGGTTCAGTGGATAAAGGGCTTGCCACCAAACATGAGGACCAGAGTTCATTCCTAGCAGCCAATGTAAATGCCAGGTTGGCATGGTGACCTGGCTACATTCGCACATTCCAAAGACAGAGACAGGGGATCTGAAGAGCAGGCTGGCTAAACTGGAAGAGTCTGGGTTCAAGTAGACTTCGCCTCGATATATAAGGTGGAGAGCAATTAAGAAGAGAGCTGACATCATGTATACACACATCCACGTGCACATGTACATACATGTGTCTGGACACATGTAAGTATACATACACCCACTCATATGCCACACACAAGCATACATGTGCAAAAAGAAAAAGAAAACAATAACAGCAGAAACCTTAACCAAAAGAGATTGTATGCTACAGACAAGTAGGATTTATCACTGGCAAGCATGGTTCATATGACAAAAATAGAAGGCAATAAAATCACACAATCTTCCCAACAGATGCAGAAAAAGCATATGCAAAATCTCAAAGCCCTTTTATGATAAACACATCCAACAAGACAGCCATAGAAAGTACCTTAATGAATATATATATTAAAAGCTCACTGTCGACACCATATTATTCAACGGTTAAAAAAAAACTGGAAACTTCTCCTTTGAGATCAGGAATGAGGGCGGATGATGCCTGTCTCACCATTTGTATTCAACACAGTACTAGAAGGCTTAGCCAGAACCATTCAGAAGAAAGAAATAAAAGGCATCCAAATTACAAAGCAAGAAATAAAATTGCCTCTGTTTGAAAACATATATCCACTTGCAAAAACCCTGAAGACTCCATTAAAAAGAAAAACTGCGGGGAACCAATGAGTGACTTCAGCTGGTTGCAGGATTCAAAATCAGCACACAAAAGTCAATTGCTTTGCATTGTGATACTAAAATGAACTATCTGAAAAGATTAGGAAGGCATTCCCATCTACAATAATACTGAAAAGCATACTATACTTAGGAATAAACTAGGGTTGTGACTATATATATACTGAAAGTCACAAAACATTGATGGGTAAAACTAAAGAAAATACACCCACCAGTAAAACCTTTTGTGTCTGAGGATTAGAAAATTTAAAATTATTAAGGTAATCAATTAATTCACAGTAATCAATTAATTCAGAATAATCTGTTAAAAATAGCAATAGAATTGATAAAAAAGTAGAAAAAAAACATAATTTACATGGAATCACAAAAGGCCCCGAATTTCCAAATTAACCATGGGAAAGAGGAACAAAGCTGGAGGTATATTTCAAAATATATTACAAAACCACAGCAATAGACAGAGTGGGACTGGCATAAAGATTGACATAAAGGCCAATGGAGAAGAATAGGCCATTTAGAAACAAATCTATGCAAATACAGTCAACTTGCACCTCAGCAGGAATGCCAGAAATACACAGCAGAAGGGTAGTTTCTTCAACAAATGTTTTAAAAGAACACTAAATCATCTCAAGTGGGCTGGCTTAAAGGCTCAGTGGGTAAAGGCACCTGTGAGCAAACTCAAAGATGTGAGTTCGATCCCTGGCATCCCACATGATAGAGGGAGAGACCCAAGTCTGAAATGTTGTCCTTTGACTTCCATAGGCCATGGTGGTACACACATGCTCTCTCTCTCTCTCTCTCTTTCTTCCAATAAATAAATAAATAAATAAATAAATAAATAAATAAATAAATAAACAAATAAATAAATAAATAAAATGTATTTGAAAAAAATCAGTTTGACTGGATTAAAGACAAATGGAAGACCCTGAAACCATAAAATGAATGAAGGAAAACACAGGGAAGTTGCTTCCTAAAACTGGTCTTGGATATTTAAATTAAATGAAGTTGTTAGAAAGCTGCTCAGTGCCTCTCCCACTTGGTTGCTTTCACGGACCTTCCCAGGAAGAAGCAAAGTGTGCCTGCTTACCCTACAAGGACCCCTTTCTGCTCATTCTATCTCTCAGGAATCTCATTTGACTCAAATTAAAAAAAAAAAAAAACTTCCCTTAGGCCCCAGGATCAGCTCTCAGGAGCTAAAGTATCTATACAATGCATATCTTCCCTCTCAAATCACATTTATTCATTCTCCTTCACATTAAATGCTCATCTCCGTCGAGGGCATGCTTTAATTAAACCTAGAAACACAGGAAATGGAGAAATCTGACTCTCAAAAAAGATACATGAAAGTGCATGAATATATACATGTAATTATGAATTTTATGGATATTTTATTATGGAGATGTATGTTCATTAAAAATTAAAACAAAAGAAGAAGGTAAAAAGATTTTAAAAATTCACCCTTGGTTATTAGCATTATGAATATTATGAAATCTATTCTTCCAGTCTTTTTAAGAGGCATATTTTTTCATTTACAAAAATGGGATAATGTCATGGCATTCATTTATAATCTGCCTTTTTCACTGGGCAGCTTATAATTAATGCTTTCTCAACAATAATTTCTTAAAGCTTCATGCTTTCTTAAAACTACAAAATATTTCTGAAAAGAATAAAGACAAACATATAAAGGTTTTTCTCCTTGTATCTCTTTTCTATGATAAGAAAGTTGTTTTTTTTTTGTGGGTGGGTGTGGGTATATGTATGTGTCTGGATGTGTGTAGGTGCATGTGGGTACAGAAGCAGGCACTTGAGTGTGTGTGCCTGTGGAGGCCCAAGAGTGATTTCAGGAATCATCCTGGATGGCTCCACCTTCTTATCGCTTTGCTCTGGGTTTCCCAGGCTTTATCTTCCAGGGCCGGAAGTGTGGGTTGCTGCCATTTCTACCAAGCGTTTTTTACATGGGGATCTGAGATCCAAACTTAGGTCCTCTTGCTTAAGAGACAAAGAAAGGCTTTTTATCCCTGAGCCATCTCTCCAGCCCCAAAAAAGTATTTGTATTTTAAGCATTGCTCCTCTCTAGAAAATGCCTTGGTACGTGGAAATGAATCTAACAACAGGTCCCATAGGAGATTTTTATGGAAAAAAATCATGTTTACATTATGATGCGGAAAGCATCCATCTGTTGGTCCACGTGACTGTACTCAGGAAAGTCTTCCTCCTTCCTTTCCTAGAGGGAAGGGAAGATATCAGTCTCGATGCTCATTTTAAATAACATCAAGATCTTTCTGGCTACACCTGCTTGCCGCCATCATGTCTGAAAGTGGGTGCTTTCTCTGTCTTAATTTTCTGTGGGTCACAGTCAAGTTGCATTTTGCAAGGGGACAGAGAAGTGCCCTTCATTAGCATATTTCTTTCATGCGTTTGTCTGAACATAACGAGTGGATGGAATAGAATCAATAGAATGTGTTTGTGCATATGTGTGTTGTGTGGATGTGTACATATTAGATTAGCTAAGCTTGATAGTTCAACAACACCCACATGCACACTGGAGAGCATGAGACCCTTTTGCTACTCAGTCCATGAGGCAAAAATGCCTCAGCAGCTCTGACCTGGTGCTGGAGAGCTATGAGGCTTCAGTTCACATTGAAAATACTGAAAAAACTGGGTTGTGATATCATTGAAGAATGCCACCAACAGCAACGGAGATGAACTCACTGGCATCACATGAAGACAAGGAGGCGCGTAAAAGGCAAAACCTTGCTTTCTTGGATTTCCTTCTATCTAGAGGGTGAGTCTTTCCACTTTAGTTACACTGATCAATGAAAGTCCCTCATAGGTGTGCCCAAGAGCTTGTCAGTTAGACTCATTCCAGTTAGTAATTAATAAACCGTCACACAAGAACAAATGCAATTTTTTTCCTGGGCCAGTCTCTTTGTAAAGAGATAAATGGCAATTTACCAGGTGGACAACGTTCCTCTACATTAAAAAAAAATGGAGGAAATGTATTTTAGGCAGTAAAGTGATAGCAGGGAAAATGTTTGGAGAGAAAAATGTTGCTGACTGGTGAGACAGCTCATGCCCAGCATTGTCCAGCTGCAGCAAGTGGGCCGGTAGGTGAGCCTGTAGCCGCAGCCGGACTGGGATGCTGGAAGCTGAACGCCTACCAGGAAGCACCTCTCTCTGCCTGTGCTATTGCATAACAAGCAGTTAGCTTGTGGCATCTCATGGGTTGCAGGATCAAGCAAGGTGTTGGTCAAATGGAGGCAATAGGCCAGCTCCTACCATGTGCAAAAATAAGAGATGGCTAGCTGGAATCATTCGGTGGAAATGAGTGAGCAGCAAGTAGTTAGGAACTGCTTTCCTTGAGAATTTCTGTTCAGAACCAAAGGCCAAGCTTTACATCACTACCAGCATAGCCAATAAGACCCTTGATGGAACAGAGGCAGATGATGAGGTATTGGAGTGTGTGCAAGCCAGAAGGGTCTCCATAGTTATACTGCATGGGCAGCATGACGGATGGGTAATAAAGATTGTTAAGAGGAAAGACTCAACAGGTTAATGTGCCTCAATGGAGAATTGCTAACTGATGGGGAACTCTGGTGCATTTGGGGAGCAGTGAGAATATTGTTGGATTAACATAGATACGTGATGGGATCAATTTTGCTGAGCACACAGATTTTTCTCAAAGGAATGTGAGTGATTAGAAAGTCTAAGGGATTTACTAAGGAAGGCATCAGGCTTACTGGTTGATAATTTAAATAAAAAAGGACCAAAATGGGGGCTAGAGAAATAGCTCAGCCATTAAAGTACCTACCTGCTTGCAAACCTGGGACCTGAGAGTTTGATCCCCAGAAGCCCACGTGGTGGAAGGAGAGAACTGGCTTCCTCTGACCTGCACCCATGCGCTAAGGAATGTATGTGTATTCTCTCTCTCATAAATGAATAAAACATTTTAAAATAAAAATAAAACAAAAAAAGAATCAAGATACACATTTCAATACTAATTATAAGGCAGAACCCTGGAAATAAATAGCAAATTATAGGAATGGACCTGGACTATGTGGAAAGCAACTCTATGCTGATAAGGAACATTCTCCAAGAAGCGTTGGGTGCAGCGAGTGTGCACACTAGTCTAAATAAGTGAGTAGGGGCATGCAGTCTAGCTAGCATCAAGGTTAGTTTTGAGGATGGTTGGGGTGGGAAGAGGGCTGATGACCCACTGCGCAGCCTTTTGTAATTTTGACCTCCCCCCATGCACAATAATTACAATTTCTAAAGCTTATTTTAAAGTCTTCTTTTATGGCTTGACTGGGAGGAGTTTAAGAACTCAGTTATTCCAAGCTACAGGTTTTCCCGAAAGCAAATGCTCCGACGACGGCCGGCTAGGGTGTCTCAGCAGGTGGATGGCAGCTTCAACTGTTGTGTGTCAGTGGCACAGCACTGTCCTTTGCCCACAATCTATTTTCTGGTCTGGGTGGGTGATAACTTGGGCTGGGTGGGAAACTGGAGGTGTAACCTGTGACTGCAACGCTTTCTTAGGAGCCTTCCTCTTTACGTGAGAATCCAGAGACACAGCTCTCAGCTGCTCTCTCTAACCACCAAAACTGGCTAAGATAAGAGTGAGATGGTTCTGTGGATAAGGTGCCTGCAGGTGACCTGAATTTGATTCCCGGAAGCTCATGTAGTAGAATGAGAGACCTGACTTCCAAAGGTTGTCCTCTACCCTCCATCTGGCACTCCTAAGAAAAACAAACAAGTAAACAAACAACAATGAAACATGGTTCAGTGGTTGAAGCTTTTACCTTGCAAGCAAATGGACCTGAATTTGGATCCCTAGATCCCATGTGAAAATGCCCAGTGGAAATATTTGTGGCCTGTAATTCCAGCCTGGAAGGCAGAGGATAGGAAACCCCAGAGCAAAGCAATAAGGAAGCAGAGCAATCCAGAGCGATTACCAGTGTTGTCCTTGGGCCTACACAGGCACACACACTCAAGTACTCTCTTGTATACATGCCTGAACATGCATGTACACCTACCCATATATAATGTACACACATACACAACACTAAGAAAAATATTCATTTTAGGGATCACATTCTGAATGCCTGTAATTGATGAAAAACTGCAAATTTTACTTACCTAAACAGCTGTCATGACAACTTCAGTGAACATTAGCATTTTATATTGAGATTAAAGAAAAGAAGGCTCTCTCTGACTCACCCAATATACACTTTCCAACAGGTTAGCTCTTTGGAGCTTTTTAAAATTTAAACTTCTGCATATAATATGCAAATATACAAAACCAAGCCAAGTTCTCATTCCCAGTAGGTTTTTTATGAGATTGCCTTTTGTCCAGAGGCTTCTTTCATTTTAAAGCTTTGAAATAAAAGAACCTTCTGGAAAGTCTGCAGTATAGATTTTTCAGTTTCCCTGAAGCACCTACTATTGTTTTTTGGCTTCTCCTTTGAATTCAGGATTCAAGTCTTTTTTTTTTTTTCCGTTAATATAGCTATACATACACATCATTAAGCTGATTTACTGTAGTCTCAGCAGGCATGGTCTTCTCTCATGAAGAAACAACACATGGTAGTGTTCAGAGTCCACTAAAATGCAAAGGATTTTAACAATTTTGAAAGCACCTAGCACTGGGGACTTTCTAAAATCTCTATTAAGGTTCATCAGTAAAGTGGAAATGGAGAGGTAGAAATTAGCCAGTTGTGAATATAGCATATGAAATGTGAGCTACAAAGTAGGAGGGCATGGTCTAGAGCTTGACTGGCCACGTAAAATGCCTCTGAGGGACAGAGGCCTTGTCTTTCATGACAATGTTTTGAACATTTTTGATGGTTTTTCTGTGTGTTCTGGGACCTGATTCTAGGTTTACTCTTTTAAACACCTGCATATTCATTCACAAGGTGTTGTTTTTCTCTCTGAAGGCTGCACTCCAATATTCTATGGTTCTCTGTAATGCAATAAAAAGAGAAGGATCAAAAGTAATTATTCATAATTGCTTGGTTCTCAGAGGCAGGATCATCTCAGAGGAAGATCTGGGAACACAGGCTCAATTGAGGGATTAGTAAACAAGAGCCCACTAATGCTGACAGCGATCAACCACCTGGAAGTAGAGACCAAGGCATGTCCTCTGAGAAGATGAATGGGCCAGCTGCGGGGCTTAAAGCTCATCTTTCAAGAAGTGCCCTCCACATATCTGAATGTATCTGGAAAGCAACTGGTGTTGGCCTGAACTTCCAAGTCATTTGTAGAGCTTGGCAGCATGTTTCCGCTTGACACTGTCCCTGTCTCTGGCTTCATACATTTAGGATGTGTGGACTATGCTCATGAAAAAAAAGCAAACATTGAAAACCAACAGGATTTTATTAGGTGGATTACCACTGGACACAAAGATACAGTGGAGGGACTTGCACGTTCAGAGTTTGCGTGCACCCTTACCTCACTGTGCCTGGGCCATCTATTCCAACCATCATCAGACTCTTTCTCTTCCATCTGCTTCTCCCCTCCCTTCCTCCTCCCTCCTTTCTGTCTGTACTAATTACTCGGTTACTCTCTCTGGTACTGTGAGACAACACTCAAACTCAAGCAACGTAAAGGGAGAAATGGAGATTTATTCGACTTAGAGTTTCAGAGGGGGAAATACAGCCCATTATGGCAGAAAAGGCATGGCTGGCTGGCAGAAGCTGGACGAAGCTCAGGTCACCACAGACATTACAGAGGTTGAGAGTGCAAAACCGCAAACTGTAAGAGCCTGCTCCCCCAGAAGTAGGGTGGCACTATCCAACCTCAAGGCCTTGCAACATGCCTTCCTTTGGCAAGGCTCCACCTCCCAAAGGTGTTATGACCTTCCCAAACAACAACTAAGGTTTCCAACACATGAACCTGTGGGGGTCAATTCACATTCAAATCGCGATACTGTCCTTTCCTCCCCCTCCCCTCCCCTCCCTCCCCTCCCCTCTTCTCTCCTCTCCTCTCCTTTGTCTTTTCCTCTCTCATCTCTGAAAAAGAATCTAGTGAGAGGAGTTTGATTAATATTTAAAATAAATGCAGCATGGACACTTCTGCAAATCAACAACATGATGAGTTTAGAAGTCTTTGTTAAAAATGACAGTGAGACGTGTGGTAAATGGTATCCTCCAGATGCTACATGTAGACTATAAATGATAGGTGTACAGTGAACAAAGATGTCTGCTTCCAAGATGTCCCTTATAAAGGACACAAATTTAGCATTATATTGGAGAAAACTTTTACATACGCTGGAGAATAACGCCCTACTGATAAAGGTTGAAAATAGTCTTCTCAGAGGAAGAAAACTTATTGGAGATTCCATATCATATGCTACTGAATACTGACCTGATCAAACAATGATGGTAACAAAAGTTTTCTATATTTAACTATTCAGTATTAACTGCCTCCATGTAATGTTCCATAGCAGCTCACATAGAATTCTGTATCAAGTATAGATCAGAACCCCCTAAAGATAATCAGTTCTCCTATGTTTAGAATTTCCTGACACTTGGATTATGTAGTATCTCTGAATTTATGAGCAGTGCTAATTATATTTTAGGAAATGGTAGACAAAGCTGGTAGAGGACATAGTTGGATTTGAATGGCAAAAGGGCTAACAGAAAGTCCACCAACTAGAAAAAATTACCTAAGAGAAAGTCCCTTACCAATCACAGAATGAAGTACATGGTAAGGACACAATACCTTGAAAATAAAGGACAGCGTTCAGTAGTTGGGGTACTGTCTTCATGTTGGACTGATGGGATCGAATGTGTGACCCATTGATGTCTACTTCCTGTTTTAGAATCAATGTTTCCAGCTTGACAACATCACTTCTTCCCAAACCAGCTACAATTGTCTCATGGTGTCCCAAGCTTCTGATTATAATGTGCATCAGATGAACATTGCTTGAAAGGCAAAGAAAACCATTTGTTGCTAGGTAAGAATCAGGAAGCCAGAGGGAATTACTTTAATTACTTCATAACTTTCCAATTAAACTATATATGAGACATGGATGAAATTCAAGTATGGAGAGTTGAAATACCCTTAGTGGCTAGAAACCCCTTTAACCCTTTCTTTGGATTTGATATGCATCTATATTTCGAGTCATAAACCTTGCTGTATTAGTTTAGACATTGCCTGGAGAAATAATAGTATTGATGAAGCTCACAGAAAAATAACAGTCTTAAGTAAGCCAGGAAGGATAGATAGAGACCCTATAGCTTGGAACCCCCCAGAGTGACTTAAGGGTAGTCACTAAGTTCATTCCCTCACAAAAGGAGTTTCTGAACTCAATATGAAACTCTTTATTCAGGTCGTTGACCATAATGAGTTATGTCCTAAGCTAACAGGAAAGGAAGTTGGAAAATACCATCACTTAGTTGAGTAACGATTTATCCTGTTCAAAATGTCCTGTTACAAGAAAGTAGAGAGGAGTCCATCGGGGCAGGCATCTAACAGCATGAGCCTTACTGCACCAAGGTTCATGTTGTACGCTGTGTCACAGCTGCTGCATGAAAGTTCTCTATAATTTTTAGCTTCTGAGTCCATTAGATCAGAAGTTCCCAGCATCGAATAAGTCCTTGTCCTCTTTTTTCCAGTCTTATATTTTCTTTCCCTTCGTGTCTGCTCTTATGGATTCTCTATAGGGTCTCTCAGGTCCAGATTGCCTCTGATCTCATTGTCAGGGTCTGGGACCGGATCTTGTGCAGAAGCCTGGTGTCCCAGGGTTCTGTCGCAACTGTGCAATTCTCTTAAGGACCTTAATACCTCATCTTCCTTGAGGACCTGCTCCAGAACGCTTACATGGTTCCAGTAAAGTGGTCTTGGTAGAAGAACAAACACATACATATTTTTCTACCTGGCTTGACTTGATAACGCCTGAAACCAGCCCACTGAGCCGAAGATTATGTCCACCTCCCTGTCCTCTGTTTTGTTCGTGAGCATAGTCCATGCTGGTATTCATCTGAGATGTCAGAGCTGCCAACGAGGGGCTACACAGTGATGCATTGTGCAATGGGTATGCTCTGCAGACTACAAGTGTTTCAGTGGAACATTGCACATTTCAGGTTGAAAGGTCCTGCACTTTTTAGGTTGCTATTGATTTTCACTAAATTGTGTTAACTACGTAGCTCACGTAGCTCTTCTTGCATTTGGAGACAGCCCAGGAAGGTTAGGAAGGACACAGTGCCATATGGGAAGAGTGGGGTCAAGGTCAGAGGGAAGGGAGTTGGGGCGCTACATCCTTCTTGGAGGAGGGAGGAAGATTGACCAGCCAGATAAGCCTGGTCACACCAGCCAAATGACTGCTTGGTGACCGGTTTCTAGGTTCAGATGTGAGCCTCGGCTCCGGGCCGTGTGTGTGTCTTGCCCTCAGGGTGATTTCTTTCTTGGTAGAGACGAGCATTTTAATTGCATTTCTGGGAATTGACAAATCTTGGGCATACTTGGGAATATCAGCCTTTGGTATGGTTACCTGAAAAAGTTGGCAATCATGGGGCTGGGGAGTAATAATGATCTTTATCTGGGTCTCATTAAAACTCCTGACAGGCTTGCCGGGAATACTCTTGGAGATGACAAAATGTAACACGTAGGAACCTGATTAAATTAGCCAGTGATGCTGGTTAACGGAGGAGGGCATCGCATGGGCTCTGTCCTGGCCTAATGAAGATATGGAAAGTCTGCCAATCACGTTTTCAGATAGAGCTAAATTGGTACTGATGTGCTAGAGAATGCGTTAGAGAGTCAAGATCCAGCAACAACAGTTCAGTGGATATGAAGAGAACCACACCTAGAGGAGGAAGCTGATGATGGAAAAATGTGCCTACCGCCTGGCTGGAGTGGGTCACATAGATGCAGGCCCGAGAGAGCACACTTAGATGCACTGAACAGAGCTTCAGCTGCCAGTGTTTCATTCATTCATTCATTCATTCAGCAAATCTCTTCAAACTATCTTGGTTCAAGGCTAGGTTTTGGGCTCAGGAGATGTTTCAGTGGTTAAGGCCCTTGCCGCACAAGAAAAGGACTTGAGTTCATATCCCAAGATCCTCCCATAAATCCTTCTGTGCTTTCAGCTCTCCAGTGCAGGACCTGGGAATTCCCAGGGGAAACTAACTAGGGAGACTAGCCATAATCTCACACTCTGGGGGTTTAATTAGTGAGCCAGCCTCAAAACCATAAGGTGGGAGAGCGGTGGAGGACGATTACTGATGCTCTTCTTGGATCATGAGCACTCATGTGCATGTATACTCACACACATGTGTCCACGCATGCATATGCAAAGTCATGCATGCCATAACACATACTCCTGAAAAGAAAATAATACAAAATAAAAACAAAGCCAACCAAGGCCGGGGTTTACTGGCATACAAGAAATAATTTTTTCCATTAAGTAAACAAGTAAGATATTACAATGGAAGATGACATATTACCATGGTGGAATAAAAGCACCATCCTGAGGAATATGTTATGTCCACCGTAGGGGAGCTTGCTGACCCCAAGGTAATAGGACAGGTGAGTATGAATTAGATCACTAGGCAAATGGGGGGAGGAAAGAATGTTCCAGAAAGAGGGAACAGCACCTATAAAGACTCAGACGTTAAACGACATGAAGCACTGAGAGAATGGGAGAAGGCTTGTGAAATTGTGGTTCAGAAGGTGTGGAGTAATAATGAGGACTAAATGTAGAGCGGGAGGGCTGGGGTAGGTGTGGAAAGGTTTCACATCATTTAAAAAGCGTGGGCATTATTTTGTGGGAAGGGAAACCACAGAAACATTTTAAACTCAGAAAGAGAGCTAGCTGGAGTTTCCTTTTGGAAGGTCCACACCACACCCTGCAGGGATGGGAAGAGGCAGGAAGGGCGACCTGCGCTGATGTCTGATGTTGACATGTCTCATCCAGTGAGAAATGCTGGTGGCTCTGCCAGTGAGAAGGCAGCAAAGAAGTGAGCAGAGAAACACAGACTGAGGTCAGGGACTTGGCAGTGTTTGGATGTAGGTGCGGTAAGAAGATCGGGGGGGGGGGGGTTGAGGGAATATTTGGAAGGAAGGGTGTATGTTTAGCTTTGGATATATTGAACTGAAGAAAGTCAGACAGTGCCTAATGCGCATGATGCGGATGATGGGCAGTTGGATGTAAGAATGTTTTCAAGAGGAATCTTGAAAACATATTTGGAAGGAAACTACTCTGAACCAACAAAAGGGATAAACGGGGTCTTCATTCATGTTCACAGGTGCACCTGGTTCCAGATGCAAAATGACCCAGGGGCTAAAAGTTCTGATGAGTTTCATCCTGCCCCTTTCAGACCACAGGTACCTAAGTCTGGCGACCTTTGTCTCTGAGTTTCTACTTCTTCATCTTTAATTAGGGATATAAAAAAGTCATTGCATAGTGTTTATTTTTAAGTATTTTATTTCTTTATTTGAAAAGGAAAGAGAGAAAGACACAAATACACACATTCACACACACAGAGAGAAAGAGTGAGAGAGAGCAAAAGAGAGAAAGGAGAAGAGGACAGTGGAGAGACACAGTAGCCTGTGGAGAGAAGACGACTTTCAGAAGTCGATTCTCTACTTGTACCATGTTTTCTAGGGATGGAACTCAGGTTGCCTGGTTAAGAAGCAGGACTCTTTACCCACTGATGGGTAAACCCACATAGTGTTTTTGTAAAAACAAAATAGGATGATGAATGTAACACACATTAAAGAGTACTTGGCACATAGTTGGTGTTGAGAAATAATAAGCACTATTATTTTTGCTGTTGTGATTGTCTTACTTGAACAGTCTTTAAGAGGGACAGAAATAGGGATTGGGGGAGATGAGTTGGTTACTAAAGTGCTTGTGTGCAGGCATAAAGATTTGAGATCAATTCTCAACACCCAGCGTATATGCCTGGAATCCTAGCAGCGGGAGAGCATAGGTAGGCAAATACTTGGGACTCCCTGGCCAGTCAGTCTAGCCAAGCAGTGAGCTTCAGATTCACTGAGAGACCCTGTCTCAAAAGATAAGATGGAGAGCAATAGAGGGAGCCACCCACAGTGAACATCTGGCCTCCACCTGTATGTATATGTGCACACATACTGCACTACACCACACTCACGCACCACACACCACAGATCACACGGTACACGCACATCGCATACACACATTGCACACATGCCATGTACATACCACACACTTATGGAACATACACACCACATACACATACAAATACCACACACACACGTACAGCAGAGATCACGTACCACACGGGCATGCACACATCGTGCACACATATGCACACCACACACACACACATCACACATACACCACAGATCACAAACTATACGCACAAACCATATACACATACACACCATACACATACTACCCACATCACCACACACATACCATATACCACACTCACACTCCATATGTATATAGCATACAGATACCATGCACACATACATATACATATAACACATACTACACACACACACACCACATGCACATACACACACATATACATATACACATACACATACTTTAAAAAATAGGGACAGGAACAGAAACCTTGTCATGTGGTTAAAAAGCCTGCAGCTAATTGGCTTAATGTGCAGGGATCTTGACGACAGTTTTTTTTTTTTCAGACATACAAGGGATTTTTCAGAAGAAAAACAATATAGAGGTACCCTGTGAGGTCCTGAAGGAGAAGTAAAGAGGATAGGAGTTTCAGAAAGACTGACCTCCGCTGAATCTTCTGGGACCTGTCCAATGGCTAAAGTTCCCTAAAGATAGAGTTTTCTTTTTCTTTTTTCCTTCAGGAAGCAGGGATTTCCTCATCTCTAAATCAGAGACCCACCACTGCAATTAGAAGAGCCACACTTGGAGTTGGGATTGGATGTGGCTGTACTCACAGTAGAGGTCCTGCCGACTCTGAATCGGATGTTTATTTAGGGCCTGGTGACTTCAGCAAAGCTCATTAAAATTTATGAACATTCCACGCCCACATTCGTGCACACACTTATTCTCTAACCATAAAAGAGATTGTTGTCTTCACTGGGTAGGA
This sequence comes from Typhlomys cinereus, assembly GCA_023101885.1. Lineage (NCBI taxonomy): Eukaryota > Metazoa > Chordata > Mammalia > Rodentia > Platacanthomyidae > Typhlomys > Typhlomys cinereus. The sequence continues at coordinate 397,389 of JALPQD010000719.1, forward strand.
CGAGGGCCAAGAATATTGTAGACAGAACCAACTCCCTCATTCATGGGGGTGGGAGGGTAGGGGTGGGGTCGGAAAGGGGGGCTGTGTTACACAGCTGGGGCCTGATCTCTGTGACCCCAATACACAGAACAGTGTCCATTGATAAAGAGCACACGCCCTCCCAGAATGCTGCTGTGTGGTTTTGTTTTCCCTTGACCTCTGACTCCCCCAAAGCATCATCCCCCCACCCCACCCCAGCTGAGAGAGCTCCTCCTCAGCCTTCCCTCCAGGGTGCATCTTGAAAAAAAAAAGGCACAGTGCTAAATTAGAGGGGGTAGGATTTTTAAAATTTTCACCATCCTGAGTTTATTTCCTGATAGTAAAATGCAAGGGAAGCAGAGGGAAGCCCTACGATTTATGGGTGCCTGTCGCTTAGGAGGTTTTCCAATTGCATCTTCGTGCTGGGCTTGACATTTATGATCTAAGGTATTACTATCTCGGAAGACCGAGCTGCTGGCGCTAATTATTCAGACTTGCTCTGACAGTCAACTGGTAAGCACCGCTCACATGTCAGCTCCCATCCATGCATTAAGCCTTTCACTTAAAATAGGTGGGAATTATGAGGCGCTCTGGGCTCCAGCCGGAGAGATTTCACCGAAAGTCTACGGGACAGATCAGTAAATCAGCCGTGATGGGATTGCTGAAAAGCCAAGCCGGTTACCTGTCTGATGAATAGAATCCTTGGCAAAGTCATTGAATCAAGAACGGTGCTGGAGACAGTTAGATGAAAAGAGGAAGGAATGACTCAAGTGACAGAACTAACGTTTCTTAATTCAGAAAGAAGAACGCTGCCTCTCCTCCCGATTCTTCAGGCTGTCAGATGCGCTTGTTTCTAGCAGCTATTTGTAATATTAATCATCTTAACAGTATCCGACAGACTGGGTTTTTACACCTATACATTTTTGATGTTGATCCTTTGAAAAATGCAGTGGCATGGGGCTCCCCACTCCTCATTTCTCCCCAGAAGTCAGTGTTCATGTGCAGATGCCAACACATGACTAAAAGTTTTCCATGTGAAATTAGTGCAGGCCTGAGGTCTGGTGAGTGCATCGAGTTCTGGCATGAGGGACACTAGGCTTCCTGAGCTGACAAGCTGGCTGCCTCCTTGCAGAACTGGAGGTTGGTTAGTTCATTGACCCGTCAGCTTGGGAAGCTGTCCTTGCCTGGATCTACCGATGAGTCCATCATGCAGCAGTTGCTCCTTTGGTCTCTACTGATTTCCTTCTGATGTATGACTGCGGCATCTGGATTCAGAAAGCTGTAACAGTGCTTGCAGAGCAGGGCAGGACATGGAAGGAGGTCCTGGGTGACATCTTCAAGCTACTGGTTTACTCTAAGATGCATCTTTGTCAAGCGTGCAGTATCTTTCATGACATCGCTAAGACCATCTGTTTCCTAATCACTGTTTGAATCATTTTCTTAGAAAGTGTAATAGTTAGCAACAGGTATCAACTCAACAACCGAAGGCTCAAGCTCTGGGTGCACTTATGAAGAATTAGTAGTTGAGTGATTAAGTCCTGAGCAAACCTGCAGGAAATTGTCTAATTAATGAGGGAAGACCCAGCTCAAGGTGGGTAGATGAAATAGAGGTAGCTGGTTCAGGGAGGTGGCATTCTTTGGTACACTTGGACAGACTTGCTGTTTGGCAAGTGAGGTTTGCCCCCCTCTCGGCCGTGGATATGGCATGACCAGTTCCCTCATCCCCTGGTGTTGGTATGAGTGCTTCTCCCAAACTAGACTAAGAACTGTAACAGCACAATCATAAGCCAGAAAAATCTCCCCCCTGCTCCCATAAGCTTTGTGTGTGTGTGTGTGTGTGTGTGAATTTATCAGCAACTTGGAGAGTAACTGTGAAGAAATTACTATTACAGCAGGTTCTTTCATCCACGTTTGGCTTTCCAAGTGACCAACCATGGTCTGAAAATATCAAGTGACAATTTAAAAAAAAATTCATAAGTCTTATGTCCATATCATCCTGAGTAGCATTGAAATCCTGTGCTAATCCCCCTGTGATATGAATCACCCTGCTGCCTAGTATATCCATGCTTTATGCACCACCCACCTGAGTCCACGTAGCCATGGTCCCTGATGAATTGTCGTGACATCACTGTGCCTATGTTCAACACAGGCCCTGATGCACAGCAGCGATGCTAGCAATGCAGGTGTACCTTGGAGGGAGAGAATGATGGCAGTGCTTTTGTTGTAATATGTGACTGTACCCTTCCAACTTTACTGTTTATCTCCCTCTGTGCTTAATTTATAAGTTAAACTTTGTTAGTGTTGCATGCAAAGAAAAAAAAAGCCCTACATGTTGGTTTGTAACCACTAGACATGCACTAGGAGTTTGGAACACAGTCCTCATGGGGGGGTGCCCTACTGTGTTTTGTGGATGTAAACACATCTGCACTAAGTTCATGGGTGCAACAGCCCTGTCATGTCCAGAAGATACTGTGTGATAGCACTGCCCTACCCTCCGGCTCTCACATTCTTATCTTATCATCCTATCTTCTGTGATGTTCACCCAACCTTAGAGTAGGAAGCGATGTAAACATCTTGTTTAAGACGGAATATGTCGTAATTATTCATTCTGTGCATTTTTGGCCAGTTAAGGAACTCTGAACTGAATGTAATCTGTGTTAGTTACATTCAGGTATCAACAGTTATGGGCTGAGTCTGGGCATAGCTGTGAAAAATTAGTAGCTAGGACATGTCCTTGAACCAGCCTGCAGGTGACTGTTCTGTTGTATGGAAGATGAGCCCAGAGCGAGTGGTGCTGTCCAGTGGTGACTGGATTAAAAAAAATGCAAAGGAAGAGGGACTTGCCCTGCACTGACTTGCTGTGCTGAGCCAACTGCTGCTCTGCTGCCACATTTCTCCGCTGCTGCTCTGCTGCTGCTGCTGTGGCTGCTCTCCAAGCCCAGCCTCCGAGGCCTTGGTGCTGTTCCTCACTGACGTCAGAGCCAAGCCTTTTTGGCCCTCCAGCCTGACCAAAGTTTAAGACTTTTCAGGGATCCTTCGGTCTTCTGAGATATTCAGCTCAAGAACTAAACAGCTATAGGCAGCTACTGTTGTTCTACTCTTATTTTGTTTTGTAATTTAATTTAATAAATTCATATATCTATCTGTCTATAGCTGTATATCTATATCTATCTATCTATCTATCTATCTATCTATCTATCTATCTATCTATCTATCTATCTATCTATCTTCTATGGATTCTGTTACTAATACACCTTCCATTGCAAATAGAAGCATTTCAGTTGAGGGCTGAAAGCTATTTTATAGGTACAATGATGTCATATGGAAAAACAACAGAAGTTTGTTTCTCCCTAAGGCCTATGATTCCCTATACCCAGGTTTTTGGTTTGATTTATAGTACCAGTCATGTGTTTCTTACCTAAAATTCAATCAGAAAGCAAGTTGTTAACACTGATAACATTCATGTCATTATTGCACCAATGGATACATCTTGCTAGGGTGGTTGCAATTGTAGCTTGCAGAATTCAGTGGGTAAGACTGCTGATGGATGTTCTCATGCCAGCATAATATTTTTGGTGCTAGAAGAGGTAGCTAGCAAGGAGGAAACTTTCATATCTGTTCCAGATTATTTTCTCCATGTCCTGTGATAATGTGTGGTGTCTGCAGCAATAAGGTCTTACTGTTAGGTTCTGATGAGTAGCCAAGAGTACTGTGGGGAAAAAACCTGTATCACTTGGAAGAGGGCTTTGAGATCCCTCTGGCCACAACTTCTTAGGAGCTATCACATACCTGGTACTAGGACTTTTATTCAATCCTTTATGACTTTTGAGAGGAGCAACTCGAGGCAGTTTCTATTGTCCTTGTTCTTCCCTGTGCACCCTGTGTATAGGATATCCCTTTTCTTTTACTTATTTTATTTTTTTAACTTTTATATTTTTTCTAGTTTTCAAGCATATTGAGTAATTATCTCAGCCCTCTCCTTTCCCCCTCCCTCCACCTCCCTTTTCTTCCTTCCGTCCCTTCTCTTTCTTCTGCCTCCTTTCCCTCCCTCCATTCCTCTGTCCCTCCCCTCTCTTGATCAATCCATCCCATTCCTTCCCACACTCTTATCTGTTTGCTTCTGTGGGCACCAGGGTTCCCCTTGGATTGTCTATTTTAGTAGGGGTTCAGGCCTCCATGATAGATTAAGGGGCCCTTCTTTGGGAAGACCAACAGATAGGGGCACTCCCCTTCACCTGTCTAGCCCTAGCCCCTAAGATCCCACTGCATGTAATTATTTTTTCTGAGATCCTCCCTAGTCTATGGGGGAATGTTTGTATGGACAAGTTTCACTGCAGTGAGTTCCTAGATGCAGCACCCCTGCCTTACATGGAATGCCTTGTTCAGCGGTGGACCTCCCCACCTTAGGCTCTTACAATGTTACTACTCCCTCTTCCTCCAGGTTCCCTAAGCTTCAGGACGGGGAGAGATTTCGTTGGTCTAATTCTGGGTGATCATTGCAGGGTCACTAATACTTGGTGTTCTGCTTGGCTGTTGTCTATTTCACTGTTTTTCTACTGCACTAGGCTGAAAATTGTTTGGGTGTTGAGATCCTCTCCTTCTGATGTAGAAGGCTTTGGGTTGAGTAGTGAGTGCTCTTCCAACCTATGTATATAATAACAGGTGTTTATAGAGCAGTTTGGGGTACTGCTGTCCTACCTATAAGTTCATAGTCGTTCTTTGCTAGTGATCTATTTCCTTCCCTTAAAAGATTCTTGTTCTAGTTAGCAGTAATAGGAATGTGTTCCATTCTGACAAGCGGGCCTTGAGTCTAATCAGAAAGTTGTTGGTTGTCTCATTTATACTCATGCCATTATCACACTTGTGGTCACCTGTTGCCATGGTGATTTTTACTGTAACTTGCAGATCATGTTGATGAGACCTTTGATTATTTTTCACCCCAGTAGCTTCTACATTATTCCTTGGTCCTGTGTAAACTATCCAACAAGGTGTAGGCTCTCAAACCAGTTCTAATTGGTGTATTTTACCCATGTCCCGTGATCCATATATGTTGCATCTTCAGTAATGGGGTCTTACTGTCAGTTTTTTAGAGGACAACCAAGAACAATGGCTTGGGAGGCCTTTGAGACCTCTCTGACCAACAACTTGTCAGGAAGTATCACATTCCTGCTACTTCTAGTGTAGTTTAATTGTCTCTGGTTTCTGAGTTGAACAACTCAGGGCATTTTTTATTTTTCCCAGTTTTCCTCTATGTGTATTCTTCTGCTTAGGAAATGTTCATTCTTAGTCCCTTTTTAATAAAAAAGAATTTTTAAGATATATTAATAACATAGGAGGTTCCTATGAAGTTCCATTCCCCAATCTTAGGATTTTTCTTTAAGTCCTTCTGCCCCTCCTATACCCCATCCCCTCCTGCCCCCTAAGTATTTTTTCCCATTATTCCCTTCAGCACCCTACCTGTCATGGTGTTTTATATGTCCCCCTCCAAAGGTTTCATCCTAACCATCCCTTCGTTTGACCTCCCCCATTGATCCCTTTCTAATTTTCTGACTCTTACAGTAATTCCAAGTCAAATACTTTGTTCAGGAGATCAATGCTACTAGCATCCACATGTAAGAGAGAACATGTGGCATTTGTCTTTCTGAGTCTAAGATATCTTGCTCAATATCATATTTTCCAAGTTTACCAGCAATGTCCATAATATCATCTTTCCTGGTGGCTGAATAATATTCCATTGGGCATATGTATCATATTTTTATTACCCATTCCTCTGTTTATGGGCATATCAACTAATTCCATTTTCTCATTATTGCCACACTTATTTTAAAGACTTTTAAAGTGTGTGTGTGCATGCACGTGGCGTGCTGTGTGTGTGTGTGTGTGTGTGTGTGTGTGTGTGTGTGTACAAGAGACGGTTTGAGTTTGTGTGCCTGTGGAGGTCCAAGGGTGAGGTAACATCAGAACTTATCCTGGATTGCTCTAGGGCTTCCCAGGTTCTGCCTTCCAGGGCTGGAAAAACATGCTAATGAGGCAAAGGCTTTAACCCCTGAGCCATCTCCCCATATCCCTTTTACACTTTTTTAAAAAATGCATTTAAGATAATTTTATGACACTGTAGGTTTCTGTCTGACTGTAGCCTATATCCTTAGCCTTACTTACTACTCTTCGCCCACTTCCTGTGTTTGAGTTCTTCATCCTTCTCCTTACCTTAAACTTTTGCCAATTATTCATCTTTCCATTTTCATGCTACCTGGGTTCTTCTACCTCTCCTCTGTTAAGGTCCCGGTCCTCCTGTTCACTTAATGATTCCTTTCTAGTTTTCTGGCAGTTACAGATATTTCTAGTAAAGTCCACAAGCCTAGGTCCAGTGCCTGGATCCACATAAAAGAGAATATGCAGCATTTGACTTTCTGTATTAAGGTTACTTCACTCAGTATAATTTTTTTCTTGATAGCGGTCTGGTATTCTATTGTGCATATGAATCACCTTTTCATTATCCAATCATTAGTTGATGGACATTTAGGCAGATTTCATTTCTGTGTTATTGTGACTAAAGCCAAAATGAATATGAATGCAAATGATCTCTGTAATGAGATATAGAGTCCTTTGGGAATATGACCAGGAATGGTATAGCTGGACCATATGGTATTCAATTTTTAGATATTTGAGGACACTCTGTACTGATTTCCAAAGTGGATGTACCAGTTTACACTCCCAGAAACAATGAATAAGTTCCCTTTGCCCTACATCCTCTTCAGCATTTGGCTGTGATTTCTGTTCTTGAATTTTAGCCATTCCAACTGGGGTAGGATGAAATCCCAAAGTAATTTTAATTTGCATTTCCCTGATAGCTGAGGATGTTGAACATCTTTTTAGATATTTTTTGCACACTTGTGTTTCTTCTTTTGAAAACTCTTTGTTTAGTTCCAAAGCCCATTTTTAAATTGAGTTGTCTGCTCCTTTGATCTTTCAGCTTTTGAGTTCTTTGTATACTCTGGACACTAAGTCTCTGTCAGATATATAACTAGAAAAAAATCATTTTCCCATTCTGTGGGTTATATTTTTACTCAACTAACAGCTTATTGTGCAGAACAGAAACTTGTTCATTTCATGAATTTCTCTTGTTGGTTGTTGGCCTTATTTCCTATGCCAATGGAGTCCTATGCAGAAACTTGCCTAGGCCTATGAGATCTTTTACATTTTTGATTTCTTCATTTTTGTAGTTGTAGGCTCTGTTTTATTTTTCATCCCTTCTGTCTGCTACAGGCAAACAATTTTAGCATTTTTAATATTTTTTCCAGATGGATCTTCTCTTTGTTTTCTGGTTGTTCTTTTTGTATAAGAAGTTCATTTTTGTTTCACTTCTATTTCTCTGCCACTTAATTTGTATTTAATGAGCTTCTATCTAGATGCCCTAGGTTGATGTAAGATGCCCTGATTAGGGGGAGACAAGATACCTTTTCGGGAAGGTGCATCCATTGTGTTGCAGTTAAATAAGATCTTATCGAACGCCCTCCCCTCTGATGCCCGAGTCAGCCAGTTTCCCCAGTGTTCCCATCAGGGTGGAGCCCACCTTTCCTGGTTCACTCTGCTGTCAGAAAGCAGATTGTCCAGGACACAGCACAACAGGGCAGATGTCGCCCTTTGCCTTCTTTTCTTTCACAGTTTGTATTTCTTTCATGAAATCCAACTGTGCTGAGGCACAATTTTTAGACCATAAAATTCACCCTGCTAAGGCATTCACGTGGATGATTTTGATCACCGTCAAAATCATGCTGTGGCCACTCTCATCAAAGTAGAGTTTCATCAGCCCCTTGAATTTCCGAAGTCCCTTTTCAACACCTTGCACGTTCTGAAAGGTTCCTGATATGCTTAGCACCCAGCTGAGCTGCTGTTAGGGTGTCCTCTGGCATTTCCTTGCTGAACAACCTGGCGGGAGGGGTGACTGGAGCATTGTGGCTTGTGTCCTGTGCTTTAGGGCTTGTGGGTGTGGAGTAGGAGGGCAGGTCAAATTCCAAGATCTCTAATAGCTTTGATGCAAGGGGATAGGCATGCAGTGGGAGGGGCTATCTGGACCAGGTATTTCATCGCGTCCTTTAGTTAATTAATTACACCAGGTATTTCTCTTCATCCCACTTCTGACTTTTTCTGTCATCTATGAATTTAAGATCTCCGGAGACTCTCCTAATGCTGACCATGGCTTCCACCTGTGTTCTAATCTTCTTCCAAAGTGTGCCTTTTGCCCATCCTGTCTTCTTTATTGCTGACAAATTCATCAAGATGTATTCCTCATGGAGGCCTTCCTCCTCATCACAATCTTGGGAGAGTTCTGCCTCTACCCTCCTTTATTTCTTTTTTCCTTTATTCCTCCTTTAGTCCTTATTTTCTGTCGGTGCAGTGGACGTGTGTGCCTGGCATGCTATCCTGAAGGGTGGGCTTAAAGTGCCGGGTTCATAAGAACATGGTACACCCAAGAGTTCACATTACTCCTCAGACAAGACTTTTCTTCAGGAAGATGTGTGACCTGGACCTCTGAACAAGTTCCATGACTGGAGCTGCCACCCAAATGGACTTTGACTCTCTGCAGTCAAGTTACTTGGTTTTCTTTATTCTCTTCCCCCACATTCTCCTTCCCCCCCCAACAAAATTTTAACTAAAAGGAGATTCTTATAAGGAGTTTCATGAAGTGTCTCACAGATATTTGGACAGTGTTGTCCTTAAAGAAGGTTAGTTTAGTGGAGTCATTCTCCACATAGGGCTTGGTACTGGTTACCTCAGCAATTTCACATAACATTTGTGATAGAGATAAAATTTTTTACCAGTGTGGATCCTGGATCACATCAACTGGTGTGGGTCAGAGATAAATCCAGAAGAAAGTTAAATGTTAGCCTAAAATCTGTTAAAGCAGATCTTGGTTGAGTGGCTGCCCTGGCTGGGTGCCCAACTCAGACCTTACTACCCTGTTGTCAGCGAAACACTCCTCATTACCACCCACTGGTCTGCTGCAAGGACAAATACATTGATGAGCACGTCGGGTGCCAACATGCCATCTTACCTAGAGAATTTGCTAAATAACTGCTCTAAATCGATGTGATGTTTGAAAAGAAGAGAACAGGCTAGGTTCATGAGCCAGAGCCATATAGTCTCCATAGATGATGACTTCCAACTTTTACAAGAGCAACAAAAGTGACATGCATCTGGAGATTGCTGATTCAGCTCTTTTCAAATTCAACACACCACACAACACACACACACACACACACACACACACACACACACACACACACACACACACAAGCACACAATTAATACTTCAAGGTGCCTTTCATGCAAGTTATATTCTCCACAGCAGAACTCAGTTAAAGCATCTATAAGGGGTTACCGAAAGGCATTTAAGACAAAAATGTCCCTCTTAAGTCTATTGTCCTCTCAATATAAATGCCGCTTGACTTTATCTGCTACTTCTGCTAAAGTTTGTAAGTCGCACTTAAAAAACTACTAAAGTAGATATCAAAATAGAAAATGCACAACGGTTCACCTTGATGTATGCTAATTTTTTTTTGAAAGAAGTGCTTTAAAAGAGGAGAAATCACTGCAGTGTGACTGGACATAACCTAACCTGAACAATGGCTGTCATGTCAACAAGCCCCCGTGGACTAATACAGATCTCAGGGCAGTAGGATCCTTAAAGGCAGGGAGTTAGGTAGATATAACTGAGTTCCTACATTAGTAGAGAGCCCAAGAAGGGGTCCAAGATATGCCCCAGAGTCCTGAACCCTCACTAGTGTAGACAACTCAGAGGGAACTTCAGGACTCATATAAGCAGAAATTCTGGAGGGTGGAAGGGAGAAGGAGGAAAACACCAAGAAGGGAGAGAAGGGGAAAAGGGGGGAGGGAGGAAGGGACCTGTGGGAGGAAGAGCATGATGGAAGGATAGAATGGGGGAGAGGAGGGAGGAGGAGAAGGGAGAAAGAGGGGGGCTGAGGGTACCTACCCGTTGAGGTTGTATAACTAGTAGAAAATGAAATTAATTAAAAAAATAAAAGACGAGAAATCACTTAAGGATAAAACCAAAGCACTCATTTCTCCCAGCAAAGCACAGGTTACCAAGTGAAGAGTTTTCGCATTGGGTCTTTTAATTCCCTTCTCTTCTTTAAAAATTCAAATGGGAACAAGCAGATACAGTGCTTCACACCTTTCATTTCAGGACTAGGGAGGTTAATAGATGGGTAACGAGTTCAAGGCCAGCCTGTGCTTCCTTGGAGGACCTTGTTTCAAATACAAACAAATAAGCACAAATTCAAGCAGGCTACAGGGGCTCTCACCAAAGGCGATTTAATTGCAAAGGGAGATTTCCTGCGGCAATTCTCTCTGCTGTACGCACCACGGTCTTTTCCTTACAAGCCTGAAAGTTAGTTATTCTGGGAAGATGTAACTTCATGGGGAGGGAGATTAATCAGACAACATGGCTCTCAAGCCTCTTGTGAAAGGCTGGAGAGATAGCTCAGGGACTAAGCCTTTGCCTCACAAGCAGAAGGACCTGAATTTGGATCCTACCATAAAATCCACATAAAATCACTAGGCAGAAATGGAGGCAGCCTGCACTTCCTGTCCTGGAAAGTGGAACCTGGCAACTCCCAGGGCAAAGCAATAAGGAGGTAGAGCAATTCAAGATGATTCCTCATGTCACCCTTGGACCTCCACAGGCACACTGATACACACACATACACATGCATAAACACACCCACACAGGCAAAACAGTTTTTTTTTTAATTGAAAAAATTCAACCCCCTTGTGAGAGACTGGGCTAGCTGACTAGTGGTAGTCAGGGTGTTACCCCGCTTGTGTCCCAACCTGAACAATGGCTGTCATGTCAACAGGGTGTTACCCCCGCATGTGTCCCAACACCTTTGGCTGCTTGTTGGCCCTAGTTGGGATCTCTTTGCTTCTCCTCCACTGTACACACCTGGGCATGCTGCAGAACCAATTACTTCTCTAAAGTACTTGAGGTGACTTGACTCCATTTTGCTGAGCTCCAGATGATGTTGTGTAATCCCTTTAGCCTTGACACTGGCCTTGAGCTCGGCTCTGGCATTAATGTCTGTGACTGAAACAGGCTGGTAAACCTCCTTTCTACTAGCTTAGTTTTCTCACCTATAAAAGGGAATCTATAACACACAGCTTCCTTATTCTGGGTGTGGGACATTTGTGTGAGCGCTACAGACAGCACAGCACTCACTCTTCACATGTAACATGATGTTATTGTTGCTTCCTTTACCTTGGGCTCAATTTCCACACCTGGCCCTGTCCACCCAAACCAGCTGCTCCTGTTTTGTTTTCTTTCTTTTTTTTTTTTTCCTTCTGTGACTCATGATAACACTGTGGGCATTGGCTCCCCAGTAACTCATGACCTCCACCCTGCTTGCGGCCTTGGCAGTCCTCCAGCAGCCACTCTTTTAGGAATGTCTCTGTCGGTCATGCCTTACGATTGCACATGCCCAGTCATCTCTTCCAACCAGGGCGGCCAGCTCTTGAGTCAGCACAGGGTAGAAGAGGTAGATGAGTCCAGAGGCCTGTCTGGGGAGAGACCCAGGGGGTTTGTGTGTAAGATGAAAGGTGGGGCTGATAGGAGCTTGCAGGTAGGAAAATCAGAGAGCTGGGTGTATAGGGAGAGGATGGTTCACGGGCCAAGGGAAGAAGATACCCCTGGCAGTGAGTTTGAGACAAGAGGAAGCAAGAAGGCCAAAAAAGCGAACGGTCAACTGCGTGGTTCGTGTGTCTTTCCAAGTCATTTCCTCCTCTCTCAGGCCAGTGTTGTGTATCTCCTATTGTGGTACTTCTCTTCTGTCCTTGCTCAAGAGGAAGGCGGGAGCCACCAGAGAGGCTAAAGAAGGGTAGAGGGACTTACACTGCCCTCTAGTCGTGAGAGTAGGAACTACAGAAATAATCACCTGTCTTTTTGTTTGACACTTGGAAAATTTAACTATTTAAGGATTTTCCTGAAAAAGAAAAGGAGTTTGATAGATGAAAGAAACAGATACACAAGTGTAAATGAGGAGAATTAATCATTTTGGTTATCTAAGCACATACTGTGTGCTGCAGATAAGACTATAATATTCCTTATTGGCCTTATTCTTCAAGTGTCAAACAAACACGGTCAACGGCAGCAGCATTTTAGGGGGATAGCAGAGGATGAGACCCTCTTTCTCCTCTGGAGCCCAAAGTATTCCTTCCCATTTTCTCCACAGACTCAGTCCTTGCTATTTATATCCTCTCCTCCTCTCTGCCCTCAATTGGGGGAAGGCTGGAGTATAAATTGAAGTTAAATTTGAATATTAAAGACAAGATGCTGGGCTGGAGAGATGACTCAGAGGGTTAAGACTCTGTTTTGGAGGCAGAAAGTCCTGCGTTCGGATCCCTGGTCCCATGTAGGAGCTTCAGGCAGAGGCAGCGGTGACCAGAACCTTTCTGTCCTGATGGGCAGAGCCTGGGAAATCCCAGAGTGAAGCAAGGAGGTAGAAGCAATCCAGGATGATTCCCGAAGTCACCTTTGGTCCTCCACAGGGACACATGGTACCCTCTGGAACACACACATGCTAAATAATAATAATAAAATAATAATAATAATAATAAGCCAGGTGCTGATACCTTTCTGTCTCCAGGCTCCAAACTGGCTGCACTGCCCTCCTCGAAGATGCTTTCTGTTCAGGTGAGCCTCACTATCATGGGGGGAAAGAGGCTTTCCTAATTAGATACAGGTGTCAACTTGATGGTTGAAGACTCGAGCTCTGGGCATATTGTGAAAAATCAATAGTTGAGTTAAGCCCCGAGTAATCTCATAAGAGATTGTCTGGTTGATGGGAAGGCCTGGCCCATGGTCGGTTGTGGCTAGTCCCAGGACAGGTGGATAAGATGAAGGGAACTGGGTAAGAAGGCTGGGTCCTTTGGTACACTTGGTCAGACATGCTGGTCTGGAAAGTGAGGATTGTCCCTCTTTCTGTAGTCCTGTGGATGTGAGGTCGTGTGGCTGGTTCCCTTTGCTCCTCGTATTGGTGTGGGCTCTCCGTCCATCTTGGACAAGGAACTGTAACTAAACAATTGTAAGCCAAAATTAAACCCCTTGTTCCTTTAAGCCATCTGGTCATGAACTTATCAGCAGCATTGCAAGCACATTGCTACAGAGGCATATAGATAAATTCTTCACCAGAAGTCATCTGTCTTGCACTTAGTTCATCTCCTGGAAAGGGAGAAGCCATTGAGCCAAGAAATTTTCAAAGTGATGTGAATGAAAGTATAGAAGTGATGGTGAACTGGTCAGGAAGGAAGACTGCAGGGTACACTGAGTACTGTTATATTCTAGGAATCTTGCATAACTTACACAACTTACCCTTCCAGAAGCCCATCTAAGAGTGTGTGTGTGTGTGTGTGTGTGTGTGTGTGTGTGTGTGTGTACAAACGGGTACTTGAGTGTGTGCACCTGTGGAGGCACAAGGGTGGCATCCCAAATCATCTTGGGTTGCTCTACCTCCTTATAGTTTTGCTCTACGGTTTTCCAAGCTCTACCTTCTAGAACTAGAATTGCAGACTGGCATTATTTGGCATTTTTATGTGGGATCTGTGGATGAACTCAGGTCCTTTTGCTTTAACCCCTGAACATCTCCCCAGCCAGCATGTGTCATTGATTCCAATCACAGATAGAATATGATCCAAGTCACATGGTTTCATGGAGTTCTGATTTTTAATCACAGCTGCTGTCAACTCAAAGTTTGTGTTTTTCTTGCAATGGAAACAAGAAAAACAGGTATGTCCTAACACTCAAGAGAATCCTGATATTTCAGTGTTGAAGAAAAGTCCCTGTTCCACTTATTTCAATACCTTCATTTCAAAGTTATAGACAACACTTTTCCCACCATTGTGCAAGGAACAATTTGAATACATGTCTATGTTAGTAAATCTCTTACCCTCCCCCATTCAGAGGCTTCAAGCCAGCATCTGGTATCATCTTGGTGACACACATAGCACAGATATGTAAAAGAAGTTCAATCAAAGAATTAAAACTTGTCCAATTTCTGTCCTGAACTTAGGCAGTAGTTTCCTAATTGCTGTTTCTAATTCCACCCTCCACTCTCTTCACAGTGACTTCCATGACATGACCTGGCCTCATGGCTCTGCTTGAAGCACATGCATACACTAAATGCTTTCAGACTGAGATCTCGGCTCCTCAGCATGCCCGCTGGGTCCTCCATACAAATCACTATTTCTACTGATCTTACTGCCAGTCCTTTTTCTTGCCTGCTCCCTTCTCTTGCCATATCAGCCTTTCGGTACGTTGGATGTACTAAGTATGCCTGAGATGCTCATCCTTGAAAATCTGGCTAGCATCTTCGTCACTGCTCAAATATCCCTGACAGTCACACCTTAAGTACACCCCTCTATAGTGACTCTCCCATAACTCCCTCCATCTATTTCTTCCAAGGCACTTTCCACACTCTTAATAATTCGGGCTGTTTCTTATCCTTCCCCATTAAAATACGAATGCCGGGCCTAGGATCCCATGCATCAATGCTTTCTCCTGCCCTGAGCTTCCTCGAAAGTTTCCTGCCACTGGGGCAGGCAGAGGAACTCTGGCGGCGGGAGCAGCCGTATACCCAGGCAGTGCAGAACTGGAAGGGGCTGGGCACTAGCATGCTTTACCTTCTGAGAGTTGCTTTCTTGGTTAGATGGCTCTGGATTCAGATCGTCACTGGAATATCCCACCATTGGATATCCCACCATTAGTTTGCATACAGTTTCCAGAGTCCTAAATGCTTACCCTCGAGAGCATTTGCATGCTATGGTGAATGCCAAATTTGGAGAAGATTCAAAAGAATCTCTTTTTGACCGAGTCGAGGAAGACTGTATGATGGTGCAGAACCTCTTCCTGAATTTAGATTTGTGCCCACTGACAAGTCAGCGCTGGAGACAATATTCACTGCAATGTGTGAATCCAGGCACCCAGCTCCTGAGGATGAAGGCTTAGATGATTATGACAGAGAAGAGTATGATGTGGAAACACATCATACTGTAGGATATCCCTACATTTTACACGCATGAGAAGGACTGTCCCACTTAATAGCAGAAGGGCAAGCCACATTGCAGAGATTGGAAGCAAAGTTTTCTCATACTGTGAGCAGCCAGCATAATACGTCCAGACAGAAGATTCAATAAGAGATCATGACGGTGGCAGAGAAGTGGACACCACACCAACAGTCATTGGACAATTTGAGGACACAGATGTTGATCACTGAAAATTATTTTCCTGCTAGAAGATTCTGCTCGTGACTCTAGGAGAGAACTTGACATCTCTTCCACTGTGGAGAGGGCTTGGTAAAAGAATTTTCCTTCTCCAAAAGATGCTTAACATCAGTTAGTTCTTTCTTGAGACAACAAGTTGTCACCACCAGAAGAAACGATGACCTTTATTAACAAAGATGAATTAACTTAACGAATGGGCATTTGAAGTCTGTCTTTTACTTCCCAAACTTCTGGTATCTAGCTGTCCTCTGAGTAGACTTCAATCCTTGCCTTTGCTGTCTGCGAATCTGTTTGATGGCAGATATATATGATCGATGATATAACAGGAGCTTAGGATGCAGGTGGGCCCAGAGGGAATGCAAGAGGCTGAAGCTTCCTCTCTGGGGCCTGAAGAAGCTGTCGACTCCTGAGAGAAAAACAAGTCTAGAAGAATCAGCTTCTGTCGTCTTCTGCAAAGGCCTGAGTCCTTTACTTGGGGCCCAAGTTCACTAATTCAGTTCCACTGTAAATAGCCTCTGGTGAAAATCCCACCCGTGTATTTGTCCATGACACAAGTGCTTCTGGCTAACTTCTACTCCTATGTGGTTTACCTGTCTGCAGTTATGGTTTTCTAGGTTAGAACCTTCAGTGTCTGCCTCTTATGTAAGCTTTCTGTAGCAAAGTAAGTCATCTGTGATGAAGTCTTATGGTTTGTCTCTGTAATAGTTTGACAAATAAATCTGGATTTTCTTTTTTAAATTAATCATTTCTTTTTCAGTTTTACAAGCACATTGAGTACTAATCCCTGCTTCCCTCCTTCCTACCTCCCTCCCACGTTCCTTCCTTCCTCTCATCAATCCATTCCACTTACTTGCACTCTTCTACCTGCTTGCTTCTAAGGACCCCAGGGTTCCCTCTGGCTTGTCTACACTTGTGGGGGTTCAGACCTTTGTGGCATGCCAAGCTGCCCCTCCTCAGGCCATCCCACTGATAAGGGCATTTCCCTTCACTCATCGAGCTCCAGTCCTTAAGGTTTCCTCTGTGTGTTCTCATCTCTCTTCAGTTCCTCATAGTCTATGGGGGCTTGTTGGTATGTCAGTCATTATGCAGGTCTGGTAAGGACAAGTCTTATTGCAGTGAGTTCCTGGATGCAGCTGCCCTGCCTTGAATGGAATGTCTTGTCAGGTAATGTTCCTTCCCATATTTAAGTTCTTACATTCTAACTGCCCCTCTTCCACCAGGTTCTCTAAGCCTTACGATGGGGAGAGATTAGGTTAGCCTGATTCTGGGTGAGCATTGCTGGGACGCTGGTATTCTGCATTATGGCTGGCTGTTGTTCACTTCACTGCTTCTAGGCTCCATCCTTTCAGGGCATTGAGATCCTCTACTTTCTGTTGTAAAAGACGACTTCTAGGCTGAGTGCTAAGTGCTTCTTCAAATCTATGAGTATAATACTAGCTATTTACATACAGAGCAGTTTGATGGACTATTTTAGTATACCCTTAGTACCTTCCTACCTATAGGTTCATTAGCTGTTTTCCCATAGTGATCGATTTCCTTCCCTTTTTTAGGTTCTTGTTCTAGTTAACGGCAACAGGAATGTGTTCCATTCTGACAAGTTGGTCTTGAGTTCAATCAGAAAGCTGTTGGTTGTCTCTTAGATACTCATGCCACTATTACACTGGTGGTCGCCTGTTGCCATAGTGATTTTTATTGAAACTTGCTGATCTCATGAATTGATGAGGCCTGTGATTATTTCTTTCTCCCCCAGTACCTTCTACAGTAGTCCTTGTGTAAGCTATTCAGCAAGGAGGAAGTTTTCAGACTAGTTCCATTTGAGGTACTTTGCCCCTGTTCTGCGATCCATTTGTGTTGCATCTTCAGTAACAGAGTCATAAAATCTATGTTTTCTATAAAAAGTTAAATAAAATGCAAATGTCTGGTGAGCAATCTGACTATCTCATTCATGACTGCTTTCTAGGGTTTAGGTCAGTGATTGACAGGCAGCAAATGCAGAAAAATAATCTGTAAAGTGAATAACCCAATTAGCCCAGGTTTCCTTTTCTTGACACTTAGAACAATTTTTATTGTTTTAGAATTTCTTTTTTTGTTGTTTTTTTAATTAATAATTTTTATACAAATTTGATAGGTACCCCATTCTCTTCCTTGTATCCTCTACCCCTCCTTGTATCTCCTTGCTCCCTCATGCATGAACATAGTGAAATTATATTTTCACACCTTCTTCCTCAATCATATTCCTCCTCATTTTCTCATTATAACCCTTTTTCTTCTGTGCTAGTCTCCCTACTATTTTCTTATATTTTCTCATGAATGGCCTGCTAAGCTTCATCTGGGTTGCCTTTGAAGTCATGTGCCTGAGCACTTGCTGGGGCATGAATCATATAGCAGTGAGTGTACCACTGATGACAGCATCCTCCCTTCCCCTACCAATATGCATTTTCATCAGTCTCTGAGGGAAGTGTGGGGTCTCTTGAGACCGTTCCCTTTCCATGGTGAAATGTTGACAGGACAAATCCTGCACAGGTCTTGTAGAAATATACATAGTGGAGTGAATTCATGGATGCAACAGCCCTGTCATGTCTAGAAGATAATTTCTGGCCTCACCCCTGCCCCACTTCAGGTTCTTACACTGCTCCATCTTCCTCAATGTTTCCTATATCTCAGGCTTCTTAATTCTAGTCTGCCCTAGTAGCCCACCATGATATGAGATGTGTGGTAGATTTGGGAGGATGAATACAGAAGAATTTCCCACTTGGGCTCCTAGAGTAGAATCAGTAGAATGGAGAACTAGGAAAAAAAAAAAAAACAGACCACAGACTAGGAAGCGCAACTAGACAGGGATCATGTATCTACTTTGTCCAGTGCCAAGATCTCTAGAGGATGTCTGTTGATTTAGCCACACATATTTATGATGCAGTCTTATTACACATGGCAACAAGTTCTGGTGCAGCAATGACAGTGAAGTGACTGAAAGGAAAGGAGGAGGTGAGGGCTGAGAAGAGAAAAGAGCTCCCAAGCAAGAACTCCTTCGCTGCAGCATATTTCACAGATTTACAAAAGTAACATCAGCACCCTCACATTTGCTTTGAAAACAGCAACACTATTATCTGTTTCCAAGGTGGAAATTATTAAACTACAACTTTGAGGTTTTGTGATATTTTATCTTCTTTATATGTATAATGTTTTCATCCCAGTCCAGAGAGCAGATTTAAAAACATCTAAAACTCTCTTCCTAACATAATTCTCTTCTCCATTTTGCTAAAATTTCTTGCAAGTAGCTGAATGGAAATTTAAGATGCTAGTGCTTAAAGTGGATAAGCAATCACTGAGAACTTAGTATTTACGAACCTGTGAACCTTGAGCATCATACTTGGATACCATTGAGAACCTGAAGGTCAGGCTTTGTTCCAAGCTTCCTACATTTTATGCTTCAGGATCCGGGACAAAGTTGGTCCTTGGAATAAAGGTATCAACTTGTGATGCTGTCCCAGGGATGTTGGAAGTAGTTATCGTCTTCGGCGTACAAGGTAGATGTTTGATGAAGATAAGAGATAACAACACAACACATTCCAGGAAAAAAGAATGAGAAATGTACCTTTTGGAGATGTGAAGGAGGAAATTGTGATTAACAGGGGGAATAGGGAGGGTTTTATGAAGAGAAAGCATTTGAGTACTGAAAGCACGAACCTTCACTATTGGAGGAGTAAATACGTTTTCCCAAAGGACTGAATATTCCATGAAGAAATAGAGGCAGGGAAGCATTGAGTGTAGGATTTATGCAGAAAAGCAAAGCAAAGTGTGGGAACACCAGGTTAGGAAACTGCTCTTGAGACCCTGGCAGGTTTTGTAAAGTGTTGTCTGAGTTTTCATCTCACTGTGCAGAAGGTAAATTCAATGTGTCAGTATCCCACAGACTTTTCTGCTGCCTCCAATTTTGGGCTCATCCTGGTAGTCCTTATTGTGCCTGTTTTCACTGATCTTGGGATGGTAGTGGCTTTTCTTGTCTGTTCTTTCCGGGACACAGTGTCTTTCTTTACAAAGAGAGCTCTGTTGCCAGAGGTAAGCGTGTTGGCAGGAGTGGGAGACAGGCTCCTGCTATTTGCTGGAGACCACCACATCTCCCATGTATCTGAAACTCCCTCTTCTTTGCAATCTCTGCTTTTGCCTCCCCTACTTCTGCATAGTCTATTCTAATGACTGATCTCACTGTAATCAGCTACCAGGCATGGGTAGAAGGGAGTTGGCATCAAGCTTCTGCCATCAACTCCCCTAAGCAAGGTAGCAATTCACCTGGCTACTTGTTTGGAAAAGGAGTGGATACTCCTGGCAATATAAAACACAAATTAAATGTTGGATAAGTTATCCCATACATGCTTAATTAAGTGGATAGTGAGAAGGCAGTGAAAGCTAGTGAATATTGGTATTCAAACTCTCGTTGTTCATGTTATTATTATCCTGTTAGGTTAAAGTTGAAGGAAAAGTTGAAAAGCAAAAAGGGAACATGGTAGAGAATTCTAGAATGCAGAAAGTTGTGGGGTACAGGTGTGGGGTCTTATTTAACATAGCCAGCTAATCTGGCTTCCCACCTCCCATTTTTTCTCCTCTTTTAGTTTAATCAAGTGATCCTGGTAACAAGGTTAAGAGGTTTCATGCTATATCCTGGTAGGAATCTGGTCTTCCATTTTTTCTGGTTTGAATGTAAAAGTCCCTGAAGTCTCATATGTCAAAGACTCAGTTGCCAACTGGTGAGATCTTTGAAAAGTGGCTGGAACTACAGGGCTTTAACTCCATCCAATGGTTAGCTCCTTTGTGGGTTCACTTTGAGTGAACTGTTAGGAGGTGGGGCTTGGTTGAAGGAAGCAGGTCACCAGGGCTGTTCCTATGAAGGGTCTGCCTTGTTCCTAGACCTTTCCTGCATGCTAGTCGCTGCTTCCTGGCTTCCCCAAGGCAAGCAACTCTGTGGTACCACATCTCCACTGCACCTTCTCTGTCCTGATGCTCTGCCCTAACCAGGCCCACAACCATGGAGTCAAGTGACTATGGGCTGAGACCTCTGAAGCCTTGAGCCAAAAGAAATCCATCTTCCCTTAAGCTGTTTTTCTCTGCAACTTATCACACCAAGGAAAAGCTCACTGTTGTCTACTGGGATTTTTGACTTTTGACTATTATCACATGGGGCTTCTGGGTGGGTAAAGTTCACCAGGCCTGCAGTCAAAACAACAGAAACTCTGGAAAAGTGAAGCAGGCAATGAGGTGATTTATTATTCTTACTAATATCTGGAAGTGGAGGTCTAAGGATAATTCTGGGTTTATGCTACCCCTTCCATCTTCCTATATTTCCACTGAGAAATTCTCTCATTTCCTAACGTATGACTTCACCTCCAACATCACGCTTTGAGGCTCATTTGCTCAGTCTGTGCCCTTCCAAGAGCTGTCCCAGAAGTTCCATCCGCTGACTTTTGCTCATATTAAACTGAACCAAAACGGTGTCACCTGGACATTCACAGGTGCAAAGGAGGATGGGAAGTGATGTTTCCAGCTGAGTGGGTGCATTGCCACTCTGAGAAAATTTAAGGTTCTGTTAGGTCAGGAAGGGGAAAGGACGTGGATTAGGCAAGTAGCAGTGATGGCTGCCTTTCATTGTTTTATCCTTTGGTGCTGTGCCTTTGGGGACAGCAAGCCAAGTTTTGGCAAACAGAGTCAGACTGTAAACCTTTTTTTCCTCTGCATGTTTATCAAGATGCGAGCGCTAGCGCGTGTGCGTGCATGTGTGTCTGTGTGTGTCTGTGTGTGTGTGTGTGTGTGTGTGTGTGTGTGTGGTCTTAACTCTTCCCTCACTGAAGCTCCTTATGCCTTACTGACAACTGGATGCTTTATTTCTATCCAAGTTGTGTGCTGAATATTTTCAAGCGTGCTCTTCTCTCTAATCTGTTGCTATCTCTTGGGCTCGCCTAGTTTGGACTAGCTAAGTTTTCAAATGAAATAACCGGTAGATTTTTGCAATAACTGCATGTGATTTAGGATTTGCAGTGCTTCATGGTGATTTTTAAATGATTATGTTTCCATTTGGGTGACATTAAGAAAAACATAAGCAATTATGCCTCACCCGAGTGACTGCCTTGGAACAGAGAGCTGGCATCTGATCTCAGTGCCTGCTTGCACACTTGTGCTTTTGTACCATTAAGCATTGCTGGAATTATTAACAGCTTGAAAAAGGAGGCAGAGGAACTCTGTGCTCCTAAATGAGGCATTTGAGATAAAGTTCAGTGAAGTCACTGTCTTTTGTAAAGTTAACAAAGGTTTCCATCCAAACTCTAAAAGGTAAAATGGTCATGTGGTCCAGGTGATATAAACTGCTGAATTAAAAAGAGCTTGTGCTGTAATAGTTCAGGGTTAGAGGGGGAATTTGTTTCAATGTAAGTGATATAGGTTGCATTGATTTAACAGCATTAATCTGAATGCCGTTGTTTGGTTAGTTGAATTTCATATGCAATTTTTTATAATTGTAAAAGAGTTAGAAGCAGAAGATAGTTAAGCCTAGCTGTACATCTGTATACATGTAAAGAAAAACATATCAAAAATATCTAAGTGGTACTTGTCATAGTTAGTTGCAGGTGTTAACTTAACAATTGAGGTTTGACTTCTGGGCACATTTGTAGAGAAGTAGTAGTTAAGTCCAGAGCAAACTTGCAGGAGATTGTCTAGTGGATGGGGGAAGGCCCAGCCCATGATGGGTGGGACTAGTCTCCAAGCAGGTAAATAAAATGGAGGAAGCTGTTCGCAAAAAGGACATCCTTTTGTATATTTGGTCAGACATACTGGTCAGACAAGTAAAGATTATTCATCTGAGCTGTTATGTGGATATGGTGTGGCAAGTTCCTTTGTCCTCTGTTGTTGCTGTGAGCTCTCTGTCATGCTGGATAAAGAACTGTAACACAAATCATAAGAAAGAGTAAACCCCTTGTTTCCATGATAATTTATTAGCAACCATGCAGGTTAACTGCTACAAAATTTGGTACCAAGAGTGGGGTGTTGCTGATAAACCTGGCTATGTGGATTTTGAACAGCTGTGTTGGAGACACCTTGAAACGGTTGAGGCTTTTGAGTATGTGGATTAAAAATACCATTCTGAGGAGTTTAATGAGCCTTTTAGGCTAGAGATGCTTAGGGGGTTGTGAATTGTTTGGGCCTCAGTTTATGATGAAGGTAACAAGAACTTTGGTGAAGTTGCCTTTGAAGATGATGGGCTGAATTGCTTGGTAGAAGAGCCTTGAAGCTTCAGATAAAAAAGGGCAGATAGCACAGTAGCTGTTGCTATTGGAGAAATAAACATCATTGAAAGAAAACTTAGTGCTTTGTATTGGGACGATAGAAGAAATGAGTATCACTGTGTTGAGATTCTACCCAGCATAGACAGTCTTCAGAGAGTCAGCACAGAGAAGCTGAATCAGCTATGGTTCCAGGGAGCCAGTCTCCACCTGGAGGTTATGGCAGAACTTGGCAACATCGTCTACATGGTACTGGTTTTAGAGGCATTAAAGATGCAAGAGGGAGGAGGTCCCCAAGGTTTCAGAGAATGGGGGAAACCAGGCAGAATGTGGCAGGAAGCTCAGAGAGAGGCCCAATAAGGGCATTTTGTGCTATAGAGTTAAAGCCTGCTTTGCCATTAAGAAGTGAAGATGTTAGAGATGCCAGGGCCAACATGGGACATCTGCTAAGGAGAATTGTATACATAGGATGCGTGCTGAGGATAGCTCCGAATAGAGATTCAACCTGGTCCGGAGAAACTCTGTGCAACTTTGAGCTGTTGAAGAGGGACTAGGATTGCCCAGAATCTTGAGCTACCATGACTACATGATGAACAACAAAGAGGAACTTGAATTACAGGATGTGTTATTTGACTGGCTGGACTTTAGTATTTTTTAATCTCTTATTCTCTCTGTCTCTCTTTCTCTTTCTCTGTCTGTCTGTCTGTCTATCTATCTTTCTTTGTGTATGTGTGTGTGTGTGTGTGTGTGTGTGTGTGTGTGTGTGTGTATCAGAGGGCCCCGTATGTCCCTGTGGAGGACCAAGGATGACATCAGGAATCATCCTGGATTGCTTTTACTTCCTTTTTGTTTTGTTCTGCCCCACCAGGGCAGGAAGTACAACTGTTTCTGCATTTTCATGTGTGAACCTGGGATCCAAACTCAGGACTTTCTGCTTGTGAGGGAGTCTTAACCTTGAGCCATCTCTCCAACCCTACACTTCAGTCTTTACTTGATTTTTTTATCGTGTCATACTTCCATTTTAATGTTTTATCTGTGTTGAAGTATTTAACGATTTGACAGGCTCTTGCGGACTTATAAGATATTTATGAGATAAATTTAATACTTGTACTTTAAGTCTATTAGAATTTTCCATCTTGAAGAACTTTTTATAATTTTGGACACATCTCATTGGTTAGACAATCATTTGCTACTGGGGAAATATAAGTACTAGTTGTCTAATTGCTAAGATCAAATTCTTGGACTGGAACATGGCTAAGTGGTAGAATCCTTAAGTCTAAATTGTTTGATGCCCTGGGATAGATCTCCAGCACTATACAAGAAACAGATCAAATTGTTCTACTCCAAGTATTAGATGTTAGGCATGTTAAACACAAAATGACTCAAGCTGCCCCTCTCTTTCTGAGGTACATGTTCAGACAAAGAACTCTTTACTGTTTCCAGTCTAATTAGATAAGGCAGCTCCACTCTCCCAAGGACAGTTCCACAGCCCCCAGCTCACTTGTAGCTCCCGAGATTTTTACCCACCCTGGGATAAGCCCCCCTTTCCCATCCCCATACTCTTACATGCCCCTGGCCTATAGTCACACTCCTGCCTCCCATGGTCATATGACCATACCCAATAAGAGACCCCCGAAACTATATTTCCTCTCTCTGCCTCTCTGTCTCCCTCTCTGCCTCTCTCTCTCTCTGCCTCTGCTTCCCCTTCCTCTCACTCCTCTCGTTCTTTCTGTTTCTCTCTCTGCCTCTCTTTCTGTCCTCTTTCCTTCTCTGTTTGTTCCTGAGATAGCCATGCTGCATGCTGCTTGCTTATTTGGTCCTCCTGCTTGCTTGACAATAAATCTCCTTTATATATTATGTGCTGGTTTGGGTGTGACTTTGTATCCCCCATCATTCCGAGGTATGTGCGTGGGGGGGCTTCCCAAGAGTCCACATACCAAGTAGTTCTCACTAGGAGAGGAGTTAGTAGCTTTATGCAAATATGCTGGCACTTCAGCATATTGTACTTCTAAGATAGCTGGATTTAAGACAACTTTTTTAAAAAATGAAGTCTAGAGTCTTCTTTAGTCAACACAGGAATTGAGTGACCTTCATTAGAAGCAACATCAATATCATCATCATCATCACAGTTCTGAGATTGCATGTGTAATTACTCAGTAATCATAGCAACCCTGTGAGTGTCATGACTTACTGTGTTACAGATGGAGAAATAGATACAGATAAGTTACATGACTTGGCTGGTCACACAGCTAGTTAGCTGGGGGAGCAAGATGACAGTCTGGACCCAAGGCCAGGCTGCTCCCCCCACTGCCACACTTCCTGGCAGGATTCTAACTTCCCTTGATTTCTGTAGGATATTCATCACCTATCTGTGTTGGATTTATGATCTGCAGCCTCCTCTCCTGAATCAAGCCAGCAAAGCTTCATCTGTATAAATGACCTGTGTAAATGTCTCCTGGCATTATGATGGCTCATGAGGAAATAGAAATTTATTTTGGCGTCCTTGTCTGGTTTCCTCTGTAATGGATTATGTCTACAGGATATGAATTTGATCAGCTGAGAAAGTGCAAGAATCATCATTAATAACAATACAACTGACATCACATGGTTTCCAGTATGGCACACGGAGAAGGACGCGGTATCCCCTGTGTGCTAGAACTGCCAGAGAAACTTCCCTTGAATCTAATCAGGAGGAAACAATCAGACAGACACACATTAAAGGACGTTCTGCAGAGTAACTGGCCTGGATTCTTCAAAGACGTCAACGTCATGAAAGACAAAGAGGCCAGTGAACTCTGATAGAGACCAAAGACAGCACGACAAAATGCAACATATTGCCTTTGCTTTGATCTTGAATCGAGAAAATAAAGAGCCATAAAGGACATTTTGGGGACAAATGGAAACTTGTGAATTTGGACTGCATATCATATCACATTAAATGTCCTGAGTGATAAATAAAAATTGTTTTATGTAAGGATGTCTCTTCATTTAGTAAACAAATGATGAGGCAAAGGATAATACATATTAAGCATAGATATATTCTATACAATCCAAGTAAAGAAAACATTAACAATGAATGACTTTAAGTAAATGATAACCAGGTTCATCATTACCATTTATTTCATAACTTTCCTGAAAGGTGTGAATGTCCATTTTAAAAAGTAAGTAAGGTTTTTGACAGTAGCTCAGTGGTAGGGCATTATGAGCATAGCACACAAGGCTCAAAGAGGTGCCAGAAGTAAAAAGAAAACTAACAAAACATGCAAATGGACAAATGAGTGGGACTGTAAACCGGCAAGGTGAGTCTACAACTGGTCAGTGCTGAGGTATGGCATTCAGTACATGCAGATTGATATTATTCTGTTTTTATCAGATATTCCATAATGAAAGAGGTTTTCCATAATCAGTTTTTTTGAAAAAAGAGCAATTACCTCAGAATCTATGATGCTGATTCTCAGTAAATATTTGATAAAAACAAATCATCATGACAATTTTTCATTTTTTTCCCGTATCCTGTGATCTCTTCATTTTATATCAACTGCCAGACACTGCTTTCCCTTGTCTAGACCCCGTCTCATACCACACTTACTATCCCACAGAAACCACAATGATTTTTTTTTTAAAGAATGTAAAATGGAGGCAGGGAAGATAGTTCAGTAGTTAAAGCGCTTGTTAAAAGGACTGGGATCCCAGAATGTAAAATGCCAAGTGGTTGTGGTGGATCACCTGTGATTAAAGCCGCAGGAAGGGGAGCCTGGGCATCTCCAGACTACTAGACCCAGAGGCCAGGTCAAAATCTGTGATTTGAAAGAGCAGCTGAGCATGATTCTCAATATCATCCTCAGATCTCCACGCATATGCACGCACACACGTACCCATATTGATTCTCGATGTCAATGTCAAGCACATGCGTGTGCACACACGTGCTCACCATGATTCTCAATATCAACCTTCAACCTTCATATGCATGTGCACACACGCATGCCCAAGACATGCATCTACACACATGAATATTTCCATACACATATGTAAAATTCAAAACAATGAAAAAAAAAAAAGAGGACCATTCCAGGCCCTGTTAATGTCCTTCAGAATCAGCCTGAAGTGTTTGGTGGGGAAGCGATCTTCTACCTACTTGTGCTTGGTCTGGGTCCTACTTTCTCATGGCAGATTTGGGTTCCCAGTTTTCACCTAGCTTTCTCTTTACCTATGAAGACACTTGTTCCCAGGACTAGGACGCTCTCCTCACACCCCACCTCCCCCTATCAGCTAGTACCATTCATTCTTAGAAGGCCACTCGTTCAAGAAACATTTGCTTGGTATCTGCTTATGACAACTTCTCTAGTCTGGGCTACTACAACAGCAGTTACAAAACTAGCTGGGATTTATAATCTCCGGATTGAATTAACACTTCCTTTATCATTTGGCTATCTGGTAGATCTATTTTGTTTACCATTGTGCCTGCAATAGGTTCTCGAGGTTGATACATATTTTACACATTTTTCAGGATTAAAACTTTTCATTAAACAGGTTTTTCTTGTTTCTGTAGAGTTCCACTGTACTTTTCTTTAAAAGGATAGGAGACTGTCTCCTTAAGTTTAATTTCAGTTCTTAAATTGATGTAAGCCTCTCTCATAATACAGAGCCATTATTGCCGTATTGCTCTTTGAAAAACTGGTGAAGTCACTTGGCTTCTACTTCCCTTCATAATTGATCTGACTTCATATGCGATGATGCAGCCCTTCATATCATCCTGTCAACCCCCATCAAGGAAATATTGTTTTCCAAAATTAAGATTGTGCATCAACTCGCAGGAGGATGTTGTCAAATAAACAAAGAATCGTCAGCTATATTACACTGTCAAATTTTTGATAAGCTTAATTTCTCTAAATGCATTTAACTTTAATGAAGAGTAATACAATTTAATAACAACATAAAATGGAATCATTCATCTTCCTGATCCTAGGCATTGGGCAGACATCTCTGCCTAATACATTGTTTTCAAGAAGCAAAATTTTGTTCTTTCTTCCCCTGATTTGCCTCTCCTCTTTTCTGTCTATGTGGCTCAAGGAGTAATTTATACCTACATGTATAATGAAATCACTCAGCAGACCATAGTCTTTATGACTGCAAGTCTTCAAAATTTGTTGTTTCAAGTTCCTGAGGCAATGATATTTATCTAGCCCAATAAAGCTTGGCAATTATTAGTATATTAGTCAGAATTATTTTAGTTGCTAGGGACATAAAACCAAGTGTAAACTGACTTAAAGAAAAGAAGAATTTACAGGTACAAGTAACTGAGGCAGCCCAAGGAGGCTTCTGGGCAGTGGCTCTGGCAAGGTGGACAGAGGCGTCTCTTCATTTTTTGTTTGTTTTCCATGCCTGGCTACCTTCATTCTCAGGCACTTGGTCTCTCCTACTTAGATGCAACAAAGGAATGTTCATTCAAGAACTCAGTAAGCTATTCGCAGATACAGGCCTGGTGACCTTCAGATATTTACACAGCGGATAAGGAGCTCCAGTTCAGTCTAAACTTGGACTTTGGATGCACCTAACTGTATGTTTTCGTGAACCTGGTTTGCTTTTGTTCTGGCTTAAGGAGAGGTTTTTGTTATAAAGCTGCTGGGATGGGGTGGCGTGGGAGGGGCCGCTTGGTACTGTGTCTCTCAAGGGACTCGAGGACCAGTGAGAACCTGTGGAAAGCAGGGTTATAAAGGTAGGTGTTTTAGTTTCATTACACATTGCTGCAATGAAATATCTCATCCCAGCAACCTATAGGGTGAGGGAGGTTTGGGGAGAAGTGTACTGGGCTCTCAATTCCAGGTCACAGATGATCACTCTGGGGAAACCACAGTGACAGAAGCCCAAAGCATCTGGTCACACCACATCCAAAGTCAAGAGCAGAAAGCAACAAATGAATGCATGCATGCCAATGCTCAACCAGTTCTCTCTCTGTTTATATGGTCCCAGGCCACTTGCTTAGGGAATGGTTCTGCCAGCAATGGGTTATAAATTATAAATTATGCAAGCATGCCCAGAGGCCAACTTTAATCTAGAGAATACCTCTCAGGTAGGCCTGGATTCCTGCCTCCAAGGACTTAGGTTGACAGTAATAAATCACAAGGTGGGGAGTAATTTATTTTTTCTTGGAGATTTCATAGTTAGACACAGGTGTCAACTTGACAGTTGAGGTTTTGAAATCAGGGCACATTTGTGGTTGAGTTAAGCCCAGAGCAAACCTGCAGGATGGGGAGAGCCCAGCCCATGGTGTGTGGGACTAGGCCCTGGATTAAAACACAGAGAGCTGATTGAGAAAGTTGGCATCTTTGTTTACACTTGGCCAGACATGCTGGTCTAATAAGTAAGGATCGTCCCTCTTTCAGCCATTTCGTAGAGATGGTGTGGCCAGTTTCCTTGGCCCTGGTGTTGGTGCATGCTCTCTCGTCAAGCTGGACTACAGACTGTAACAGAATTATTGCAAAAAAATAAACTCCTTGTTCCCTTAAGCCATTTGATGGTGATTTGTCAGCATTCATGTAGGCAAACTGCAACAGCGAAGAATTTTGTAAATTACCAAGAAATGCAGCAAGACTTTGGTGCATTGAGGGTGTGATAGCTGTGAGATGCCAAGAGTTGACTTAGGTGCCTGTAAGACAGGCTCTCACAGACAAACATTGAGGAACACGAAGGCTACCTAGCTTGTGTGTGTGTGTGTGTGTGTGTGTGTGTGTGTGTGTGTGTGTGCATTTTGCTTTTCTTTGCTTTGTTTCTGAGTAAGAATATTGTGCTGTTTGGTAGCTCAAATGGTCCTCCACCTCACAATCCACTTGCCTCAGCCTCTCAAGTGCTGGATGCAGCCATGTGTGTCACTGTGTCCATCTTTGATAGAACTCTTCTTGAGCAACCTCTGCAAGAGACTTGAGTCCTGGAGGCAGAGGATGCAGATTATTAAAACAATGAGTTTAGCTATTTAAAAAAAACTTTTATCTTATGCCTGTATGATGTGTACATGTATATACTTGTTCTTGTTCTTGTTCATGTGGACACAGATGGAGGTCAGAGTTCAATGTCAGATATCTTTCTCAGTCAATCTCCACCTTATTTTTGGAATTAAGGTCTTTTAGTGAACCTGAAAATTTTCCATTTTGGCTGAACAGATGAACAGTGAGACCCTGGGTTTTTCCTGAGCCACTGTGCCCAGTTTTTTTATATGGGTGCTAGGGATCCCAACTCATTTTCTCATGCTTTCTCAGCAAAGCTTTACTTAATGATCCATTTTCCTGCCAATTCATCTCTCCAGCCCTTAAGTTCTTTGTTTTATGGAGGATTTTTCTTTTCTTTCTTATCTCTTTTCTTTTTTTTTCTTTTCACTTCTGTGTATGTGTGTGTGTGTGTGTGTGTGTGTGTGTGTGTGTGTATACCAGAGGCACTTGAGTGTGTCCATGGAGGCCCAAAGTAGGGAAGTTTGGGACTCATCCTGGGTTGTTCTACCTCTTTATTGCTTTGCTCTGGGGTTTCCCAGGCTCCACCTTCCAGGGCTGGAAAGCAGGCTGCCACTATATCTGCATAGAATTTTTACATGGGATGTGGAGATCTGAACTTGTGAGACAAAGATTTTGACGTCCAATCCATCTCCCCAGCCCATGGAAAATATTTCTAAATAGTTTTATAAAGAAAAGGCACATCAACTTAAAAAGTTTCATATTGGAGAAAAATGAGGCAGGAAGCATTTTGGTATCTGATTGACAGGTGGATGTGCTGACACAGAGTGAGCACTGTGTGTGGACAAATAGACAGTTTTGATAAGACAGTAAAGCATGCGATTTATGTAGAAAGTCAGCAGTACCACCCAGAATACTCCTTATTTCCACCAGCAAAGCAATTACGTCATTGTTCAATATGGGATTCCAAAGACACACAGCATCAGTGCTCAAAGAGCATTTTAGCCACGTCGCAGGTAGCTGAGCAACATTAAGATGGCTCGTATTGAGAACAGTCTTCTTATATATCCTCTTCTTCCACTAAAAGCATTTAAGCACTTTAAGAAGCATATAAAATGAGATTTCAGAGTCTTACACATTAAAATCTGTCATGTCTCCTGCAAAAGTTAACTGTAGATTTTGATCTAGGTAGGAGCCTCTGTCGCTTTTGTTGGTGTAAGTTCATATCCCGAATAAAATAGCTGCTAGCAGAATGCTCATTAAAGCATATTTAAATGGGAAGTTATCGATTTCACAAAGGGTAAAGCACTTCACCTGAAGCCATTCAATTACCAGTTTACCTATAGTTATTTCTTTAACGTTTTGTTTGTTAACTAAACTGCATAGAGCGAACACTTGGAATGCAATGATAAGGCATCAGCCAACAGCTACTTTCCACAGACATTTAAAATTTAATGGTCTGCTGAAAAATGGTGATGGATTTTGGTCTCCTTTGCCCCAAAGTCCTGGCTTTCATAAAAAATGCAGCCTACTTCATGGCTACGGGAAGGAAGGATTAGGATGGAAGAGTCGATGATGAATTTTTAGCCATCGGTGTCTGGCCAAAAGAGCCTAACTTAGTCCTACCACATTCCCCATGTATATTTATGTACTGTACCATTTGGGTATTATAATAAAAATTTTTTATCTGTCCCTGGAGGCAAAATTGAGTTATATATTAAATGGCTATTTTCTTTGTTTTCTGCTTAGGTATGCATGCAGTGTGCGGCATGATATATATTCCACCCTTGTTTCATTTCTGCAGAGATAATATTTTTGCAGCTGACAGAGTAAAGACATCCTGTGCTTCCAGACTAAGAGAGAACATATTGGCAGGATAAAATACAGATGTCCCTGTGTTTTCTCTGCTTCATGGTCATTCTCAACAGAGGTGAACTTTCATGGGTCTATTTCCCAGTCTTTGTTTGGGCAGTTGGAGATAGAATTCCACACTGAATTCCAGACTGTAAAAGATGGTTTCAAGGAAAGTATTTAAAAATATTATTGGCAGGGGAAACTCACTTAAAATTTTATCCTTCTCTGAAAAATCACTTTTTATATGACTCTTGGAATCAAAGGCAACTTCATATGTCTCTGTACTGAAGAAACTTCAAGCAGCCTTTCTTTTAAACACTTTTATAAGTTTTAACTTAGAAACAAATACAAAATTTCTCAGCACAATGTAGGAAAATGGAAATATCTGTGACTACCCCTCCCAAAAAAAAGGTATTTTAAATATATTGTGTGCCTTCCTATTTCAGGACGTAGAAAAAAGAAAGCAAACACAAATGAAATAAAAGAGCCAGTACATCTACAAAAGCACCACCAGGTCGCTGTGCTCAGAAAATCCTACATTGTGGAAGTTAAGCAGTTCCTACCGGAGATGGAAGGGGTGGTGTGGATGGGCCCTGTGTTGCTTTTCTCATCCTGGTCACTCCTGTCAGGCAAATGAATTCTTCCTCTGTTCCGATAAGAAAGAAATTGCCAGACAAATTAAATTCAGTGGTTCAAATGAAGTGAATGAAAGGTATGCATTCAGATTAAATAGCACCCATTTTGCAGAGTTGGCACAAAATAAGAACTGAGGAAGGGAAGTTAAGAAGAGACAAAGAAGAGCAAGTCTGGAACCTTCCAGAATGCTGAGTATAAACTCTAAAGCATAAAAATGACAAGCGGTATTGCCGTAGTAGTCCAAGAAAGGAAAAAGAAAAAAAAAAAAAAACACTAGAAATGACTGAACACCCATAATTAATGAAAGGCAGGATTCAATTTCTTGGAGTTGAAGGATTCAGTCTGCAAAGAAAGTTTCTCCAGAGAAAGTTTACTAAAGACCGGGCAGGCATAATCAGGAGGAACCACATTTGGGTGGGTCGGCATGTCCTACACAAAGTTCAGATGCCGGAAGCATCTAATTGGAGAGAAAAGGCTGCATGCAAGACAGTTTTCAGTGACATTAGACTTGCTATTTGCAACATTAAGGGGAAAAAAAAGAGGAAATAGGTAGGCTTCAGAAAGCATTATCTGCAAGGAATTCCAGACTGAGAAAGTCTGTTATCTAAATGCAACGGCAAGCAAAAACAAAAATTAGATTTGTAAGAATTTGGAAAATGACTCATGTATGCTTTCTGAGACATGAAACTTAAAGTAGACTGTGTTGGTCTCATTTTCCTGTGGCTGGATGACTAGAGGACCCAATTAGCTTAGAGGGGTTGTTTGTTCTGGGCTCACACTTTCTGGTTACAGTTGAACAGCATGGCGGGAGAGTTCACACCAACATCAGCAGCTGAGGGAATTAGCTGCATCACATACGTACAGAGCTAAGACAGGGATATCATTTCCAACTTGCCCATCTGCCAATTTCTATCCAATTTTCTTTCTGTCTTGTCCATTTGCCCAGAGAATGGTCTCACCCATGATGGGCTGGAGCTTCCTACATCAACCAGATACAGGCTTGTTCAGCTCTTGCCTTAGCTAAATAATTCTTCATAAGTGTGCCTGAAGGCTCAATTCTCAATTGTCAAGTCGGTACCTGTGTCTGAGCAAAACTAAGCAAAAACTAAGCACTCAGGAATAGTGAAACCTCAGGATGGAGCCAAGGGTGGTGCAAGAACAGCAAAACTGGAAGAAGAAGAAGAAGAAGAAAAAAAAACAACAAACCATAAATGAGAACATCAGAGACCCTACATTAATCACCAGGAACCAGGCCAGCCTAATCTCTCCCCATCCCAAAGCTCAAGGGTGGAAGAGGGAGCAGTAAGATTGTAAAAGCCTAAAGATGGGGAGGAACAATGATATGCAAGATACTCCACACACGTTAGGGCTGAAGTAATCAGCAATGACCAACATGTCATTGGCCCCCAAAGTCTATCATGGATCACAGGCTCTAAGATCCTTAGAGGCAAGGGATTAATAGCCACAATAGTATTCCTGTACCAAAAGGGACCTCAAAAAGGAGCTCTAGGCAATGCTACGGAGTTCTTATACCTCATCAGAGACGAGAACCCAGAGGGAAGTTTGACATGCACAGTAAAGGATGATCCAGGAATGGGGGGGGCCACTGGAAGAAAGGGAAGGAGGGGGGACAGGAAGGGAAAAAGGGGGAGGGAGCAAGGGGATCGAGGAAGGGGTGGAGGGAGGGAGGGGAATGGGGTACCTATCAAATTTGTATGAGTGGAAAAAATAAATTTAAAGAAAGGAATAGTGAAACCATGGTTTGGAGAACAGAGCAGGGAGCGCTAACTCTCACATTTAACTTAAACAAATTGTTTGCAGTATGGTTATGGCAAAGTGCAATTTATAACAAGAATTTTGAATGTGTGTCTATTATCTATCTGTTCATCGATAAATCAACTCCAAAATTTAAATTCTTAATGCTCCTTAGAAGTGTGGTGTGAGGAGGAATATGGGAAAGAGAAAGTAAATTTTTATTTCAGACCAGTAGGGGTTCATGTATGTAACTATAGTTTTTACATTAGTGGAGAATAAATTAATGTATGTTAGAGGAGAATAAATGAAAACATACTTCTAATAGCTAAACGAAATTCATTTAAAGTAAGTCTATTATAGAAAAAAACAAAATCTAGGTATTTTTATTATTCTGAAAGGGTGTGTGTGCATAGGGGGTTGAGGTTTCCAAAAGAAAGTATAATCTACTTTTTAAGTTTGTTTGTTTGTTTGTTTGTTTGTTTGTTTGTTTATTATGTGTGTTTGTATCAGAGGCACTGTGCGCCCCTGTGGAGAACCAAGGATGACTTGGGAATCATCCCGAATTGCTTCTACCTCCTTCTTGCTTTGCTCTGGGATTTCCGAGGCTCCTCCCACCAGGGCCAGAAGTGCAGGCTGCTGCTATTTCCACCTGATGTTCTACGTGGAATCTGGATCCGAATTCAGGACCCTGTGCTTGTAAGGCAGGTTCTTAACTCCTGAGCATGAGTGTGGTTGCATGTGTGTGTTTGAATGTGCATGCATTTGCTTGTGTACATGCATGTCGAGTCCTGAGGTTGGTATCAGGAATCATCTTCAGTCATTCTTCCATCTTCTTCTTATTGAAACAGCACCTCTAATCAAACCCAGAGCTTGCTAATAAGGCTAGTCTGTTTAGGCAACTTGTTCTGGGAATTCCCAGTCTCTGCTTTCTGAGGCTGGAATTCCAGGCTGGCCATCATGTCCACCCGGCATTTTGCATGAGTTCTGAGGGTCTGAACCCCTATTCTCTTGCTTGCACAAGAAGCATTTGAACTGCCGAGCCATCTCCTTGGCCCAGTTTTAACTTTTTGTCATGAAAATCCATCCTTGCACATCAGATATAATAAAGGTCAATGAAGCACACTAAAGTATCTACTACAGAAGTTGAAGCAGCACCAGGAGGCAGGTTAATTCCTTAGCAAGTGCCCTTAAACTTCACTGCTAGTGCCTGTGAATTTAAAGCAGTTGTAAAGTCAAGATATGCATCATTCTAATTTATTCAGCATGCCAAACACAATCCCCAAACCAATCCTGATGAAGATAACACATAGCAAACTATGATTCATACTCAAAAGCACAGGTGTAAATATTTAAAACAAAGTAATAGAAAATCCACTTCACAATGAAGTGATGTTTACCCCCAAAGGCAAACGTTGTCTGATACTGTGGTAAATCAGTATGCTTTTCATAGTTTAAAGCAGACAAAGTCCTGGACATGGAAGGATGACTTTTCTATCCATCAATCTATTCATCCAGCATATTTTGAGTGAACTAAGGATTATTCTTAGATCTGATATAAAGCCAAACACTCACCTCATAAAATATGAGGAATGTTTAGGTAGGAGAAGTGCTAGTTAGATAGGAGAAAAAAAGTGGTCAAGTTTCTATCTGACATTAATATAAAATAATTGCATGTTTGGGAGAAGCAGGAATATCCTTATTCAATTTGGGACCAATACAATACAATAATCCCATTATTAAAACAGTATTCAATGAAGACTAATGAACACGTAATAGGAAAAACAAACAAAAAGTAAAATGGAGCCATGTCTATCAGAAAGGAAAATTATCATGCACAGTTATAATTCCTTGTACATTTGTGTGACTGCCTACTTGGCAAATTGAAGATAATTGACTGAAAAGTAGCTAGTACTAGTAGCTAAGGATTCAGTAAGGTGACCATTTACAAGAAAGTTTTCCAACATACCAGCGGCAGTTTTATAAAATGGGAAAAGATGCCATCACCATTGCAAAAAATAGCAACACGCTGAGGTATCAGTAATAGAAAACTCAGAAGACTTACAATAAGAAGTTGATAGAGCTTTATCTGAAAACAAGTCTTAACCATGATGCTAAAGAAAATAATCATGACTATAAAGTTACTGTGTGTGTGCGTGTGTGTGTAAATATAAGCATATGAAGGCATTGGAAAAAGACTGAAAAGAAAGCAGTAAACTGTCAATTTCAGTTAACTCTGAGGATGTTGGTGGGAGGCTAAGAGAGGTAGACCCTGGCAATTTTTTTTTGTTGATTCTCCCTAAATTTTATTCTTATAAACTCACTGGAATGCTGATGAAAACAACAATATAATTTTGGGTTAGAAATAATATTTCTTTAAATAATTCTAATTTTTAAAATAATCATTTTACCAGGTGTAGGGGTACATGTCTTTAATCTCAGCAACCCAAAGGCTAAGGCGGAAGGACCATGAGAGCCAGCCTCAGCTACATGAGTTCTGGGCCAACTTATTCTACATAGCAAATCCCTGTCCTAAAATCCCCCTCCTCCAATAATTTATGGGGCACAGTATGATGTTTTGATAAAGCTAAGACAGGTTATTTATTCATTTTTTAAATCATTTCTTTATGATTAACACAGATTTTTGTCAATGTTAACTTTAAACATGCTGATAACACAGCAGCATAATGTACATCGAAGCTACGATTCATACCTGACTTGAAATAACCATGCTTTGTTCTATCCAGCTTCTGGTTCCCAATCCCCAAATTCAGTGATTTCTAGCCTTTTCAGCAACATTACTGTGTATGTGTGTGCACACGCGCTCATACTCTATGCCTCTGTGTGTATCCTTGTGTGTGTGTATGTGTGCGTGCACATGTGGAGGTTAGAGGACAATTTCAGGTGTCTTCACCTTCCACCTCGTTTGAGGGGTGCTCTCTTGCTCGATCCTCCATCCATCAGGAGCTGGCCTGCTACCTTCTGAGGATCTTCCTGTCTCTGCTACTTCCTGTCACTGCCATAGCAGTGTGGGGATTACCAATGTGGGTTCTGGGGATTCAATTCCGATCCTCACATTTGTGAGACCAAGGATTTACTATTGAGCTATCATCTTCCTAGCCTTCTCTGAGCATTTTTTTTTAAAAAAAAACTAATACCAACATTTTCAAATATGTGGATTTTGGGCCACTTTGGCTATGTTTTATTTTACAGTGTTCTATATTACCCACTGATTTTTCTCATGGATGATAGGAATCAATTTCCTTTTCTTCTCCTGAAGCCTCAACCTCCCCCTTCTCATCCAGATATGAATATGCCAGTACACAGACGTTTCATTTTCCTCTGTTTACCTTGAGAATATTCTTAGCTCCAGCAATATCTAGTGTTAAAATTAGAACAGCTATGTAAATATTATGCACAGGTGAGTCTCCCAGGATCCTGCAATTTTTTCACACGCGACTTTGCTTTCTCAGGAGTTCATAACTGCTTGCTTTTTAAGTTTCTCCATAATAATTGTATATTTTATGGGATACAAAATGATGATGAAATATGTCTATAATTAAGCAATAATCAAGTCAGGGTAGTTAATGTAACTATCATTTTGTGCATATCATATTTTTTTGTGAAGAAAGCATTCAAAAGCCCCTTTATAGATGCTTTGGAATATAGTTAATTGTTATCTGGAGTCTCCCCACCATACCATAAAGCACTAGCGTTTATTCCTCCTATCTGTTTATAGGTGTTCCTGCTAATGATTTCTACTTTTAAAGGAATAGGAAGAGTTCAACACAGTCAAGTACTCAAGGGAAATCTATGATTTCCAGTCCTGGCGCATCCTCCCCATCCACCAGGGACGCGTTACTCATTAGTCTTCCTGTCTCCCTTCCTTCAGGACCTTCCTTTCATTGTCTCACTGGGAACATGGCTTTTCCCATTTGCTGGATCTCATGTCCTGCTCCTGAGTGATTTACATTCTTGGATAGGAAGCACTCGATCCAACACATTCCAGCATCACAGAACTGGCTTATGAAGGAACAGCCAGCCCAGATCCTCACTGGGCATAACTGCTGTCTTTCTACCTCACCACTCCAAAGTCATCACGGATACCCCCATGGGGAACCAGTCGTCCATCATTACCCCTACAGTGGTCCCAAAGCCTCTGCCATTGTCTCTACATACCCACCAGAAACTCTTCTTAGCACAGCATTGTAAGCTTAGCTTACTAGACTCTTTTAAAAGAATGCACATATATACAAAATGCACATATAACAAACATATAAATGTTAAGACACGTTTATTTAACATCTCTATTCTTTTCAGCTCAATTAGGTCGTGCCCAATTTTCATTAAATTGCTAGATAAAACCAACTTACTATGGCAAATCTAGTTTATAATTTAATATAACAATTTTTGGTATGTATGGTATGTGAGCCAATTTTTTGTTTTTCCTTTTTAAAGACAGAGTCTTACTATGTGGCTCAGGCTACATTTGAATGCAAACTCTCCTGCTAGGATTGAGGTGTGGGTCCTCGTACTTGGCCACGAGCCTTTATTTTTCTCTTAAAAAAAATCATTTCAGGGCTGAAGAGACGGCTCAGAAGTTAAGACTCTGCTTTGCAAGCAGAAGGACCTGAGATCGAACCCTAGATTCCATCTAAAAATGCCAGGCAGAAATGGCGGTGACTACATTTGTGGCCCTGGAAGGAGGAGCCTGGGAAATCACAGAGCAATCTAAGATGATTCCCAAAGTCACCTCCATAGGCACACACAGTGCCTTCTAATACATAGATAGATAACGCAAACACACACACACATACACACACACACATGCATGCGAAAAAAAATCATTTTGGCAAACATACTAACAGACTATTTTTGAGCAGGACTTCTAGGAGTCCTGTGCTGCACTAGGTGTGACCTTGGGGTTCCTTTTGTGCTCTTAAAGAATCTATTTTGAGTAAAACCCCTGTCAATTTAGGGCAAACCCTCCACACTTGGTATCTGACCAACCCTTCATGTCGCCTTGATCTTCTGGAATAATTCTGTCTTCCCCGTTTTCCAGCATCTACTGATTGTGCTGTTTCTCTTGGTCATTTTCCATCCATGCAACCCATTGTGCTTCTGGCTTGTCCTTGTTGGAGATGAAGCTGAATCTACGTCCCTCCCACTGCAAAACCTGTAGCAGTGGTGTCTGTGGCTGTTTGTGCAGTAGCCTCCATTTGAATAAAGTCCATTAAAAAAGAAATAGCAACCCATGACACATGATTTATGGTAAATTTGTGAGCCAACAGTTCATAGAAAAAAATGAAAATATACTGAATATGTGAAAAAATACCTTTATAATAAAAAAAACTAAGCAGAAATTCAACTTTTTGATGACAAAGTACAAAATCGTTGTAAATTTTGTTTGTTTTGTTTTCTTTTCCTTTCCCCCTGTCCCTCTTTTTCAGAGAGGTTTTCGCTATTTAACCTTGGCTGACTTCAAACTCATGATCCTCATTCCTCAGCTTCTTGAGCCCGAGATTACAGGCGTGAACACAACCATGCCTATCTCTAAATGTACTTTCTCCCTGTGATGGTTAGAGTCAGGTGTCAACTCTATAGTTACAGACTGTTAGGGAACAGCTGTGAAGAACTGATGGTTGGAGCAGGCTCCTGAACAAGCCTGCAAGTGCTTGTTGAATTGATGTGGAAAACCCAGCCCATAATGGACGTTGCTTTCCGGTGGTGGACTACATAAAAGGGATTGCAAGGCGGAGAGAGGGACTTGCTCTCTCCTTATCCTGTGCGGACTTGCTGTTGAGTCCGTTGCCCATGAGTCTTTGCCTTCTTTACTGCCGTTGTTGCTACTGCCTCCATCTTTGGCTGAGGTTAGACCTGGGCCCTTTCGACCTTGCTAGGGCCTTGTCCAGTAGGTCTCATTACTGTTCGTCACTGATGTCAGAATGCAGCTATTTCTCACTGATGTCTGAGCCCAGCATCTTTGGCCTGGCATCGTCAACCCTCTACCGTGATTTGTGCATGCTGGGCAAGTGCACTATCACTGACTTACAGTATTAAACTTAAATTTCTTGGTAGAAGATATGTGAGCTAGCATAAGAAGTAAACAGAGTCTGATTTTTTCAAATGTATTAAAAATTGATTGGTTTCTGCTATTCCAATAAAATTTTCTAGCAAGTGTCCAACTGAGCAGTATCTTTAATATGGTGATGAAATACAATGATAAAAAATTTTTCTGCAAGACAATGGGTTTAAATTTTTTTAGTGCAAGTTTGGCAGTGCGAGGCCCATCAGTGTGATACTGTTTTTACTTTTCCATCGTGTTCAGGACTCTGACTTTCATAGCAATTTCACCTTTCATTAGAATGAAAACATGGAAAAATTTTCTTATTTTAAAGATTGAGACATTTGCATTAACATCAGTTGGTTTGTCCTTTGGGTAATCTAAAGCAATGTGAAGAAATGGAATATGTTTCATTGCATAAATGAGAAAGATGAAAAGTAAAAAATGGGGAATTGCTTGCTGCTAATGCTCATTTCAAGCATCATGCCACTTCACATCTACATTAATTACAGGAAATAGTTGTAAATACTTTCATGGGTTTAGTCAGACCAACTTCTAGGTAAACATTATTCATCAGAAGATAATAAAAGTGCTATTAGGTAGTTGTTAAAAATAACTTCTGATGCCAAGGCACTTGCTTTAGAGGCCAGAGTTGGTTCCGGAAGTTGATTCCATTCTTTTTCTGCATGGATTCTAGGGATCGAATTAAGACTGTCACGTCTTTACCTACTGGACCATCTTGCAGAGTTTGATCCTGAAGTCTGAACAATTCCAGATTTTTAAAAAAAAGCAGCAGGGGAAAATGAAGTGAGCTGCTGGCTGTGATATTTTGTGGGAGAAAAACTGGTAAACAGAAAGGGGCAGGGGTACTCAAGAAGACCAAGGGAATCACAAATGCCCCGCCATACACCCAATGGTAGTTTAATTATGATGTGTATCTCCAGGCTTTTAATGTTTTCATCCTACAATTTTATTTATTTTTCTTTGAGCTAACAATCTCTGTTTTAGTCTTTTGTTTGATGCAATGCTAGAGAATTAGCAGAGTCGGTTTGCTAATCTTTCAAAGTTTGAGGGGTGGTGGCAGAGTATTAAGAACTGGTAAACAGGATGGGACAGGGTTACTCAAGATGACCAAGGGAATCACAAATGTCCCCCCCCAATGATTATTTAATGTGATGTGTATCTCCAGGCTTTTAATGTTTTCGTCCTACAACTTTATTTATTTTTCTTTAAGCTAACAATCTCTATTTTAGTCTTTCATTTGATTCAGTGCTAGAGAATTAGCAGAGTCGACTCGTTATCCCTTCAAAGTTTGAGCAGTGGTGGTAGAGTGTTGAGTCACATTGGCACGCGCTGTGGGGAGATACCCAGGATACCATCTGCTGCACATGCATTTGCTGTGATGTTGGAGCCATTGGGTTCCTCGCCATTGTCCTTCATTGTGCTGTCATCTGTGCCACTCACACTTCCACAGGTCTCTGTTCCTATGATTCATACTGCCGTGCCCTCTGATCATGATTGAGCCCACTTTAGGTCTGAAGCCCTCTCCTGTAGCTGCTTACTGGGCCAGTGACTGTTGTTGAGATCAGATGTATGAGTTTAACTCACAATAACCAGAGGACTTCAGCTATTGATGTTCTGAAGTGCCTTCGTAGTAATACTGCTTTTATTAGGAAGCACAGATAAGCACACAGAAGCAATGTCAAATACAAAGCAAGGCACACAAGGGGTTCCATTCAGTACAGACAAAAGACAGCTGGGTTTGCTTCAAGACTGAGAAACACCAGACTCCTTAGAATCACAGATAGAGAAAAGGTTTATCCTATCTTGTCCCCAGCATTCCTGGAGCAGTGTAAATACACATCCATCCCTTGAGTTTCCAGCCAGTCCATGTCTAAAGAAGTCTGTTAACTAGTGATTATTTCTAAGGAACATGGCGGGGGGAGAGATAGGTAAAAAGTCTCCTTATATCCTTGTAGTGAAATTCTTTACCCTTTAAGGAGTATGAGGTGATTTCTGGCTCTGTTCTGAGAATGGAGAGTTGCCTGACTTTCTCTGTCTACAGAGATGCCAAATCAAGATGGGTGAAGGCATCAGTTAAAATCTAGTTTTGTGGGCTGAAGAGATAGCTCAAGGGTTAAGACTGTGCTTTGCAAGCAGAAGGTCCTGAGTTCAGATCCCAGATCCCATGTAAAAACACCAGGCAGAAATGGTGGCGACCTGCCCCGGTGGATGGAGCCTGGGAAATCCAAGAGCAAAGCAAGAAGGAGGTAGAAGCAATCCAGGGTGATTCCGGAAGTCATCATTGGTACACACAATGCCCCTCCCCCCTCACACACAAAACAAACAAACAAACAAATAAATGCAAAGTTCTAGCTTTGTGTCACAGGAAGGACATTTCCAAAGGCCTTAAGGCAAGGTATTAGCTGAAATTAGGTGACAAAAGGCGAGGTAGGCTTCAGTCTTATTGACCCAGTGGCTCAATACTGCAAACTGAAGACCTAAGCTTTCCTGCTTCTTTGTCTTGATTCTGTGCAATCATCTTCACTCTGATTTTGGCTTTGTGACAGTTGTCAGCAGAAATTACGATTTTTTCCTTTATGCATATAGTTGGTTCCTTCAGATCCTTACTTTTTATGAAGGAGGCTGCTCCCACAAGACTCTGGGTGCCCCCTTTCTTTCATTGTCATAAATAGGCCACGTGCTTATTTCTAAACCATTGTTTAGCAAGGGAAATGAGATTATCCTTAGATGAAGACCTGGCTGAATAATTGGAGTAATGGAGTGAAACTCTTGCCTCTTTCTGTTCTCTCCTTCTACCACATAGGCTCTTGGAATGTAGCTCAAGTGGTCAGATGAAGTGCAGGCACTTACCCACTAAAACATCTTGCCAGCCCTCCCTTTAGTTCTCCTAAAAAAGCAGATGCATTTATATATAACTCACCCATTTAAAATGATATATCACAT
Organism: Typhlomys cinereus; assembly: GCA_023101885.1. Taxonomy (NCBI): domain Eukaryota; kingdom Metazoa; phylum Chordata; class Mammalia; order Rodentia; family Platacanthomyidae; genus Typhlomys; species Typhlomys cinereus. The sequence goes on from JALPQD010000719.1 coordinate 440,183, forward strand.
TTACTTATCCCTTCATTAGTTAACAGACATTTGGTTGCTTCTGCTTTTACACTATTGTGTAAAATACTTCTATGATTGTGACTGCACAAGTTTTCATGTGAAGTCTGCATGCTCATTATACACTTCATAATGGAATTGCTGAGTCATATGCTAACTGCAAGTCTAACCTTTGAAGAACTGCTAAATTAACTTTCAAAGTAGCTGCACCAGTGCACATTCCCATCAGCAGTGTAGCACCCCAGTTTCTTCATATTCATTACTATTGCTAAAAATATTTTTATTGCTTAGCTTTCTTAGTGGCCATGAAGCAAAATCTCATTATGACTTTGATTTGTATTTCCCTGATGGTTAATTGTGTGGGGGTGAGATGGGGGGGTGTTTGGCGTATGTGCACATGTCTATGGAGGTGTATTTGCCTAGACATGTGGGTATGAAGGTCAGAGGCTGACATTGGATGTGTTCCTCTGCTGTCCTCTCCAGGATGATGATGATGATGATGATGATGATGATGATAATTATGATTTGAGGCAAGGCTTCTCACTGAACCTGGGACTCTCACTGTTTCAGTCAGGCAAGACCCAGGTTCTCCTGTCTCTGATCTGCAGTGCTAGGTTTACACATGAATGCTGCCATGCCCAGAGACATCACACAAACGGCTATCTATCCCAGATAAGAATAAGAGGACATAAGCTGGAGAGATGGCTCAGGGGTTAAGACTCTGCCTCCCAAGCAGAAGGTCCTGAGTTCAGATGCTAGGTTTCATGTTAAAAAAAAAAAAAAACCCTGTAGAAATGGTGGTGGTCTGCACTTCCAGCCTTTGTGGGCGGAGCCTGGGAGATCCCAGAGCAAGAAAAAAGGAGGTAGAAGCAATCTAAGATGATTTTTGAAGTCACCTTTGGTCCTCCACAGGGACACACAATGCCCTTTGAGAGACACACACACACACACACACACACACACACACACACACACACACACGCGTACACACACATAATCAATCAATCAAGTTAATTTTTTAAAAAAGAATTAGATGATAGACCAAAGTATTAATTGCACCTGACAAATCAACTAGTTTATTGGGGTTACTTACAAGAATAGGGATGAGGGTAGTGATCAGAACAGATGACTCAAAGGCAGCTACATGACCAGAAAGCCCACCCCAGCCTGGGGCGGGGACTCACGAAAGCTGCCACCTTGGAGCCCTCTGCTGCAGGACTTGCTAGGAGAGTCTTCTTCAGACTTCTAGACTGGTCAGAGTCTCTCTAGACTACCAGAGGAGCACTGGCCTCTTCCAGACTTCTTGACTGCTTGGGGGGTCTCTTCCAGACTGCTGAACTACTCAGAGTCTCCTTAAAATCTCTTGACCTGCTTCGGGTCTCTCTCAGGCTTTCCGACTGCTCAGAGTCTTCTTTAAAGTGCTTGGCTGTCAAGAGCATTTCTCTCCATAGCCCTTTACTACTTCTTCTCTCCCTGAAAGGAACCTTTCACCTTAAAGCTTGTTAGTCTCTGGAACTTCCTTGGTCTAAAGGGCTGCTCATTTGCTGAGCCTACCTACAAAATGTTAAAATTGTTACACAATATCCTCCTTAGGTTAGATTTGGGGCAAAGTCTAAGATGGCTTTAAGCTGTGGCCAGAAGAAAATATGAAGGGATGCCAGCTTTACATGGGAGACAGGGATTCAAACTCAGGCCCTCATGCCTGCCCGCCAGCCATTTTCCACTGAGCCATTTCCCAGTCTGCATGTTGATTGGCCATTTGTATATCTTCTTTGCAGAATACTTCTTTAGATGCTTTGTCGACTTCTTAATTGGATAACTTTATTTATCAATATAACATTTCTTTATATAGTCTAAATACAAGTTCCTTATCAGATATATCATAATATGATGACAAACCTATTTCTCTTCTGTTGTGGACTTTCACTATTTTTTTTTCTTAATTTTTTTTTTTTTGAGACAAGGTGTTACTGTGTAGCCCAGGCTAGCTTTGAATTTATGATTATCCTGAATCAGTTTCCTGAGTGCTGGAATTACAGGTGTGTTCCACCACACCCAGCTATCTTTCACCTTTTTAATGTCGTATTTTTTATTGCCCAAAATAAAAACGTTAAAAAAAGACAACTACTGTCAATCAATAAAAATCCCTTCTGTTCAGTGCTGATGTCTGTTTTTCTCCAGGCTGCCCGAGACTGCTTCAGGTGGGCTGGTCTGCTCCCACCTGGAGACAGCGCTAAGGGACGAGGGCTGCCTGAATTGTCACTAAAGAGAAAAACCATGGTTGAGGGGGCTGCCCACCCCCTCCCAAGAAAAGCCTACATGGTCCAAGAATGAAACAGTAGTAAGTTTACTTGCCATAGGAGGGCACTGTCCGGGTGTAATGCTATTCCCAAAGGGATTATATCTCAACCTGGGGACACCTGAAATTTGAAGGGCCAGTAGGCCCGCCCCAGGAGCAGCACTAGAAGGGTTTATAGGTTCCAGCATTCAGTGCTAACACCAGAAACCTAAGGTAGAACTGAAAATTCCTTGCCTTCCAGAGACCAATGAGTGAGCCCAGCCTGGGGTTTCTCAACAGGGCTTCCGTGTAGCCCCCTAGTGGTAAGAAAGCAAACAAGACGTATGAGAAATCTAGGGTTCCAGGACGCACTACTGGCCACCAGCAGGCAGGGCAAGGGATGCTAAATGCAGACTAAAACTGTCCTGTCGAAATGCCAGTGGCATCCCTGGCAGTCCTTTCCGTGACTCCTAACTGGCATTGATGACCTGCCAGAAAGTTCGAGCATTAGCAGTCTAGAGCTTAAAAGCCAGAAGGGCTTACGGTCTAAACCCAGGGACTTCCTCATACCCCTACATCTTGCTACAACAGGCAAACTAGCTTAAGGTGAGTAGATCGCTCTGCTTCTTCAATTCAGAGAGCACCTAGAGGAAAATAAGTCTCAGGGCGCAGCGAGCCGCAGGATTCCACGCTGCAGTTAAACCTCTTTTGCTTGCCATTGGGGTCTAGGGAGCCTGTGACTCGTCCTCATCCAGCTCAGAGTACCCACTCTTCGGCCTTTCCTCGGGTTAGGGACACATTGCACACCTCAGTGCATGGTCACGATCATATTTAAAAGCCACCCCTGCAGTATGTGTCCACGCCCTTCTCAGCGCAGGCTGAAAGTCTCAGCTCCTGCCCCTTCCTCAAATCGACAATAAGGGTATCATCCTGCTCCACGTAGCCATTGGGTCATTATCTCGGTTCCCGGAAGTCATGTCTTTCACTTTTTAATAATATCCTTTGGTGCATACCGGTTTTTAATTTTAACAAAGCCCTTTTTTTTTTCTGATTTTGTTCTGTCTAATCCTTTATAGTCATTATCTATGCATGTACTGCCAACCCCAAGATCATGAAGACTTTTCTGTATGTTTCCTTCAAAGAAGAGTATCGTTTCAGTAGATGCATCCAGGACTTAAACCTATTTTGAGTTAATATTTGTGTGTGCTGTGAGGCGGGGAGTCCAACTTCATTCTTTCGAGGGTGGATCTCTCAGAATACCCCCTCAATCTTGTGCAAGTACTGCGCTGAAATCTGGCAAACAAAACAGATGGAGAAGTGTAGGTGCAGCCCCTGCCACACAGAGAAAGCTTCAAAGAAACTGGCATGCAGCATTCAGTATGCAGCTAATATAAACATTACAACTTGGTGATTTGACAACTGCCAGATACCTAGACAGAAAGTAGTTTAGCCTCCTTTTTTTAATATCTGAAATCGATCAAGGACCACTTTATCATTCCAAAATCTTGGATGGGTTCAGGAAAGTCCCACTAACTTGATTCTTTTTCTCTCATTTTTGTTCTTCCTTTGTCCTTAGTCCAGAGAATCTAAAACTGAGTCTAAAAAAAGTTGACATATTTGATATTCCTGTTCTAATATTTTTTTTATTCTACCTCCATCTCTTCTCACGTTAGGTCTTTACATGAAACTATGTGGACTGAAGAGAACACTTGGGAGGGATGAGGAAAATTTGGCATGGGTCAATATTTAAGTTTTATTCTGCCATGCATGGATGAAGAGAAGAGAAGAGAGGAGAGAAGAAAGGAAAAGAGAGAAGAGAGGAGAGGAGAGGAGAAAGGAGTGAAATCAGGCAAGTTTTAAAGTATTTGCTGAAAGTAACAATAAGAGTCATACACCCAGCAGATTCCTACTGGTGGGCGGAAGTGTGATCCAGGGCTAGAGCACATGCTTAGCGTGTGCAAAGCCCAGGGCTCAATCCCAGCACCCCCCACTCCAATTCCTACTGCTTTAGGAAACACGAAAGCCTTTGCCTATGTTTAAAGATACATCACATTGCTTTTCTTAATTTTGGAGTGAATGGAAATATATTATGGCAAACTTAAAAAAATGAAGGAAATTTTTAATGGCACAAAAGATTATTTTAGACAGGTTATTAGACAGTCGAAGGCAGCTTTTTGCTGACAGGTGGGGAAGATGGTCTCATGAATGTGTCAGAGCAGGGATGAGACTTTGGGGAAGGAAGATGAATAATTATAGATAAAGAATTAAAATTAATAGGGAAGCAGGACATCCATGCCTTTGCTAGAGATGTCCAGTTATGACTAAGCAGATATTAGGTGTAATTTGGCAATGATTTTACAACTGTATTTTATAATGAACCTTAGCATACTAATATAGACTGAACTGTTTAAACATCTTGGAGACTTTAATTTATTCAGCTTAAAAGCTTAGTTGAAGCAAAAAAAAAATTAAGGGAAACTGAGCTGTAAGATTGCTTTTCCTGAATTCTAAATGTAACTTAAACATATTTCTAATCCTTTATACCAGGGATACATTTTGCAAATGTATTCTGAATTATATAATCTGATCACCTTTATTAACACGGGGACTTAGATGAGCAGAAGCATGCTTATTGTATTTTACTGTGTTGATTTTTAGCTCAAATAATCCCACAAATGATTAGTTAATTGTATGCAGTCTGATTAGTAAGCTACTTAGCTTAAATCCAGTATGATCCCAAGAAGCTAGCAAATCTTCAGTGCCAATAAAGTAGTGTCTGCAGCCTATGCTTGAGAAGGCACTAGGACCACCCACCTGACCAGAGCCCGGACGGCAGAATCCCATCTGCACTGACGATAGAGAAAAAAAGGAGCAGTGGGAAGAATAACATGAACCCACAGGACATTTTGGGGCCGATGTGCTTCAAAATCAAATACTATTGCTCCACCAAAATGGTTCTCTAATGATGCTACGTGGGGAGCACCCCATTACCAGTTGTATGAAATACTCCTCTCCACTTTAAAGATGAACCCCACAGGAGCTCACATGGCGTACAGGTTAAGACAAAACTTTTTAACGAGTACCAGAAAAGGAAGACTGTGAGAACTCGAGGATGTGGGGTCAGTACAGCTCACGAGGGAAATTCAGCACAGGAGCTAGCGTGTTCCGTGTGCCTCTGGGTATAGAACAGTGTCAGGCAACTGTCATGGCTGACCTAAGGGGAAAGCATGGCTGCTGCTGGGGAAACTAGATTGAGAGCACATCAGAAGCCAGCAAGTCTGACCCGAACCTCTAAGTTCTTTTGTTTGCAATGTTTTAATATCACTCTTTGAAGGAACAAGGGAGAGGAGCACAGCACAAATTATCACAGTTTAGGAGAATCAAGAAAATTACTAATTCATAAAATTGGGCCCGACGTGGCCGTTCATACCTATAACATGAATGTTCAGGAGACTGAAGTCTTGATTTTGAGACATATCTAGATTACAGAATGAGTCCTGGGATAACCTCAGCTAATGTGTGAGATCTTGTTTGAAAAGAACATTTTAATAAGACAAACAACCCAAACTAAGAAGTTCAGGCTGGATCCTAATGCTTAATATTATTGACTACAGACATGTTCTGATTCAGGGGGTGAGATTGAGGCCCCTCTCAAAGTCCAACTCTTTGATCTTCTGTTGCACTGTGTTATGCATATCCTGAAGTGGCATCATAGGAGCTTCAGTCTGAATCTTTCCAGCTTAATTGTTTAGAAAAAGAGAATCATCTTTCTACATGAGGATAACAACTCAAATATTGAATCTCATTGCACTGGTTTGATCTACGTCATCTGAATAACAGGCTATGAGGAAATTTAAAGAAAAGCAAACATGCACCAATGTCTGTTTCAGAAAATAGAAACTCCGACTCTTTTTAAATTGATTTTTATTGTTAGAGTTTTATACTTGAATACATTGAATTTATGTAATTTTTATTCCATCTTTTTTCCCAGTAGAAAACTTCTTCCTAATCAGTGTCCCTCCTGCTTTCACATCTTTTGGCATGTGTGACCTATTGGGTTTCATCTTGGTCGCCTGAACTGGCATCTGCTTGAGCACTTGTTGAAGTATGGGTGAAATACCGGTGAGTATACCATTGAGGAAAGTATCCCCCCCATCCAGCATTAACCTTAGTAGTTTCTCAGGGAGACATAATATCTCGAATTCTAACTCTTAAACCTCATGTACATATGTCAAAAACAGACCCAGGCATCACCTCCACTATTAATGAGATGTTTTCCATGTGGACCACGATGCCAGATAATTACAGTGATCCCTGAAGCCAGCAGATGATTCCTGCTTGCTGCTGTGGAAAAGGTCTTCATCACACATGAGGTCAAACACAGCTTAACATGCATTATGCGGCAATGTATTTTTCGTATGGTTTCTTTAAAATGTATTTAGAATGCAAGCAAGTTAACATTTATCAGGTGCTTGCTTATATAGTGATAAAATGTATGTACTTTATATTCCATTTCTTTTTTATTAGTTTACAAAGTAGGCATACAAAGTAATGGGTTTCATTACAGCATTTTCATATGTATTTTGACTGTGTTTTCTCCCTCTCCCTTTTCTCTCCTCATCCTCTTGACCGTCTCTCGCTGGTCCCCTGCTTCCCAGCTAACAGTTCCCCCTTCTTTTAGGTCATAGTCATATATATCCTGCTACTTTTTCTTTTTTTCCCTGTGTAAGATCTTGTCTTTCCCCTCATGTTCCCCATTCTAGTTTCATTACCTAACTCTCGTATGTGTTATTTGCCTGAATCTGACTTATTTTGCTTAACACCATTATTTCCACTTTCACTTATTGTTGAGGTTTCTCTTTTTGCTGCTGTGAGACAACACTTAGACTCAAACAACTTAAGGGGAGAAAAGGAGATTTATGTGGCTTACAGTTCCAGAGGGAATACATAGCCCTTCATGTTGGCAAAGACATGACAGCAGCAGAAACTGGAGGAGACTTAGGTCACTGCAAACATGATCAAAAGGGCCAGGAGAGCCCCCAGCATGTTGCAAGAGCAGACTATTAGAGGAAGCAGGGAGGTCTAGCCAACCTCAAGACCCACCCCTTGTGACTTTTCTTTCTCCAGCAAGGATCCACCTCCTAAAGGTGCCACAACCTTCTCAAACACTAAAAGCAGCTAAGGATGCAAGCACATGAGCCTGTGGGGAAGAGCTCACATTCAAACCATGGCATTCATTTTCCTGCAAATGTCATAATTTCATTTTTCTTTATGGATGAATAAAATTTTATTGTATTGTGTACCATTGTGTACAGTGCAGCAGTAAACATGGATGTGAAAGGGTCTCTGTGGCAGGACTTAGAATCCTGCAGGTGTATTCCTAGGGAGTGGCATCTTTGGAATATATAGTAGTTCTAGCTTTAGTTCAGACGTGGCTGCACTAGTTCATGTTTCCACCAGCAGTGTACAAAGGTTGTTCTTGCCCCAAGTCCTTGGAAGCATTTATTGTCAACTTGTTTTCTTAGTGATAGTCACTCAGGCTTGAATCACATGGAATTTCAAATTTGTTTTAATTTGTATTTCTTTGATAGCTAAAGATGTTAAACACTTTGTCAAATATTCACTAGTCTTTTGTGTTTGTTGTTTTGAGAATTATTAGTCCATTAGCCCATTTACTCATTGAATTATTTGATTTTTTCAATGCTTAATGTTTCAGACTTTTATATATTCTAGACATTAACCCCTAGCTTACTACATAGCTGGCAAAGACACTCCTGTTCTGAAAGATTTTCTTCACTCTGAAGATTGTTTCCTTCTCTGTGAGGAGCATTTTCATGCAATCCTACTTGTCAATTCTTGGGTTATTTCCTGTGCTGTTGAAGTCCTTCTCAGAAAGTCTTTGCCTATGTTCTTATCTTGAAGTGTTTTCCTCTAGCAGTTTCAGGGTTTCAGATGCTATTACATTCAGGTCTTTGATCCATTTTAAATTGATTTTGTGTAGAGCAAGAGATGGTGATCTGCTTGGATTCCTCTACATGTGAACATCAAGGTTTCCCCATCCCCACTTATTGAAGATGCTAACTTTCCCCAGTGATTGTTTTGGACAACTTTGCAGAAAATTAGGTGACTGAAGTGTGTGTTCATTTTGGGCTTTCATTTTATTCCACTGGAGCAAGTGGCTGTCTTTGTGACAGTACCATGCCATCTTTGATACTGTGGCTCTTTAGTATAATTTGAGATTAGGCACTGAGATATATCCAGGCTTGGTTTTTCTGTTTAGGATCAATTGGCTTTTTAAGATCTTCTGTGTTTCATATACAGTTTAGGATCTTTTTGTTATTCTTTGAAGGTTGCTTTTGGTACTATATCCATTTCCACAATATTACTTCTGCTATCTGTGGCCATGAGAGACCATGGAAGTTCTTTCAGTCATTTAGTGTCTTCTTAAACTTTACTTTTTTGGTATGTTTTAATTGTGCAGATTTTCACCTTTTTGGTTAGACCAATTCCTAGTCATTTCATGACTTTCATTTTTTTTTTTAAAGCATTTGTGAATGGGATATTTTTCCTTATTTCTTTGTTGGCAAGATTGTTTTTGGTATATAGAAAAGTCACTGATTTTGTTTGATGAGTTTTATATCCTGTTAATTTGCTTCATCAGATCTGAGGGTCTTTAAAGTCTAGGATCATGCTATCTGTAACTAGGAATTGCTTGACTTCTTCCTTCCCTGTTTTATCTTTCCATTTATATTGCATAAATGATTCAACAAGCAATAGTCACGTGCATCTATTTAAGATTAAAAATTAAATTAATTAAAATTAAATTAAATTCAGTTCTTTAGTGCATAAGCTACAGAAGTACTGAATGGTCATGTGGCTGGTAGATTATGCAACAGAATGGTCTATACAGAAAATTCCACTGGATAAGGTCACACTAAATAACAGCATGAAGAACTGAGCAGTCCAGAGCGTGACATTTTCAACAGAAAAATAGTTCTAAGTTTAGAAAAGTCAATGGGGAAACATGGAATCCTGTTCTCTATCCTGAAAAGTCTAAGACAACTAACACCCAATTGTAATGCTTAATTCAGATCTGAACAGAAACAGTTTCAATTCTTTCCTTTATTATTCTCTGATGCTTTCACATAGACATACAATGGATTTCTATGTTTTCACTCACTACCCAAGTCCATTCTCCCTCTGGGCATACCACACACTTTCTCCTTTTCAGTCACTCTCCCACTTTCACATCTTTTGTGTGTGTGACGCTCTGGGTTTCATCTGGGATGCCCACACTGACCTGCCGGAGCATGGTGATGACTTATCAGTGAAAAGTCATTGACTAAAGAAGTTCCCCTTTTCCTGGTGAAATGTTAATAATAGGCCAAATATTGTGCAGGTCTTGTGGAAGTAGACTTCAATACAGTGAGTTATTGGGGAGTGGCAGTTATTTAACAGTCAGAGGATGCTATTTGGAACATCCTTCTTCACACTCATGATTCTATATACTTATTCAACAAGGTTCCTTGAACTTTGGGGTAGGGGGTGACTTTAATGTCCAGAATAGAACGTTAACTATTTTTGGATTCAAATGGAAAATTTGACGATGAACTGGATATCATATGAGATTGAAACTGATAACAAAAGCAATCATCAGTTTTGTTAGGTGACAAAAGAATTGTGGTTTCACAAGAGAATATTTCAGCTTCTGGAGGCCTATACTGAAGTGTTTTGGTGTGAAATATTTTTTTTAATTTTTTTTATTATTATTATTTATTCAACTGTGTGCATATGCGTGTGTATGTGCGCGCATCTGTGTGTGTGTGTGTGTGTGTGTGTGTGTGTGTGTGTGTATGTGTATGTGTAGAACCACGGACGAATTCGCGAACCACCATGGACGCCTCCACCTCCTTCTGCCCCGGGATTCACAGGCTCCGCCCTACCAGGACCAGAAGCGCAGGTCACCCCCGCTTCCACCTGGTGTCTATACGTGGGATCTGGGATCCGAACTCAGGACCCTCCGCCTGCAAGGCAGAGGCTTAACCCCTGAGCCACCTCTCCAGCCCTGGTGTGAAATATTTTGATATTTCAAATTTAATTTGAAAAATAGAGTAGGGAATATAGGGAGGGAGGGATGGGTAACAATGACCTGATGTAAACAACTGTGATGTAAATAACTGCTATGTAAATAACTAAGTGGTGGTGCTATCTTATTGTGGTGTGTGTGTGTGTGTGTGTGTGTGTGTGTGTGTGTGTGTGTGTATGTGTGTGTGTATGTGTATCTCAGAGGGCACTGTGTGTCCCTATGGAAGACCAAGGGTGAATTCAGGAATCATCCTGGATTGCTGCTACCTCCTTGCTTCTCTCTGGAATTTCCCAGTCTCCACCCACCATGGCGGGACTTGCAGGTCTCTGTGGGTTTGGCCTGCCTGGCGTTTTTATGTGGGACCTGGGATCTGAACTCAGGACCTTCTGCTTACAAGGTAGAATCAACTCCTGAGCCACCTCTCCAGCCCCAAAAATGTTTTTTAAAGGGTGTTTTTAAGAAGTAGGTTTGGACTTAGATAACGTATTTAGAAAACGTTTCCTCAAACTAGGATTTAAAAAGTAGTCATTGATATTATTGTCCAGTGTTTTTAATGGCTCGTTTATTTCATTACTTAAATCTTTTATCTATTTTAAAATTTGTTTTGATACACCTATGAGATCAAGGATACTTACATCACTAACTAATTAGCTGATTATTTTTTGAGATGGGATCATGTTATGCAGCCGGGGCTGGTGTCCTGCTCATCATCCTCCTGCCACAGCCTCTAGTGCTGAGACTCTGGTGTGTATGGCCCACCTAGCTTTTCCTTAGGGTAATTACATAGCAATACATATATTTAGCTGCTGAATCAAATTAATTGACTTTTTTTCTTTCTAAAATGAGTTCTTGATGTTTACCCCTCTCCTCTAATTCTGGTTATCTGGTTTTGGCAATACAGAAACAGAAAAAGTTTAAAGTTATTATCTTTTAACTTGTCCTTGGCTAAGAAATTAGCTGAAACAGAAGCTGTGATCCTATTGTTCTTGATAGGTAGGAAATGTAGAAAATGAGAGTGCAGATATATGTCTCCTGCCTTTTCTAGCATTTTGGAAATCTTTAGATAGGATCCTTAGCTTTTCATGTCGTTGACTTTGGTACACGCAGGATTTCAAACTTTCTGCGGTGGCACACCAAAAAACTCAATGGTAGACCCTTGACTCCCCTTCTTTCAGCCTTAATTATAGTTACACAATAACTTCTGTGTTGAAACATGAAGTGTAAACTATATAGTCCATAGAGATATATTTGTGAAGCTGTTTTGTGAAGAAACAATTGCAGTCTATGTGTTTGCCACAAACTCATGCCACTAGCTGGTAAGAACTCATTGATTCTGACATCAATCTGACCTAACAGAGTTTCCCTACTGATGGGCTGTGTAAGCTATGTAACTATAGAATATAAACTATGTACACATTCCTATACTGCTCATTTTATTTTGCTAAAAAGATGAGACAAAACTTTCCAGCTTGGGGCCATATAACTCACCATGAAATGGAAACTGAAGCTGTATATTTGTTATTGCCTTTCCAAAAAAAAAAAAAGTGAACTTTTATATAAGAAGTATGTTTCACTCACAGCTCAGACAAGAATGTAAAAAGTATCCTACACTTTTCAAGCAAAGAATTTAAATAGACTAGATCAGACGCTTACATGATTAAGGCCAAAAGGAAGGTGGGGTACTCCTGATTTTCTGGTGTGCTGATACAGAAAGTTTGAGAGCTTGTGTGTTTCAGAGTCAGCAACACTCAGAACTAGACACCTTTCAAGGGACTTTGCAGCCCCAAGATGGTGGAAAGGTCGGGAGACATGAGCCACTGCAGACACATGTGGAAGGCCTGTGCTCTGCTTTCAGCTACTGCCAGAGAAAGTTCATGCCACGGATGACTTTCAGACACCCTGAGAGTCTGTCCATGATGCAGCCTACAAAGGCCCCCAGCACTCTGCTGGCAAAGGCATCAGGGAGAAGGCGTTCAGGCTTTCAGCCCCTGCAGTATTATGAGTGACAAGAATTACAAAGTGGGACAAGTCATAAGAAAATGTGAAGTACTTTACTAAAATGTTCAGGTGTTTATTTTTAATTTTTTGGTATATTATATCTATTTATTTGAGAGAGAGCTAGAGAAAGACAGAGAAAATGCATGTATATAACAATCATGTGTGGTGGTCAGAGGTCAGCTGTCTCCCGCTACCACATGGGCTCTGGAATTGAATTCAGGTTGCCAGGTTGCGAGCAGGCTCTTTACCCACCAAGTTACCTTATTACCCCTCAAATGTTAATTTTTTAAAAAATTATGTTGAGCATCAAACCCAGGACTTACGAACGCCAGCCAAGTGTTCTCTCTGTGAGCCACACTTCTGCACTCTGCTAAAATTCAAAGATTTGTTGTGCTGAAATATGGAGTGCAAACTATGTAATTCATAGGAATATATTTGTAAGACTACTTGGAGATGAAACAATCGCAGGCTAAAACCCATGTTTATCATAGAGGACTGGTTCACCCGCCAGCTGGTAAGAACTCACTGCCTCTGACATCATTTAATCCAAATAGTGCTTTTCCACTGATGGGCCAACCTGCAAGGGCTGCCCAGGGCTGTCAGGCTGGGCTGGACAACCAGAGGTGTCTTACCATCCCTTCGGTTTACCCCAGCATGCCATATAATATTACTCTTCACTTCTTATTGCTCTATGAAAAAAGGCTGCAATGCATTGCATTTCAGTAAAACAGCCTTTCATCATTTTAATGGGACTAACATTCCAGAGCAGGAAGGCTCTGAAATGAGTTAATGTACAAGAAGAGTGAGGAAGGACTTAGCTAGGGCACTTACTCTTCACCTGCATGGCCACGTGGTACTCATAGAAGGCAGTAAATCACACAACGCAGGATAATGTCAGGTAAGTAAAGCACACAGATATAAATTCCCTAGGTCTCCAGAAAAGTTAAAGCCTCAATGAATTCATTTTTCATCTGCAGCCCCTCCCACTTTCTTTGTTTTCATAGCTGGGATGAGATAATGCTTTTAATTGGGGAAAGAAGGCTGTATCTTCTGAGAGCTGTTATTTGGACAACTTTGTGGCTTGGGCAAATGCATTAAGTGAATTAAATAAATTCATGTTCTCAAGACTCTGATCTTAAAAATAATTTCCTACTTAGAAAAGATAATTTCCAAATGGGAAATAAAAAACCTCCACTGAGTTATAAAACGTTTGCTTAAAATGTGTTCATTATGTCTGAGAATTACTAAGCACTAGCTCATCTCCTGGGGCCTGAGATACATCAGTAAACCAAACAGACAATGATCTTCACTCTTGAGAAGCTCGTGTTTTAGCCTGGTCAAGACAGATGTCAAACAGGGCACACAAGGAATTATAACATAGGATTCTGGAAGGTGAAAGGGATTCAAAAGACAAAGGAGAGTTTGGGCAGGGAGATCAGATTGTGCTGGAAGGGGAAGGATGTGCTAATAGAAGTTTGAGTCTCTCCTTTTTTATCCTTTGAAACATTCATATGTAAATACCATGAATTTATGTGTCTTTATATCCTGCTGCCCACCCTTATCCCACCTTCTATCCCATTCCACACATTCTCCTTTCCAGTCAGCCTCCCTCTGCCTCCCATGCCCCCAAACACATGTGATCCATTGGGCTCCATCCAGGATGCTTGCATTAGCAAGTGCCTGGGCACTTGCTGTGGCCCAGATGGTTCCTTAGTGCAAACCACTGAGCAAAGACACTTCCCCTCTCTTGTCTGGCACTAGTCTCAGACAGTCTGTCAGGGCGGTAAAGGGTCTATTGATACCCTCCTTCCTCTATGGCAAAATGTCCATAGAAGTAGATTTGTTGCAGTGAGCTCTTGGGTATGGTAGCCTGTCAAGAAATAGAGGCTGGTATCTGGCAGGACCACTCCCTTATCTCAGGCTCTTACTGCCCACCCCCCCCACCTTCCACAAGATTCCCTTAGTCTCGGAGTAGGGAGTAATTTTGATGTGTTATTTAGGGTTAAGCATTCCATAGTTGTTTATACTTTGCACTTTGACCTGCAGTAGGTCTCTGCATTACAAGTCTTCTTTGTAAAAAGTTATTACTTGGTTGAGTGCTGAGCGCTTCTCTGCTCCAAGGTACTGTGGTAAGTGTTTAGATGGCACCTTACTGTCAAGTACTTGGAATTAACACTAAGGAGTTTGTTCCTGCCTAGGGTCTGTGGTCTCCCCTTTCATGACTGTAACAGTTACTCTTAACTATTGCTGTGAGAGAGCACTCAAAGTCAATCACCTCTAGGGAGAAAGGGAGGTTTCTTCAGCTTATGGTTCCAGAGGGAAGGTACAGTCTCTCAAAGCAGAGGTGGCATGGCTGGCTGGACAAAGCTGGAGGAGGCTAAGTCACCGCAGACATCTTGGAAGCTGAGAGCTGCAGACTACCTGTTACAAAGGCAGACTTCTCCTGGAGGTAGGGTGAGACTAATCCACCTCAAGGCCCACTCTTTGTGACTGCTTTCCTCTAACAAGGCTCCATCTCTCAAGGTGCCATGACCTTGCTAAAACATATGAGACTGTGGGGGACACATTTCAAACCATAACACTCCACCCCTGGTCCCCACAAGCTCATTGGCATCTCATTATGTAAACCATACTCATTCAAACTTTAAAAGTCTTCGTAAACTACATCAGTAGTCCCAACACAGTCCAAAAGTCCAAAGTCCAAAGCCTCCTGTAAAATCAAAACACAAAATTACATACTTCCAACATACAATGGTACAGAATAAACATTCCATTCCAAAAGGAAGGCATGGGGGCATATCCAGGAAAGATCGGTCCATAACAAGACTGAAAACCAGCAGGACAAACCTCAAATCTTGTAGCTCCAAGTCCAACAGGTCAGCCTCTTGTTGAAATCATCTCAGTTCCAAAGGGCTTTGGTTCCACCCCTCCAATGCAGCTGCCCATTGAATAAGTTGCTCTCTTGAGCTGACTCCTCCCAGGGTATACAGCTCTCCTTGGCAGGTGTCCCATGTTGTCTCTGGAATCTCTAACATCTTTACTTCTCAATGGCAAACAAGACTTTAATTCCACAGCATAAACTGCCCTTCTTGGGCCCCTAAACTGCAGACTTTCTGCCACATGCTGCCTGGCTTCCATCATTTTTCCAAATCTTGGAGGAGGACTCTACCATCTCCTCCTCTTGCATCCTTAATGCCTCTAAAACCAGAACCACGTGGACAACTTTGCCAAGACTGGCCCCCTGGAATCACAGATGATTCCGCTTCTCTGTGCTGACCATGGGGAAAAGCTCTTTCACACCTGGACAGTTGATTTATAGAAGTAGATCCTTGCTTTGGAACTCCACCCTTTAGCTCACTTCTTCTAAAAGGATTTGCATTCTTATGGGTGGGAGCCTTATCTGAGAATCTTGCCCTCAAGCTAGGGCCTCTCCTATTATTCAAATTGAGAGCAGACATTGATTTACAAATGGAGCTAATCTTTTTAAGAGCCATTTTTGTTCCTTGCTTCTTCCCAGTTCAACTCTTTAAGTTTGGCTTTGTATTTTTCATCATTAGATCTTACAGTTCCAGCCTGATTCTTTGCTCTTTTTCATAATTTTGAAGACAACTAAAAAGTAGCCATATCACATTGTCAAGATTATGCTGCTTTGAAATTTCCTCCTGCCAAGCACTCCAGCTTAATTTCAGGCAAACTTTCAGGACGAGGGCAAAACTTCACTAAACTTTCGACCAACACATGGCTCCATGTGTCACTTGTCCAGTTGCAAACACAGTCTCTGTTCCTCTCTGGACCATCACAAGCTGGGCTTCCACTGTCTGTGTCTCTCACAGCATTGCTCTCCTCTGAGCTCTCACGAGAAAGGCCCATTTGGCCCCCGCGCCAAGACACAAAGACTTTCCCAGCACAAAGTCCCGAAGTTCTCCATATTTCTCCCAACAAACAGTTCCAAAGGCACACTAGCCACATCATAACATTGGCCATACTGCTGGGTAACAACTTCTCTCAGCTTCACAAACAACTTCACGTTGTGGTACCAGGCGTTTTTAATCTCATAGCAAAACCCCACTCCTGGTACCAATTTCTGTAACAGTTACTCTTAACTATTGCTGTGAGAGAACACCCAAAGTCAATCAACTTAAGGGAGAAAGGGAGGTTTATTCAGCTTATGGTTCCAGAGGGAAGGTACAGTCTCTCAAAGCAGAAGTGGCATGGCTGGCTGGCCAAAGCTGGAGGAAGCTAAGTCCACCACAGACATCTTGGAAGCTGAGACCTGCAAACTGCTTGCAGCAAAGGCAGACTTCTCCTGGAGGTAGGGTGGGACTAATCCACCTCAAGGCCCACCCACTGCCTTCCTCCAGCAAGGCTCCACCTCTCAAGATGACATGACCTTGTCAAACACATGAGACTGTGGGGGACCCATTTCAAACCATGACAATGAGTATTTGGCTAGGATTACAGTGCCAGGCATATGGTCCCTGCCAAGAAACAGGTCTTAATGCCAATCAGAAGCCTCCAAAAGGTCATGTTTTGAAGTTTTCCTCCCCAATTCAGCAGTATTCGAGGATGAGACCTGTGAGGTGGGTGATTCCATTATGACTTTGCGAATAAATCAACTCACAGATTCACAGTCTGTGTATTTCTCTCTGTTTCCTAGCTGCAATGCAGTGAGCAGCTTTGCTCATTGTGATAGTATTAATTGTCAGCCTGATGCCTAGGAGGTGGGACTCTGGGCACAACTGAGACGGAGGCTCTAGATGAAGGTGGAGCTCTGGCAAGACTGCAGGGGATTGTCTTCATCACTCTGGTTGAGGTTGAAGACCTGCCCGTAGTCTGCAGCACTATTCCTTGTGTAAGAAAGCAAGCTGAGTGCTGGCTCACTGGCAGGCAGTAAGGGAGCAAGCAAGGGTACATTGGTCTTTGTCTCTCTGCTCTTGCTGTGGATGTGATGTGACCAGTTCCCGGGGCTGTGCCTCTCTTGCCATGATGGTAACCTTGAAACGTGAGCCCAAAAACAATGGAGCCCAGTGACTACGAACTGGAGCTTCAGGAGCCATGACTCCAAATCCACTTCAATTCCACTTCAGGTGTTTTTCTATAGCAACTGAAATCTAATTGACACAATAAAGCCATGGAGGGAGGCAGAGAACAGGCTTCACGTTCCAGGCAGAAAACAGCGAGTGTTCCAAAGTAAAAATGAGTCTGGTGTGTTGGAAGAAAAGCCAGGGCACTGGAGCATCTGATGCAGATAGCAAGAGGAGAGCTGCAGCAGCTAAAACTGGAGAGGTCTTGGGACAGGTGGTCTCCATTCAGGTCTGTCCAGCAGGACACATATAACCATCGTAGCCACTCTTCCTTCTGTCTGATTCTGCTTTCTCACCACTTACTCAGACTTGTTTAACTTACTCAACTCTTGTTTAAGTTCTCTCTGAACAGACTTCTGACCCTTCACCCCACCGTAGAAACTATAGACATCGTATGTGTAATGCCGGCCAATGCATATGTGCTACATACTTAAGGCACAAGAAAAGTAACCAGGTGCAGGATGGTGTGGTGGACAAATCCCATAATTGAATCAAATCTATTGTCAACATCAATCTGACCAATAAACGTGTCTCTTCTATTTCTGTTGTTTTCAGAATAATAATCACAACAGCTTGCTAGTGTTTACTCTCATATACATATTTGGATAAAAGAGTGTCTATAGTGATTATTGTACACTATTAACAACAATTTCCACATTTTAGATAAATTATTATAATTGGGAGCAAATTTGAATAAGAAAATGTGTAAATCTTTTCAGAAATCTTCTTTGTGAAACATAGTACAATTATTTCTTGAACCAAGAAAAACTTGAAAATCTTAACATACTACACGATTTAAACTTTTACTAGTTCCAGGTAATGAAATGATGATTCAGATATGTCCTTCTTCTGCCAGAACTACATGTGCCCTTGTTCGTTGCAGTCAAACTCCATATATGATTCAAGAACAAATACATTTGATCATGATTCAAGGACAGACCTACCTCATGAGGGTAGTTTAGTTTCCCCATTAAAAGTGTAAAAGTTCAATTTTCTTTCTCTTCTCTTTCTCTTCTTCCTTCTCATTCTGCCTCTCTCTTACCTTCTCTTGCTGTCTCCTCTCTCAGATAGCTCAGGTTGGCCTTGAACCTGTGATCCTCCTTCCTCTGTCTCCTAGATTAAGTGCTTGGATGACAAGAACATGCCACGGTTCTGGCCTCCTTATTTTGGCTTCATACCACCACTTCTCCATTGATTTTCATCAGCTTCTTACTCATCCTTCATACCCACTGTAATCCCTTCTAAGCTGGATGTTTTCGACCAATGGTGCAAAGGCTTACGTGTGTTTTCTTTTTTGCTCCCCTCAATGTTCTCATCTTTCTCCTTTGGGGGGGGGTCTGTGATTGTTAGTATTAATTGCCAACCTGACATCTACGAGGTAGGCATCTGGTCCCACCAGAAAGGAATTCTCTGGATTAAAGGTGGGATGGTGGGCTTGTCTGAGAGGGATTGTCTTGGTTACATTAATTAATTATGTGTGGAACTATTCACTAGGCAAAAAACTGTAGAAGAATGAGGAGAATTAAGTAGCATGCACACATAATTCACTGCTCTCTGCCTTGATATGACCCACTGCTTCAAGCTCCTGCTTTGTACCTTTTTCTCCAATGAAATCCTGTAATCTGGAGTTGTGAACCAACTATTACCACACTCCCTACCATCCCCATGATATTCTTAGGAAATATACTTTGCCACAAAAGTAAGATAATGACGCTAAACTAGGGTTCCTCATTCTGGGACTTTTAGAATGCTGTGGTTCTTGGAGGATGGATGGGGGAGGAGACTGGTATCTTCTGCTTGCTGCTGATCTGGTGTTGTGTGCTGGATAGTCTACTTCCATCTGTGGAAGAAGACTAGATGCTTCTGAAGGGCACTGTTGAGGAAGCCTTTCTGGGGTTCAGTTGCACAGGTCTCCAGGATGAGTGACATATCCCGTCCTGAGCCCTTCTGCACCACTACCCAGCTCCAGCTGCTCTCTGAACAGGTAGCCTTCTAGGACAATAAAACAAGGTTACTTCATCCCATAGTTTTTCTGCTGTCTTTCCACAGAAAACTCAAGCTCTTACCTCCCCCAAGAGAGGGATCGGAAGCTTCCTGTTCTCTTTCTTTCCCAATCCTTTCATCCTGTTCAAATGCGTGGAGGGAGATCTGCTTGCTCTCAGGAGCAGAAGGCTGACCATGCCTGCTGGGCTAGTGTCCACTGCTTGCTAGGAGTCCTCCTCTTGGTGCTCGCTGCTCTCGCTTCCCATCCATCGTCACTTGGCTTGTCACAGGGAAAGAAGAGACATTCTCCTCCCTTCTCATACTGGGAAGGGAAAAGACACCAGTTGGATGGCAGCTTCTGTATGACTATAAGAGTAAAGGTATAAAGGCTGGGATAGGATGATAGTGCTTGCTAGCTCCATGAGAGCTGGTTTGAGGATGTTTTTCCTGTAAGGGTTGAGCATGAATCTCAATCTTTAGCATACGGGTTGTTAACTCTCTTTGACTCTGACTTGGTAGCCCAAGTTCCCAAAGAACTGGAGCATCTCCTATTACCATCCTCAGTACTAGCAGTCAGAGCCCTTCTGTACTGGTTTATGGTTTACTAGTCACAGTCTGATGCTTTCTTCAGTGTATTTTGCAGCTGGTTCAATATCTACTTCTTCTTCCCAAGTTTACTCTTTTCTTTATTTTGGCGGACATTTCAGCTCCTGACTTTTCTCTGCTTTCAGAGGAATCAAGTATCCCCTACTTTCTCTACTGGGGCGGTTTAAAGGACTGAATTCTTTTTGCTTTCTCAGGACATTCAGGAGAGAATATGAAACCCAAGTTCAGCCACATGGATGCTCGCTCCTGTGACTTTGATCTTGAACGCGTGATGTGAGGATGGAGGAAAGAAACAGTTCAAGTTCATTAATCTCAGCAGGGGCGGACTGCCTGACTGTTTCTGCTCCGAGGCCATGGCTTTGATTCCTTCTTCCCAGTCCTCTAGAGGGGTTCTTGCTCATTTCCAGCTCTGGTCCCACAGATGTCCACTTTCTTGAACCCTTCAATCACTTCCCCTGGGTTTGTTATTATTAGGTCAGGCGGAGTTGGCCTCTGTTACTGGAAAACAAGGACCCTGACCGACACCAGCAGCATTCATACTGCACACTAGAGAGACGGCACCGCAGGAGCTGTATTTTTGCCTGATATACATGTCGTCGGCACAATCTCCCTCATCATCTTCTATAAACCTCTTGCCCACAGTCTTGAGAGTTCTTTCAAAACAGAATGCTTAAGTTTGATTAGTCCATTAGGTTTATTTGTTGTGTCAAATGAGTGATTAAAATCGGCAGGGTCAAGAAGGTCTCCTTTCCATTCACTGCTGCCATTTTTGGTCTTGGGGTGTGGGAGACAGAGTCCATTTCCCCTTGAATCATGTCCAAGTATGATACCACTCCACAGGAAGTCTGCTTTTATGAGACTGTCCCAGATAGGCATGCTGTCAACCCCAGAGCTGCCCCAAGCATGGTGTCACACCCAGAAGGCACGGGCAAGGTTTTCACAAGCCACTGGCATGTATACAATCAAAACTCAACCAAGTACTTAAGCACTTAAATAAAATAAAATGAAATGAACTAGAAATTTTTGCTACTTCGAGTGTAATCCCTGAAGCAGGAGCACCTGTGTGAAAAATGCAGGCCCTGCCATAAACACTGGATAAGAATCATCTATTTAACAAAACCCCTAGATGATTAACATGCACATTAAAATTCGAGACGCACTAGTATAGAAAACATCAGAGGACCTTGTGATAGAGTAAGTGTTGTTTCACAAATCTTGTTCTAATTATATACATATGAAAGCACAAATTTGGTTAGGATAATAAATATATTTCTTTCTGTGAGTTACGTTAATTTTTTAGCCACTATACTAAGGGAAATCACTGAATTTGGATAGAACCCCATTACTGTAAGAAAATACCAGGAATGGCGGAGGAAGTACTGGCTTTGAAGACAGAAATGAAGTCACTGTTGCCTCTGCTGCTTACAAGGTTTGAGATCATGAATAAGTCAATTGATCTTGCAGAACCTTCTCTTTCTTATCTGTCAGTTAATGGTATTGTTAGCATTGAATCAAATAAAAATATGACAACCTATTAGGGTCCGAAATCTGTCAAAGACCAGCCAAGACACGTATGCAAAAGTAAGAGTGTTTTATTCAATCCAGCATGCTGGGGTCCACCATTGAACAGAGAAAATTGGCAACCGCAAGTACAATTGAGAAGCTTTATTACTTTATTGTACCAGGGCTTACACACACAGGCAGAGTGTTGTGTGTGCAGCCCCGAATTACATCTCCACAGTTTTTATACACAAGGGACAAAGGAGGTTGCATGCCCTACCAAAGCAGTTTAGCCTGCAGTGTTTTATAGTCTTTATCGACATGCAGGCTTCTTTCTGGCCCTCTGGCCCTCAACAGCATTCTAGACCCTTTGGCCAAATGACATTCCGTTAAGGTCTGGGTGGAACGTTCTTATATAGGGACTTTTATGACTCCCTTAAGCTAATTTCTGTAAAGACACCCGGTTTACAGGAATCTGAAACTTAGACCTAGCATGGAGTCTGAGGTCTGTCATGGTGTTAGCCTAGCTTGGTCTCTTCAAACCTGCGATTGAATTTGTAAGTTGAATCTCTGCAGTTATCTCTCCTGTTTGTTTTAAATGGGTAAAACAGTTCTGTGAACTCTGCTCTATTTTTATAGGTAAGTGCACTTTGAAATCATTGTCTTACAAACTTCATGATTTGAAAGCCCAGCAGAACAAAAGGCACAGGCATAAGATGCCAAGCATGTTTGCTCTGACGCAGAACTAACGGGCCAGCTCAATTTCCTTTAAGAGAAATTGTTAGCCACAGCCACACCATTTCCTAAAACTTCCAACTTTAACTAGACAGACCATGCCTCCAGTCTGCACCCAGACTCCAGTGCTCTACTTCCCTAGTAACTCCCAGGCAACTCCTAGCAACATCTGAGACCTTGAAAGATTGTGACCCCACCTAGGGTCTCCCTCCTCTTGCAGTCTCCAGACTCTCCATCCATCTCCTTCTCTTCGCCTCCTCCCACCAGACTGTCAGGACAGCTCCCTCCTACCCTCTCCCATGTTAAATGATCTCTCTTGGGTTCTGATGCTGTCCCACCTTAAGGCTAAACTATGGCTTCCTTGGCAACAGTCCCTCAACTCTAAATAAGCTCCTATTTCTTCAGTCTCTCCCTTGTGTCAGTTTCTCTTCATTCACGGACTGCCACATGGTTGGAATTGCTCCCCATTCCTTTCTCCACAAACCTAATGTGTGGTGTAGAGAAACCTGAGCATTCTTGACTGAATTCCCATGGGAGTTTCTTTCTTTCCTCCTGGCCTCCCGTGCCCTTGTGGCTCTTTGAACCCTTCCCTTTCCGTGGAGTGACTTCAACAGGGACCATGTCCATTGAGTTCAGGGTATCCATCAGCAGCTGATTGGTTATTTGTGTGTTTGGGGACTCTTGTTCACACTTCCCTGCAACTTTCTTTTCCCATCTGCCAGGCAAGATCATGGAAAACCTGCCGGGTGAAGAGTTTCCCCAGGCCACACTTTCAGCCTCAGTCATACTGTTGTAGTAATGGCTGTCCCCCTTGGGTTTAGTGAAGATGTTCCTTTTCTTCTCAGGGACCATTTTTTGATGATCCCAGTGGACTGCAAGGATGCCCATTCCACTTGCACTATCTTTGGCATTGCCCCTGGGAAAAGATCGCTCTCCTCACCCTCCTCGAAACCATGGGCCAACACAAGGCCTGGTCATGATATCCACTCCACAAGGACTATTAGTGGTTGGAGGGAGCACCTTTGGTCTATGACTTCTAAAACATTCTTTAATGCAATAGAAATGATCCGGGGTCCTTCCTCAATGTTAGCTTGTGATAACTAATCCTGGGTGTCAACTTGACACACCAGGCGTTAACTAAGATCAGCTGAGACCACCTGAAGAGCTTACCTGGATCAACACATTTACAATATACAATACAAAGACTAGCCCAGATCTGATTGGAGTCTCCCTAGATCTCATTGGAACCTCGCAGTAGTGGACCAGATAAAAAGAACCACAGAACAGGAGACTGGGAAGAGGAGACACTCTCTGAAGCTGTGCTAGAAAACCCTTTTCCCTCCTGATGCCCTGTTTCTTCGTTTCTTCAACCCTCCAGCTCTCCAACCTTCCGAGTCGTCAACGTGACTAAAGACTCTCTAGGAATCCCCCAGCCACGTGGATGGGAGTAACTTAGCCTGCCAGCTTCAGCCACCAGCCATGTCACCTCTGCCATAAAAGTCTGTTTCTTCCTCTGGAGCTATAAGTTGAATAAATCTCCCTTTCTCCTTGTTTGGCTTCAAATGCTCTCTCACAGCAATAGTTAAGAATAACTGTTACAAACTTTTTCTCCCCTCTATGATCCCATTCATTGGCTCATCTGTCCTTTCTTTTCTAAATTCTACTGACTCTGGGTATGACTTCATTAAGTGGGCCCGATCCTTTCATTCTGCCTGCCAGGTTTTCCTCCTCATAACCCTCCCGCCCACCTAATCTCCCTCTCTAGAAGTTCCTCTCAACTCTTTAAGACAAATTGCTTTTTTCACTCCCTTTTCAGTGAATCATGGATTCCCCGGTGGCCCTTCACATTGTCAGGGTCACCCTACTCATCCCTCCTCTCTGAAACCTAGCATGTCAGCCAAGACTAGATGTGCTACATCGTTTCCAAGAGTTTTTTCTTTTTAATGCTTCCCTTCCTTTCCTGGTCTTCCACATCCAGTGCAAATTCTGCCCCTGACAGGTTATAGCAGTGCTCAGAAGGGAGCACCTGCCCCTCGCAGCACTTAGTGCTCAGCTCTAGTGCTGCTGGGACCTGGCTCTACTGTTCTGACTAAACTGTGTGCTTTTATGTAACAGTCTTCAGGGACCCACACGGAGACACTGGGGGACGGGGATAAGCTGCCACAGACCCCGGAAGTCAGACGAGTAGCAAAGCAGGCTAGCAGGCTTGCAGACTCCCGCTAGCAGGCTTGCAGGCTCGTTTATTGTAAATATCAGGCTGCTTATATACCCCATTCGACATCCCATAAGTCCCAGCGTGAGCTTTTGCTGAGTTGTCCTGTCCGGGTTGGTCCTCTCAGCCAGGCTGTTTGATGTCAGCACCAGGCGGGCAGCAGGTGTAGCTTGGGGAAGTTGCATTCGCACATGCGCTCCATAAGGATGATCCCTGAGTGGCATGCTCCCCAGTTGGAGGTACTGTAAGTGATGGTTGATCAGAGACTTTAATACAGGCCTGCCTGGTCCTGTTCCTCCTACACTTTCACATTTCTTAAACTTTATCTATCTATCTATCTATCTATCTATCCATCCATCTATTTATCTATCATGTATGTATGTATGTATGTATGTATGTATCTATCTATCTATCTATCTATCAATCTATCTATCATCTATCTTGTGTGTGTGTGTGTGTGTGTGTATGTGTATATCAGAGGCACTGTGGATCCCTGTGGAGGTCCAAGGATACTTTGGAAATCATCCTAGATTGGCTCATCTGGATTTCCCAGGTTTTGCCCACCAGGACAGGAGTGCAGGCCTCTGCCATTTCTACCACCAGGTTTTACGTGGGACCTGAGACCTGAATTCAGGACCTTCTGCTTTCAAGTCATCTCTCCAGCCCATGTTTTTACATTTCTTAAATTCTGTTATTTTGCTTGGCCTTGATTTTAGTGAGACCACTGATAAAGAGGCCATCGTTTCTTTCTTCTAACCAACATTTTAAATCTTCTGAAAATTCCCTCCATTTTGATGTGCTTTTTCAACGTCCCTCCCTTCTGGGTTTCTGAAGCTCACTGCCAGAAGAATTGTGATGACCCCTCCAGACTTCTGTCCTACCTCTGGTATAGTAGCCCCCTCCCCCAGGATTCTGTCCTCCTGCCAGTATTTGAAAATCACTTTATAATACTTTCCAACTTGTTCATGTGTTCCCAAAGTAGCAAAGTCACCGTGGATGTTGGTTAAATTTGCTCATTCCTCCAACTTCTTCTATGGGATCTTGTTTCATCAGATGTAGCAATCAAAAAAGTGCAGATGTCTTTTGAGGGCTTTACTGGATTACAATGGCTCTCCTCATCTTCCTGTGGTAAAATATATGGATTCCCTTTCCTTAAGTTGAAACCATCAAGTTTTTTTCTCCAATGCTCTCTGTTTGTACTTCTGCCTTCTGCTTCATCCATGCTGGCCTAGTCCAGAAGTAATGGATTCCGGATGTCCCTACTGCCATGCAATAAGTTTAATATGTTTCCTATATCAGACTAGGACAGCCTAATCTCTCCCCATCCTGGAGCTCAGGGACATTTGCGGAAGAGGGGGCGGTAAGATTGTAAGAGCAAAAGGATGGGAGGAGCAACGATTTGCAAGATTCTCAACAATAGTTGGGGCCAAAGCAATCATAATGGGACTTTGCATGCCCTGCGCAATGTCCAGCGCACTGTTGCCCTCATAAAGTCTAGCATCTGTTAAGGGCACCGAGATCCCTGGAGGCAAGGGATTGACAGCCATAGTAGTGATCTTATGCTTAAGGGGAACAAGAGAAAGGGCTTATGGAAATGCCACTGGGTCCTTATATGTCATCGGAGAGGAGGACCCAGTGGAGAGTTAGGCGTACACAATAAAGGACTCTCTGGGAATTGGGGGGGAGGCACTGGGGGAAGGGGAGGGGGAGGAAGGGGGAGGGAGGGAACTGGTAAAAAATTTTAAAATGTATAATTAAATTTTTAATAAAAAATATGTTTCCTATATCAGATTAAGAGGTAATCACAAACATCAACAATAGATTCTTTTAATATTAATATGTTATTTCACATAATGTACCTAATGAGTTCTAAAAGAAACTTAAAAGATTCTCCCATAATCATGTACTGCTTTTTTCATTGATATTTGCTAATGTTTTGCTATCTACTTAGATGCACATCCTCTAAACCCTACAATGTGGGACAGAATACAAGGCTAATATATAAAGATTTTGGCTAACTCATGTTTTCCCTGAGGTTTGTCTTACAACTTACTAAAGCATTATATAGCTCTGTAGTATAGTTATAATGCGTACTCAAGTAAATATTTTGACCATAGCTAATGATGGGTTTTTGAGGTAATTTATCATTCAAACAGGGATTAGAAATAACTTCAAGGTATAATTCATGTGCACATATGGCTCTAAAAGATATTTATACTCTTTATACTTGCATTTCAGATACAGCTTCTTAGATTTTTTTATAGTAAGATATGTGTGGAGTTTGAATTCAACTTTCTTCTAAGCTGATAAATTTTTTGTTAATGTTATAACTATAAAACAAAGACTTACAGAAATCAGGACTTACTTAAGGGTGCTTGGGTTTTACCTAAGCTTCATCTAAATAGTACATGGAAGTTAAAAGTGCCAGATTTGTGTAACTGACCTTCTGGGTGTTCAATAACCATATTTGGAGGCCTATAAAAATGTTGACAGAGGGACAAATACAGCCAATCATTTGACCCTTGCCCTCCAAGGTCAACTAGGTCCCAGGTGACTATGGGACATCTTTCTGGTGCATCACTTGTTCTCTTGTTCAGAAAGACTATGGAATCCAAATGTTGGAATCTGCCCAATGTGTGTGTACATATAGCAATGTGGTAAGCTGCATACTCAACAGAGCCCTAAGTCATCACTACAGACAGCACAACCGGAAGAGGAACCAAGGACTCCCATGAAAAAGTCCCAAATAAACCACAAGGACTACCCTTAACTGATCTTAACAAAAATAATAGCAAAAAAGAGATTCATTTGGCCACCTATATATGATCTTAAATGCCTAACTGGAAAGTATAGCTAAAGATTAATATGTTTTATTATGCATTTTTAACTTGCTCTGGACATAGACTTAAGCCCATATATATGCAACCATTTCTCATTGATTTTCTTCTTCATAAAAAGTACTACCTGAACTCAAAATCTCAACTCTACAGTGGCTCCACAGGACCTGCAACTAAGGAAAGCAGGCCCAGGGGTGTTCCAACTTAAAAGTTACACGACGCTTCCAGTTGTCTTTTCTTCCTCCTAGTGTCTTTATACTATGATGCTAGCTGCTCCAACGGTTGTCAAGATGCTAAACTTAAATCCTGTGCTCATCACTTCAGAGTCAAGTGTAGGTGGCCAAAGGAGCTGACAAGTCAATGGGACCGATGGACGCTCTTCATGCCTATCGCAAGAACCCATTGCATTTTAATATAGTCGTTTAAAATACCCCTTGTTCTGGCTGCTCTTCTGCCTAAGACTTCTGATGCTAAACCTTTGTAACTTCTTTCTTACTTCTCCCTCATGTCTCTGCCCAGATATCAATCAAGGACTTTCTTTCCTCCTCTCACCTGGCTATCATATAAATGAGAGCACGTGGACAATGAAATAGGGCCCATACACTGGAGGGGTACCCCTAATGACACACCCAACAATGCTCATCCAGTTCCAAAGCTACTGGAGAGATTCATCACCCCACCCCCACCCCCACTTGGAATGAGTTTTACCTCTTCAGAGAGAGAAATTTCATTTTCCTGTTTGGGTTAGCTGCTAATTGGGATATTAGGATAAGAAAGGGTTCCATCAAGATCAAACATCTTCTAAAGATTGAGTGACCTAGAAAAGTAGAATTTCATAAAGCTAAATAAATAGTTGTAGAATTTCATAAAGCTAAATAAATAGTCCTATAAATTGCTATGAAAATTTTAACTTTGTTGCACATAGAATACATATTTTTAAAAAACTTTATGTACTTAGAAGCATTCAGAATGTCCATGAAATAGCTATAACTCTTTTTTGCAATTACAGATTAGTATTGAACAATTATTTTGTATAAATTTTATTAGAGACAGAGGGTGAGAAAACTATCATCCCCAGATATAACTAATTTGTGCTGTGCGCCAGCAAGAACCTGCTCCAAATTTCCATGCCAACTTACAACCCCTGTACTGTACTAGGCAAGGTTAAAGGCTATTGAAAAAATGCTACCAGGACAGAGCTATCTAAAGACACATTTGGTAGTGTATTAACTATACAAAAAAATACACTACCATTTAAAAACTAATCTCACATAGCTTTACATCTCAATATTTTTCTTTAAAAGGAGTTAGTTTGTATAAGGTGTTTTATAGACAAGAAAAAAACCTGCTGGTTTTTATAAATAAATAAATAAATAAAACCATTTTATTCATCATCATCATTTCTTCTTCGTCTTCCTCCTCTTCCTGTTTTTCCTTGCTCTTCTTAGTCCTAACAATTCCCTTTTTAACTGCATCAGGTTTTCCTAAGGCTCTGTGCTTCTTCAGTTGGCGGCTTTCTTCTCATAGGGCTGCTTGTCACCAGCAGCAGTCCAGTTTCTTCATGACGTCACCAATGGACAAGCCTGGATGCTCTCCTTTGATTTTGGGGCGATACTCAGAACACTGCAAGAAAAAGGTCAAAGGAGGCCTCTTGGGCTCATTGGAATCCTTGAACTTCTTTTTTGTTTCTCCTTTGGGAGGGATGCAGGTTCTCATTTCTCTTTCATAACAAACCTTATCTACCTTCGCCATGTCTTCAAACTTTCCTTTTTCTTTGGCAGACATAGTCTTCACCTCTGAGCATTTCTTAGAGATGCTGACTGAAGCATCCAGATGCTTCATCTTGTACTCCTCCCAGGAAGTTTGCCCAAAGAATGTGTGTGACGACATTTTGCCCCTCTTCTTCTTAGGATCTTCTTTGTCCATGTTTAATTGTTTTTCCTCCACAAAGCATAAAGTCACCCAGTGCCGTCTGGCCCTCACTTGCCCTGGTGTTGTCTCTATGGAGCTCAGCTGCAATGGCCCTATATAATATTTTTAAAGTCAGAATTAATAGCAAATACATAATTAAAGTTTAAATAAAGTGTAAATTCTGTGTTGACAGAATAGGAGAGATGAGCAACCAAAGTAGCTCATCTCATCTCAGATAATATTAATAATATTATATTCATGATAAAGGTAGTAAAATTCAGTAAAGGAATAAAAAGTATTTTTGTTTTTGGCCAGAAACAAAAATTCCTTAATTTTCTTCTCTTTTAGTTCAATCAATACCCTATAAAAAGTCACAGTAAGCTCCTTTCCAAACTCAACTTCCTCTATAAAGTATCAACTATGTTCCTCCTTCCTTCATTGTTATGTAATACAAATAAGAGTGCAGAATGCTAACCACAGTAGCCATTTTGTAATGCCTCCACCTCAGCTAGAAGACACTTCCAGTCTTAACCCCTACTGCCCTCCTTCCCCAGTAATTCAAAGCCAGCCCTCAGCAACGCCTGAGATCACAAAAGACCGCGGCCTGCCTCTCCTTGCACACGCTCATCTCTCTGTCCCTTCTCTTCCTTTTGCTAGGTTGTCTTGGCATCTCTCTTCCTATCCACTCTGACCTTAAGTTATTTCTTCTGTTCTAATGGTCTCTCACCTTAAGGTTAAATTATGACTCCCTTGGCCACCAAACCTCAATTCTAAATAAATTTCCATTTCTTTTTTTAAGTTAAACATAAAACAGATTTATTTGTTTCAGTGAAGTTGTAAGCAATCTGCCATTGTAATATATTTAATAAAATTTAACATTTTAAATTTAACTTTTGTTGTGTGTTTTTTTAAATTTTTTCCAGTTTTACAAGCATAAGGAGTTTTTCTTCACCCCACCTTTCCCTCTCCCTCGCTTCCCCTTTCCTCTCCCACTGTCCCCTCCCTTCATCAATTTCCTGAGTTTATTGCTAGACTATGGGGGCATGTTGGTATGCCAGCCACTGTGCAGGTCTGGTGAGGGCAAGTCTCATTGCAGTGAGTTCCTGGATGCAGCAGCCCTGCCTTGAGTGGATTGTCTTGGCCAGCTGTGGACCTCCTCATATTAGGCTCTTACCATCTTACTGCTCCCTCTTCCGCAAGATTCCCTGAGCCTCAGAATGTGGAGAGATTTGGTTGGGCTTATTCTAGCTGAGTGTCTCAGGGTCACCTGTAGCCTACATTCTGGTTGGTTGCTGCTGTCGATTTTCTGCTCTTACATTGCACTAGGCTGTGTCTTGTTTGGGTGCTGAGATAGTTTCTTACCTAAAGATAAAATGAGATGTGTTTAGACGGATGTTTACTCTCAGGTATTTGTGGTTAGTACTGAGACATCTGATCCTGTCTACAGTCAGTTTTCTCCCTGTCCACTGTTGTTCATACTGGTTTACAGTGCTGGGCGTGTGTTCTCTGTGATGGAGGAGGGGGTGGTGTTTAGGTGCTAGTAAGCAGATGGTTGGTTAGAGGTTGCTGGTGGAGCCTAACCCCACTCTCTACTGTGTCCTATTTCTGTTCTTCCCTCTCCTTTAAGACTTTTCTTACAGAAAACCCTTTTAAAACTATTTGCCCATATTCTTTTGTTTCCGCTCCTTTGGGATCTTCTTCCACCCCTGTTTCCCACTTGTATTTCTTTACATTTGTGGGTGTTGCAAGAGTTTTTGTTTGATAACATCAAACTGAAGATTTAATGATAGGGATCCACTTATAAGGGAGACATACAGCATCTGTCTTTCTGCATCTGGGATATTTCACTCAATATGATTTCTTTCAGTTCCATCCATTTACTGACAAATTTGATTGGTTCATCTTTTTCCTGACAGCTAAATAGTATTCTATTGTATATATGTACTACATGTACCATTCGTCAACTGTTGGACATCTAGGTTGATTCCATTTCTTTGCAATTGTGAAAAGGGCTGCTTTGAACAAGGTTATACATGTGTCTCTGGTGCAGGATGCAGTGTTTTTTGGGAATATCCAAGGAGTAGTATAGAATTTCAATTTCTAACTTTTTTAAGAACCTCCATATTGATCTCCAAAGAGATTATATGAATTTACAATCCCACCAACAATGTATGAGGGTCCCCTTCTTCCCACATCCACACCACCATTTGCTGTTATCTGTGTTTTGGATCATAACCATTTTGACTAGAGTAAGATGATATCTCAGAGTGGTCTTAATTTGCATTTCCCTAATAACTAGGGAGGTAGTACATTTTAAAAGATGTTTGTTAGACATTTGAAAAAAAATTTTTTTATTATTATTATTTATTCAACTGTGTGCATATGTGTGTGTATGTGCGCGCGTGTCTGTGTGTGTGTGTGTGTGTGTGTAGAACCACGGACGAATTCGTGAACCACCAAGGACGCCTCCACCTCCTTCTGCCCCGGGATTCACAGGCTCCACCCTACCAGGACCAGAAGCGCAGGCCGCCCCCGCTTCTGCCTGGCGTCTATACGTGGGATCTGGGATCCGAACTCAGGACCTTCCGCCTGCAAGGCGGAGGCTTAACCCCTGAGCCACCTCTCCAGTCCCATGTTAGACATTTGAATTTCATCTCATGAGAAGTTTTATTTTCAGTTCTATAGTCAATTTTTTTTAAATGGGTTTTTTTTTTTACTTCTTGACATTTAAATTTTGAAGTCCCTCGTGTACTCTGGACATTAGTCCACTATTGGATGCATGGTTAGTGAAGATGCTCTCCCATTCTGTAGGTTGCCTTGTTGCTCAATTAACAGTCTCTTTTGCTGGACAAAAGCTTTCTAATTTCTTGTAATCTTACTTGTTTAGTGCTGGACATATTCTCTGTGTTTTGGGGGTTGTATTTAGGAAATGCTGGCCAAGGCCAATTAATTCAAGGATATTCCTTATTTTTTCTTCTAGGATAAATTCCCACTTCTTAAGTCTCTTATTTATGTTAGTTTCTGCTTATTCATGGACTTCCATGTGGCACCCACAAATATTTGGAGTGATTCTCCATTCCTTTCCCCTGTCAACCAAACAGAAATATTATTTGACAGGTAAGCTGAAGGAATGATACTCTATCTGGTTTTTTTTTATTTCCACTCATACAAACTTAACAGGTACACCGGTTCCCCCTCTCTCCAACCCCCTATCCCCCTGTGCCCCTTCCCCTCCCCCTCCCGTCCTCATCCCCCAGTGCCTCCCCCTCCCATCCCCAGAGCATCCTTTAATGTGCATGCCAAACTCTCCTCTGGGTCCTCCTCTCCAATGAGGTGCAAGGACCCTCTATCTGGGTTTTTAAGGTCACAGAAAAATGTTTGTAAATCAGACATAATGTACGTGGAAGTGGATATAATAGAGTTGCAGACTCACAAGTGCTTGAATGGCTACAGTTCAGAGAAGAAAATATGTATTAAAATATGCCTTCAAACTTTTCCTTCTTCTACACACTTAATCACTACTTGTTCAAAAACATGGTGGATTGCTGACAAAACTTCAGTTACCATGATCTTGAGCTACTAATTAGGATATTAGGATAAGAAAGATCTAAAACAGATTCTAAAGATTGAGAGTAAAGAGGAAAGTAGAATTTCACAGAACTAAAGTCCTATAAATAACTATGGAAATCTAATAGTACATATATTTTAAAAGTCAGAATTAGCAAGTACATAAATAATTAGAGACTTAAAAGATTGTTAATTCTATGTTGATCTATAGATAGCTCCCAGCAACTAAATTAGTTCAGCACATCTCAGATTTTATTAATTAATAACATTATATTCATGATAAAGCTATTAAAATTAGTAAAAAAAAAAAAAGACTTGAACTTTGTGTGTAGCAGTTCACCTGTATTGTTGCTGATTAATTGTCACCAAATGTCTTAAGGGAACAAGGGGTTTATTTTCTTTGGATTATTTAGTTACGGTTCTCATTCCCCTTGGCAGGAGAGCTCACACCAACACCAAAGAACTGAGGGAATTGGCCTCGCCATACCCATGTAGCAGCTGAGCGAAGGATGACCTAGGCCACCACGAGTGGGCAAGCATACATGAGGACGCCCCTTTCTCAAACAGTTCCCTCAATTTTATTACTAGTCCCATCCACCCATGAGTTGGATCTTTCCTAGACAATCTCCTGCAAGTTCATTCTGGGCTTAATTCAACTACCAATTCTCTATAAATATGCTCAGAGTTCAAACCCTCAACCATCAAGTTGACACCTGTATCTAATTATGACGCTGTGGACTAATGAGATGCAATCGAATAGTATCAATTGTTATTTTCAGAACCATTCACTAAAAAAGGCTACATATTCCCCCCAAGGTAAGTCTCTGTTCATGTGAAAGCAATATGGGTTCATGGCATATGCACTCCTATCACAAAATTAAACTAAAAGCCCATAACAAAAATTTTGGAGAATCCTCAACTATGTAGAAATCAAATAAAATTTGCTAGGCATGATTAAAATAATTCTTAAACAAGAGTTTGTAACTTTAAATGCTTATATAAGAAAAATTCAAGATCTGAAAATTAAGTACCTAAAATCTGACTTTAAGAAACTGAAGAGAGGGCTGGAGTTAAGACCCTGCCTCAACAAGGGATTGACAGCCACAGTAGTGTTTCTTTTTTTTTTTTTTTTAACATTTTTTATTATTATTTCTGCTCATACAAACTTAATAGGTAGACCAGTTCCCTCCCCCCTCCTCCTCCCCCCGAAGCCCCTGCTCCCCCTCCCTCCCTCCCCATCTCCCAGTGCCTCCCCCCCAATTCCCAGAGAGTCCTTTATTGTGTATGCCTAACTCTCCTCTTGGTCCTCCTCTCCGATGACGTACAAGGACCCAGTGGCATTTCCCTGAACCCTTTTCTGTGTTCCCCTTAAGCATAGGAACACTACTGTGGCCGTCAATCCCTTGCCTCCAAGGATCTTGGTGCCTTTAGCTGATGTTAGACTTTGTGAGGTCAATAGTGTGATGGACATGGCGCAGGGCATGCAAAGTCCTATTATGATTGCTTCAGCCCTAACTAGTGTGGAGACTCTTCAAATCATTGCTCCCCCCATCCTTTTGCTCTTACAATCTTACCGCCCCCTCTTCCGCAAATGTCCCTGAGCTTCAGGATGGGGGGAGATTAGGCTGGCTTAGTTCTATATGGATGATATAAAGTCTCTGAAGTTCTGGATTGTGGTTTGTTGATTTTCTTTTGCAGTTTTGCTGCTCCTGCAATGCCCTTCACTCCATCCTGATGGGCACTGTATGTCACCCCCTGGTCAGAGACAAAAAACTGTTAAACTGGAGTCTTATTATAATAGCATATTCAAGGATAGATGTAATAAGAGCAGGAAACCTCGGTGAGGGAGGGATCAGTCACCCATTCGCAAAAGGATCACTTTTCATCTGCCAGACTATATGCCCTCCCCTTCTGGTGAGATCATACCCCCTCAGTTGTACATGATCAGGAACGAACGTCTGTGAACTTAACCAGGTGTCACAAAACACAGTAGTGTTTCTATGCTTAAGGGGAACACAGGAAAGGGTTCAGGGAAATGCTGCTGGGTCTTTGTAGGTCATCGGAGAGGAGGGCCCAGAGGAGAGTCTGGCATGCACATTAAAGGATTCTCTGGGGAGGGGGAGGGAGGCACTGGGGGATGGGGAGGGAGGGATGAGAGGAGGGGGATCAGGGGGGTCAGGGGGAGGAGGAGGAAGGGAGGGAACCAGTTTACCTACTAAGTTTGTATGAGCGGAAATAATAATAAAAATTGTTATATATATATATATATATATATAAAGACCCTTCCTCAAAAGCAGAAGGACCTGAATTGGATCCCAGATCCTATGTGAAATGTCAGGCAGAAATCAGAAGTGGAGGCATCCTGAACTTCTGACTCTGGAAGGGGGAGCCTGGGAAAGCCTGGGAAGCAAAAAGAAGGTAGAAGCAATCAAAGATGATTCCCAAAGTCCCTGGTGGACCTCCAAAGGCACCCAACACACACACACACACACACACACACACACACACACACACACACACCGCAATTAAAAAGAGAACAAAATAATTTCATATGCATTGATGGAAGGAAATACTAAAGATAAAAATTGAAATCCCAGCAACTAGGGAGGCTGAGGCCAAATGATTGCTGTGAGCGTGAGACCAACTTGGGGCTGTATAATGAGTTCCATGTCAGGAAAAAGAAAGAAGTAAGCAATAGGAAAACATTATCAATGAAACCCAAGACTGTCTCTTTGAATAGATTTTTAAATGGATGAATCTCTAACAAAAGAGATCACAAAAGGATAAAAATGGAGAGCAATATTTCTTTTGAATACAGACAATAGTCCTGAGCAAAATTCTAGTAAGTCAATTTCCACAGTATGTAAAAAGCCCAGATAGGCTTTAATCAAGGAAGAGTAAGCAGTTAATTCTATCAACTAGTTAAAAGGGAAAAATATTATATTATATTTTCAACTTACTAATTTATGGTAAAATAAGCAAAGGAAAACTTGGATGAAATATGAACAGAAGGAACTTTCTTAATTAATAAAAATTATCTATGAAACTTACAATATCCTATTTAATGATAAAAGTCTTCTTTTGACCTAAGATGTACAAAAATATTGAGACAGTAATTTTTTCTGTTTTTATTCAATAGAGTGCTAGGTGTCTGATACAGTACAATATGTAAGAAAACAAATAAAAGGTACAAAATGCATTTATTTCATGTAAAAATCTGGAAGAATCTTAAAAACAAAGCAAAAACCAAAACTATTAATTAAATTTAACCAAGTTGCACGGGTGAAGTTATCTAACAAAACGACATTATTTCTTTATACTAACAATGAACAGTTAGAAACTGAAATTCCAAAGTAATCACATTTATGATAGCATCCCAATTAAAAAAACACATTTGGGAATTCATCAACATTTACTATGGCTAAGGACTTACAGACAAAAAATATTAAGACTAAAATGTTTCTGGGAGAAATTAAAGAGTACATAAATGAATGATGAGTTTGTGTGCTTACATGGTGGGAAGTTAACATCATTCACATGTCAGTCCTTAAAATGGTCAAAGAACAAACTGACAGAAGGAATAGAAATTGATCAGCTGGTTCAAGACACTCACCATTCCAAAAGTGAGGTTTTAAAATATTGGCATGCTAACTCTGAAATTCATATGGAAGGTAGAAACCAAATCAAAACCAAAAAACAGAAGAGTTGACAATTTTGAAAGAAAAATGTGTAAAGTTTGAAAACTTGTTTTTAGGTTAGAATTTTACTACATAGTTACAATAATCAGGACGGTGTTATGTTGACACAAGAATAGAGAAATAAATACATCAAGTGAAAGAAAGAAGGAGTACAGAAGTATACCTACTCACATTTGAGCAATGGTTTTCAATGAAAGTCCCAAGTCTGTTCAATAAGAAAAACGGTTATTGATAACTAGTGTCCCCAAGCTGAATATCCAGCTGGGAACAACAGTGGGTCACTGGTCTCACCTTATATCACTTATAAAAACCAGCTTCAAACATATCATATATGTAAAATCAGCAGTTACAATTATAAAATTCTGAGAGAGACCTGCAAGATGGCTTAGCAGGTAAAGGTACTTGCTACCAAGTCTGATAACTTAAGTTCAATCCCTGAAACCCTTGTGATAGAGAGAACTGACTTCAGCAATTGTCCTCTGACCTCCACACATGAGCCATGGCATGTGCACACACTCAAACTTACACACACACACACACACACACACACACACACACACACACACATTTTGCACAGATAATAAATATCAAAAGAGTATGAATCTATAAGAACTGGTAGGATCAAATCTTTATGACCTTCAGGTAAGAAAAGATTATTCAGATAAAACATAACAAGTGTAACTACAAAAGAAAAACTAGACTTCATTAAAACTTTAAAAAAATCTTGTTTTTGAAAAATGGTATTTAAAAATTAAAGTTGGGTGTAGTGATGCATGCATGTAATTTCAGCATTTGAGGGGGGAAGGAAGTAGGGGAACAAAGGTTCAAGGTTAGCCTGGACTACATAGTAAGATTCTGAAATGGAAAAGTAAGAAACAGACCTGTGTATTTTGTAGACCTAGGCTATTCGAAATAATTAAATATATATATATATATATATATATATATATATATATATATATATATATATATATATATGTACTGTGGTTCAATGAAAAGAACACAAAAATGAGTAAAAACTAAACAAAAATATAGGCGCTTTTATCAAAGAACAAACACATGAAATAATATCGGTCTTGTTGATCATCATCCTTAGTAATTAGGTTAATACAAATCAAAACTAAAATGAAATATTGCCATGTGCCCAGGTAGAAGGCAAAGAAAGTTAATGAGAGAATGGACCATCTCTCACACAGTGCGGGTAGCAATGCAAAAGGATACAAATGTGTTGGAAAATAGTCAAGTAGCCTTGATTATGCTGTGACACACAACTATAGGAACCACTGATTCTGTCCCAATGTGTGTCCACAAAGGACCTGTCCAAGAATGCTTTTTAGCAGTTTTATCCATAATGACCCCATATTGGAAACAATCCAATGTCAACATACAGTGACTAAGAAAACCATTTGTGGTATATTTAATATAATGTTGTACAACTCAATAACACAAAGGAACACATTTTGGATTTAGGTAGCATGATCATTTTGAAACCATGTTGGGTAAGGAAGTTAAACAAAATGAAGTGTGGACCACATGATTCCATTCATATGAAATGGTAAAATGATAGATACAA
The DNA here is from genome assembly GCA_023101885.1 of Typhlomys cinereus. Taxonomy (NCBI): domain Eukaryota; kingdom Metazoa; phylum Chordata; class Mammalia; order Rodentia; family Platacanthomyidae; genus Typhlomys; species Typhlomys cinereus. Next base: position 478,248 of record JALPQD010000719.1, read on the forward strand.
TATGTAGTCACAAAACAACTCAGTGGACTAAATGGTGACTGACTTTAAAAAGAATACAGTGGGGATTGTTTATAATCACGATAGTGATAATGATTACAAAGGTATGCACCCTATTCAAAGCCGTATACCAAACATGGATGCAATGGAAATTCGAGCTGACTAAAACATAACGTGAATCAATGGATTTCGCTAAAAACAAACAAGCTTTGGGATATGTTATGCACTAATGACCAACATATTTAGAAACAGCTCTAAGGATCAAGCAACTTGAGGTTTATATTTCCTTGTGTTACTCCGTTCAGATTTTAGGTTCCTGCTAGGAAGGGTCTGAGTAACGAAGTCTTGATTTGGTGTCCACCTCTGGATGGGGCCTGAGTAACTGACAATAGTACTTGTGGCAGAGGAGATCTGTCAAAGACAAATGGAGGCAGGAGGACACCAGCAATAATGTCTAGTTAACCAGTCAGTCAGTCAGTCAGTCAGTCAGTCAGTCAGTCAGTCAGTCAGTCAACTAAGCAACCAACCAACCAGTCAGCCAAGCAAGCAAGCAGCAAGAAGACATACAGCCAAATAATTAGATAGTTAGATGGGCAACAGATAAATGGCCCCTATGGACTAGAAAATATTATGCTGAGTTAACTCAGGTCCAGAAAGATGAATGGCACATATTCTCTTTTATATATGGATCATAGGTTCAAATTTTTAGAACTGTGTGTTTAAATTGGAGAATCTGAAGAAATCAGGAAGCTACAAAAGGCCTGTAAAGTTAGGATGAAGTGGAGGTCTCAAAGGAGGAGAGTAGAGGGCACCAGGGCTTAAAGTTTTAGTCAGGATGGGAGCAAGATATTGAGAGAGGAAGTAGGTAGATAGTGAGTTAGTTACAAAAACTAAGGATGTATGAAGAAAAACTTGGTGGAAACCCATTCCTTTGTAAGCTAATTTAAAAAATGATTTAAAACGGATTTTGAATGAAAACACCATGTGTGGGTGGACAGTGTTGCTTATGAGTTGTTGTTGCTTAGGAAGCTCCAGAGGTACCTAGAACAACAAATGGCATCACACTTGATCTTGGATGGCCCATAATCAGATGCCAAGACTTGATTGTTGAAGACACCACACATTTGGTTGCAGGATGTCTCAGTCTCAGGTTTTTTGTTGCTGTGATGAATACATGACCTACACAATTTAGGGAACAAGAGGTTTATTATTCTAACATATAATTCTGTAGATTGCAGCCCATTATAATGTCAGGAGAGGTCGTGAGAGCATCAGCAGCCAAAGGAGCTGGCCATACCATATCCACAGGAAAAACAGAGGAGGGAATCCTTTCTATCTTGCCACTCTGCCAACGGGTCCATCAATTAGATAATTCTTACAGGCTTGCTTGGAGGTCTGCCTTAGCTAAGTAATTCTTCACAGGTGTTCCTTAAATGCTCATCTCACAGTTGTCAAGTCTCCGTCTAAAGCTAACAGCCACACAGGACAGAGAGACATCATGCAGAATTGACAGGGAAGCTTCCTCTCTGCTGGATAGCTTCTCTAGCACTCAAAGGGGCTAACCCGACTGCTAGGTTAGAAAAGACATAATTTGTCTTACCTAGTGTTGAAAGCTGAATGCTATAAAGGATAGACTTCCTGGTGCAGTAGTGGCATGACTAGTATTGGGGAAGAGCTATGAAGTTTAGTCTCAAATGTCAACCTGAAGCCTGGGGAGTAGACCTGCTGGCAAGGTGTAGGAAATTGTCTCGATTTTTTTAATGGGGAAAAGCCAGCTCATAGTGGGGTGGTAGTTAGCTACATGTACCAACTTGACAGGTGAAGGCTTGAGCTCTAACTACATATGTAAAGAATTAGTAGTTGAGTTAAATTCCTGAGCAAGCCTGCAGATAATTGTCTAATTGATGAAAGGAGACCCAGCCCAGGGCAAGTGTGACTTCTCCTTGGGCAGGTGGCTAAGATGGCGGATGCCGATTCGAGGAGTCGGCATTCTTTAGTGCACTGGGACAAGCATACTGTCTGGCAAGGAAAGGAAAGATTCCCCCTCTGTCAGCGATAGATATGGTGTGGCCAGTTCCCTCAGCTCCTGGTGTTGGTGTGGACTCTCCTTCCAAGCTGGACAATTGTTGGTCGGAACAAAATCCCTGTTCCCATAGCCCACTTGGTCATGAATTTATCAGCCACGTGCAGACTAATGGTGACAGCGGGCAATACCAATCTTTGGACAAGTAGATAAAGATGGAGAGCTCTAGTTGGGCAGGCAGGCAGACGAGTACACAGCAGTGGTCCTTGCCCTCTGCTCTTGCTGTCAATTTAATGCATGACCAGTTTCCCGGGCTCCTGCTCATATAACTCTCTTGCCATGATAGACTGTAAGCTGGAACTGTGGCTGGAATAAAACCCCTTGTTCCCTTAGGTGGTTTGGGTCCTGTATTTATTACAGCAATGAGTTATGAAACTAAAACAGTAACCAACTGACTTCTGATTAAATCCGAGGCCTATTCCACAAGAGGGAATTCATGCCTAGTAATGCAAATCTAATCAAAAGCCCATGGCTGAGGAGGGTGTGTGTCCTAGAGGAGAACCTACTACTGTTATTTCGTTAATAACATGTGTTGTCAAACTGCCTTATAAATACTGATGTTTATACCCATATATTATTCTTGCTCTCAGTTCTGGTTGGAGAAACTTTTTTTTCTGAAGTAGTCAATGCAGAGACTTATAAATGGTTAATGTGCTAAGAATAATGTGCTAAGAAATAGCTGTTGGATGCTCAAACCTACATGAGACATATCAACCATTCCACTCCAAGGTTCATGGAATATTGTGGAAGAGACAGTTAAAAGAATATAAGAGGCAGAAGACCAGGAGGAGTGTAGTTACTATCTTCAGGATATGGCGAGACCGTAGCACTTAGGTATTTGAAGTAGCTTTGTCTACCTATACAAGACCTTTGCACAATCCAGCTGGTCAACATGCTAGCGTGGATGAGGGAGGGTCTTACAAGGCTCCACCTCTTGCTATTGATAGTTGATGGTGCAAAAAGACGTGTGGGAGGGGTTGTGTCCACACATACTAATTTTTGTTCAAACAATGAATCTATCTCGCTACCAAGTTGCTGAGCATAATTTGGAGTACGGATAATGTGAGGTCTGGATTATCTGCTAAGAAGTGTAATTAAACGGGCACTTAGGAGCGCTTGAGGTTTCTTTCGAGAGTTCCTCTATCTGGCAGGACAGGACTATCCAGTGTGAGTGTAGAGCACGACCTGGTTTTGTTTCTGTTTGAGGGTGTGGATAATTAAGCAACTTCCTGGCGACTAGAGAGGTTCGCATCTTCTGTGTGGTTGGGACCTGGGGGAGTTCTTTCTTCTGGAGGAGGCAGGTAGGTAGAAGACCAGGTTCCTTCCGGTGATGGGAAGGTAGCATCCTTGGGTCTCCCGGGGCCTCTCCACCCGTCAGCAGAGGGAGCCATTCTCCAAGAAATCAGGCAGGTTTCGCAGAGGACCCTGGCCCTGATTTTCTTGGCATCCCTGGGGTAGTTCCTCCGCCCCGCCTCTATGGAGCAGGCTCTCAACCTCCACCTCGGGTCCCCTCCTGCCCCCACCTTCTCTGCCACTTAGCTGCTGCTTTTTTTCGCACGCACGCCCGGGCTGGGTCACTCATCCCTTCTCTGATCCACTTTTGCGCTCTCTTCCCTTAGCAACCCTGGGGACGCGCCGCCTACAGCAGTTGGCTGCTGCTCGCGTGCTGGCCATGCCCCCCAAAACCCCACAAAGGGTCTAGATCATCTCCTGGTCACTTTGATGGAGAGTTCACACCGGATCTTGGTCCAGATGCAAATGGGGACCACACTCTGCTGCCGTTTCTTTCAATCCCAGTGGTGACCTCCAAGTTTGCCAACTTGGTGACCGGACCATTCGCGGGGTCATTCCCAGGCAGTGGAAACTGTTCGGGAAAGAGGGATTGAGATCGGGGTGCAGAATTCCAGCCAGAAGGGTCTTGCGGGTTGCAGAAACTCTGTGAGAAGCGCCAAGGGACACCCCCACTCCCTTCCCAGCGGACACTGCCCCACGGGCGGCAGCTGCACTGGCGGCAACTGCTCGCATCCCTGTCCGGCTCCGGTTACTGCCTTCCTCCTCCAGCATCTCGCACCAGACAGGGAAAACATTCAAGTTTGCAGCAAGGACTTCCCTGTCCGCGGAACTGGAGCTCTGGAAATATTTTGCGACCTGCTCCTTTCCTGCGTTTCCATCTCGGAGCCTAAAACAAGACTTGTGTCTGGGGCTCCCTTGCGAAGCCAGCTGAACTGTGGGAACAGGTTTGAATTTCCGCTGGCGTTGGGAGAAACCCGGGGAGCAAAAGGTTGCTCTGAGAATCTCCAGCTCTCCGGACCTGGGTAAGAGTTGGGCAAACAACTCTGGAGGCCATTGGACTGGGAGGAAGTTGGGAGCTTTCTTGGGACCCAGGGCACTTTTCTGGGTTCAGTGTGAGGTGGGGTGGGATGAGATGTTATTGTTTACTTTTGGTTTTGATACCTGGATGGTGGGTTGAGAAGCCATATTCGGTATGCATTTTGTTTTGCCTGTTTTCCACCTTCATGTCGTTTTGCCGATGTTGGAGGTGTTGATGTGACCTAGCTTAACATAGGAGATTCGGGGGTGGGAGAAGAGTATAATCCAAGAATGAAAAGCAGCTTCCCATCTCTGGGCTCTCGACTTGTTTCTTAAACTTTTCCTTCTTTGCTACTTGATATTCAGATCATGCACTTCCCACAAGCACCCACATTTTTCAGGGGTGAGTGAAAGTTTGGGATTTTATCAGCTACCACGAGCCATTATTGCTATGCTTGTTAGTGATGGTTGTGGTGTGTCGAGGCAGAGAGAGATGCTTCCTGGTTTTTGCTGACTTTTGCCAAACAAAAAGACCTTCATCTCTTATGGATGAAAAGACTGGGCCAAATGACATTATCCAGAAATACAATCGTCCTGACAGAGTGCTCCAAGGGATCAGGATTCAGGGTGGTTTTTGTTTTTGCCACTAAGTCAACAAATCTTCCTGATAAACTCCTGGTGCTCAAAGATCTGGCTGGTTTTCCACTCCGCTACTTTGCAGTTGTATAGCTGTGTTTTGCTGTTGACCTCTGTGTGCACATCTATAAAATCAGAACGGTAATAGTGCTCAGTATAGAGAGTTTTTTTTTTATTATTAAGGACTTATGGAGCTAACGACCAGGAAGCTTTAACAAGCCTGACACAAAGTAGATATTATTATAATTTCATTACCAGGCTAGCATTGACTGTTGTGTTGTTTTTTTTTTTTATCACTTTTTAAAGTAAGCTGATAGTTTTAGCTACTATTCTGAAGGGCTATGCTTATTTGGAAGCTTTGCGACCACCTAGGTAGATAGGACATGATGGTTTGCTCCACTCTGTTATGGTGTGATTTTTTTTTTTAAATTGTGCTTCTGTTGGGGTACTTTCAGGGGAAGGAAGGGACATGTGTTGGGCTGGGATTTCAAGACTGGGTTATGATTGGACCTGAAAGGGTGCATGGAACAGGTTGGTGGAACAACTACAGTTAGTTACTTAGAAACTTTTTGAACGCATATGGTTTCTTTATCCTAGTTTTTGAAGGTCAATTTGCACAGATATGGTTCCTTTATCCTAATTTTTGAAGGTCAGTTATTCATCAATAAACTTTGTTAAGCGTCTATCATATTTTGAGTACTGTTCTGGGTTTCATATTGAATATTTTGTTTCATTTGAAAAATGAGTACATAAAAATAGCTGCTTTATATTCCCCCTTCATCATTTCAACTATATTAGGACTTCATTCATGAGGTATTACTTCTATATGAAGCACTTTTAGCCTGAAATTTCACCCCACAAATTGTGAATATTATGAGAATTTCAATAAAATATTCAGTATGACTCAAGCAAGTTGCCGCTTCATATAGATATGTTTTATGGTGTGTGAGTTTGTGTTAGGAGGTGGGGAAAGAGCTGAGTAATCTTTCGTTTTCTTTCTAGCTCTAAAATCCTTAAAGTAGTTGCCTTATGCCATTGGTGGCTGTTTTGTACCCCCAAGGTTTTCTTTTAATATTTCTTTTTAAGTATGTGAATTATGAAATTTCCATGTTTGCAGGGTAATTTCCAACAGGGATGGTAAATAAAAATGGGAAAGCATCTCATTCAGCTTTCATTCCATCAGCTGTTTTCAAACTTGGCAGGACTAGTTTAAAGATATTAGATTTAACTATGAGCAGTTACCAATGCTTGGTCAGTATTTGAAATCTGAACACATGGCAGTTTTATATAGTTGAGCCAAATATAAGCCTTGCCTCACTCCACTTTGATTCAGATGCAGTAAGTCTTGGGAGAGGTTGTGCAATTCCACAGTCTCCCCTAAAGTGGTTCTGACATGCTTAATTCACAGCAGCAGATTGGTCTTTTTCATGACTGTCTGCTTTGTCTGATGGTGTCTTTAAAAAAATCTGAGCATGTCAACCATCCTCTTGGGAGACCTCTGGAAGGTGGCCATCAGAGACACCTTGCTGAACGTACAGATCAAGTTCTTCATCCCAGATGTAGGGGGTTCAGAAATCTGTATTCTGATTAGCTTCCTAGGTGAATGTGGTAAAGTGACCTCACATCATGTTTACAGAAGCACTGTCACTTCAGCACAAAGCCCAGCCAACCCCTTCTCTGTGATGGACGAGATCACTTTTGTTCAGTCTCCTCTGTGTGTCTCAGTGGTCCTGTTCCCCAGCCCCCCAATCTCTACTGATCTCCATCTTATTACTATTTCCTAAATACCTGAGCCCCTTCATTCCACCATGATCTATCTGGAGTTCCTCCTGCTGGAAATGTCTTTGTCTCTCTTTCCTGTTTAACCAGCGATCAACTACCTGTTTACCTTTAAGACATAGTTCAAAATCAGACTTTCCCCCAGGGCTTTTCCTGATTCACATAAACTTTTTGATATGTCATGTGAGGTACCATTCTTTGTAATTAGCTTTTATGTGGCATTTACCATGTTATCTGAATGTTATTCTTAGCAAATTGGTAAATTCACGATTCATTATTGAAAGGCCTTACCAAGTGATTGGCACATAGCTACATGAGTAATGTCCAAGGCATATAAGAGAAAACCGAATGAGTAAATGACAGGGACAGTTTCTTAACATATAAAGTGTTGAGGACAATTCCTAGATATCTTTAAGAGTGGTGAAGACAGCACAGAATTTGCTATTTTCTTAGACATATATGAAGTTAATAATTCATGGCAGAGCAAAGACATGATAGACCATCCTGAGTAGTTTACAAAACACCCAATACATTGACTTTATGGTACATAGTTCATGTTATAGGCAGCTGCTATGTATGGTAAAGAGCTGCATTTACACTGAGGATGGTTTTGGTTTTAAGTAACAATGTCCAGGCACTGGCGGGGAAAGACCAGCAGCAATAAACAAGACCACCTTTTTTACCTCATGCTTTTCAGTTCTTGAAACACTTGCATGTGATCAGAAGCATGGCATTGATTGGACATCATTCATACTTCCCCACAAAGATGCATTCCTGCATCCTAGTCAAAAGCCTATGTGATGATGGATGATGGTCTTAGAAGACAAAAATTTCTCTAAATTAAAATCTAGTCATTCAGACAAAGGAGCCAATATACTCTTTACATTTCCTTTAAGTTGATTATTTGCTCCTCATTTGAACATATGTTAACCTGTTCAAGAAATGTCTGAGTCGGACTTAAGATGTGTCATTTTTGATGTCTAATAAGCTTCCATTTGTTCACATGTTAAATGTATGACAAAAATAGTTCTTGTAATTATCATTAGGCTTTTGTTAGAATGAAATATGCAAGAACACTTCAATAAGTGGATGATTTCTCTCCAGAGGAATGACAGAGATGAAGCTGTTGTAGAAGTTGCACTGTAGCTCATGGGCATGTAGCTCATAAAGCAGACATGAAGAAATCCCCAAGCTTGGGCAGAGGGATAGCACCATCTGAGTGCAGCATCAATACCCAAGACAATCGTGCAAGAAATGCTAATGCTGATGGCTTCTCCAGGGTGTGAACCCAATGCATGCTTTCCAAACGTCTAGTTTTGGGAATGAGCATAAAATTCATTGAGTCCTGTTGATTTTTCTTCCTCAATTCTGTTTTGTACATGAATGTTTGCTGTTCTGATCTAGTCTGAGTCTTTATCACTTGCTGCCTGCCTGTCAGCACACCGTTTAATTAGCTCTAAATTGCCTCATTTATTCCTTCACCCGTTCTTTCCATCTGAGTTCCTAAATTTTACATATATCTCTTCTCCCTATTTTTTCACCGTACTCATTCTTACTATTTTTAAAGATAATTCTTGTACAGGACTAATTTAGGGAACCTGATAAGACGGTTTCTCGTGCTAAGTAGAAAAATAAAAGATCCAAACCAAAGTTATTTTACTTTATAGGACTTTATTTATAGAACGGCAAGTCACCATGTGGATGTTCTGTGGTGATAAATACTGTGCTATTAGCCAGTCTGGAAGTGTGGATGTGTTAATATGTCCTGTAATTATCACCAATCATTTCCATTGATTCAATTTCTAGTGATTTATTCTCTTAGATAAAAAAAACCATGTAAAGCATTCTAAGCGCCTTAATTTTCTACTCAGAGGGCAATAAATTGTGCCCCTCCCTACTCCTTAGACAAGGAAAATAGAATTTCAGTATAGAAAGCCTCATCTTGCTTGGCACATGTGGAGGATATTAGCATCTGTTAAAATCATCTGATCTTTGGAAGTAAGAAGGCCCCACTGTAGGGACGAACAAGTGTCTTGTTATTAATATCATGTCCAACCCAGATAAGCTTCACAGATTTGACTTGCCCTAAAACACAGCTGCAGGTTATAGTTCCTAGAGTGGATCTTGTAAATATCTTGTAAATACCCATGTTTGTCTCTTTTTTTCCCCAGACAGGGTCTCATATAGTTTAGGCTGGTCTCAAGCCGTGTAGCCAAGGATGAGTCTGAACATTTGATCTTCCTACATCCATCCCCCAACCCCTGCAAATGCTGGGGTCATGATCATGTGCTAGCATGCTGGTTTATGCGTCACTGAGAATCACATCTAAGATCTCATGTATGCTGCACAAACACTATTAGCTGAGCTACATCCTCAGCTCTCATGCTCTGGGGGTCCTGGAAGTTGAAGTCATAGCTAAGGATACATTCTTCCACTGAACTGTACATGTCAGAATTTAAAAAAAAGATAGTTGATGGAAATAGAAAATCAAAATACACACATTTAAGTAGCTCCTCATGGAATAAAAGAGAAATATGAAATTTTTGCTTTGAACTGAGGAAATTAGTCCTTTAATCAAAATGAAAAAATTGATGTCTTAAGAAATATGCTTTTGTTTTTGAGACTGGGTTTCAGTTATATAGCTTAGACATCCTCCTGTCTTAGACTCCCATGAACTGGAATGGCAAGTGTGAGCCATCATAGCCTTTTTTTTTCAATGAAAAGCAGAGGACAATATATGACTTTGTTTTTTAAAAGCAATTGTTTAAAATTTCATTTGTGGTCTATTAGTATATTTATTAAGTGCATCCTGTGTAGCAATAAAGACTATAATTAACAAGATACAGTTCTAGCCTGGAAAAAAGATCTAGATTAAAAGCAAACACCAGGTCTGACAAGGCTGGATGTAGTAAAAGACAAGTAGGCAATTTTGAGAGTTGTTGCTAGTTCACTTCAGCAAGAAGACTGTATGTACAGATGGGAAGTGGCCTAAGAATTCCCTAAAGAAAGGATATCTTAGTTAGGGAAATGGGCTCAGCAAACACGTGGCAATGGGAGTCTGTAATTCACCAAAAGAGTGGAGCGTTAACCCTTGAGAGTCATTTTTTTGTGACAGCCATTTATGGGGTCACAGGACTGGATTCTAACCGTCCTTCTTTCTGCTAGTTACAGTAAAGGAATCCTTCAAACCAATATGCTATTATTTTATTATATTGTCCAGATGTGGGTACCCTACTGAGATTCAAATTAAATTGGCTGCAAGTCCATGTGAATGGAGAACAGTTGTTCCTTTCTGTCATGATGGGAGTTCACGGGGAAAGGGATGGGGACTGGGCTAGTATTTTCTTTAGAGTCCTTAGGATCTGGATTTAAAGTTACCCTTGATTGGTGAAAGTTTATCTTTCCACCGACGGCACTGTCTTTTCAGCATGTAACCGCCCACCCAGTCATGAGTGTCATCTGGTTTCCTGTGCTTTGCAACCTGCCACTGAATGTGCAATTTGTGTAGCTTCCTTTTAAGGCTTGGAACTATGATCTTAAAACTTAAAATATTCAACACAAGATTTGTAATACATACATATATATATATATATATATATGTATGTATGTTTGTGGAGCTGGGGATCCAACCCAAGGCATTCTGTACATTAAGCAAGCACTCTATCACTTGCTTGCTTGATTATGTGTGCGTGTGTGTGTGTGCACATGTGTGTGTGTGTGTGTTTAAAGTTTATCTTGCTATCGGGACTTACTTCTTTCGCTGAAGCTCTCAGCTTCTGTCGAGTTGTCACCCTTCGACTTGCCCTATTCTCCTCTATTCCTTATTATCCCACCTTCCAAGTTTCCAGGATCTTCCCAGCATTCATTAGGATTTTTTTTAAAAAAATTATCTGTCTGTCTGTCTGCCTGCCCGCCTGTCTATTGTGTGTGGGAGGCACTGTGTGTCCCTGTGGAAGCCCAAGGGTGACTTTGGTAATCATCCTGGATTGCTTCTATCTCTTTTTTGCTTTTCTCTGGGATTTCCCAGGCTCTGCCCACCAGGGCCCTAAAGTTTCCACCTGGTGTTTTTACATAGGGCCTGGGATCCAAACTTAGGACCTTCTGCTTGTGAGGTAGAGTCCTAATCCCTGAGCCATCTCTCCAGCCCATCCGTTAGGATTTTAAGTGTCCTTGTCTCCTTTCTGCATTCCTGGGTGACCCTATCTTAGCACCCCTTTCCTTTTACACTAAGATTTGATAACCGTGATTCAACATCGACTCTGTCAATGGCTTTCAATATGTTCCTTTGCCTCTGTTCCTATCAGACCATTAGTGAGGCTGGAAGTTGTTGAAATGTCTGTTCAGCCTGTGTTCTCAAACGTTCGAGGGCTAAAGTTATCTGCACACACAGGTGGCCCCTCTGGAGGTTGATTCAGTAGCTGTGGCGGAGCCTGGGAATGTGAATTCTCAGCAAGGATGGCTGGTAAGGTTGTTTCCAGGGTGCACTAGAATTCTTCTTTAGGGTCACAGTACTCCATTCAAATGGTATGACTTTTTTTTTTCATTTTTATTTTAGTCACAGAGAATAGCTGGTCTGTGAGAAGCTGTGCTTTTCCTTCCTACTTGGAGGGACAATGGCTGTAACACAACGCTGTTCATGTGATGACCAGAGAAAGAGGCTCTTTGTTCTGGGGTTGGCTGATGCTCCACTGGACTTTGGCTGGTGATCCAACCGAGCTTGGTAGCCCCAAGAAAACAGACACACTTGAATCAGAGAGACAAAGAAAAGGGGTCAAGGCCTTCAGCAATTAAGCTACTCCCAACAATATGTCAGAGGTGGGATTTGGGAAGGGGAAAGGAATTCTGTGGAAGCTGCTTTAATCTGCTGCTAGGAGCAGCAGACACAGTACTAGGAAAGCACAAATCTGTTGGAACTCCAAGAAGGAATTCTTTTCTACGATGTGTCATTGACTTACTCAATTGTAGCTCTTCATTATCTAAAAAAAATTTAACAGAGTTCCTGTCTGTGATAGGAACATGTCTCAGCCTTTTTCCCCAGGTTCATCAAAGACTGGGCTAAAGATGTAACTCAGTTGGCAGAGTGCTTGCTTAGCATCCTAGCATGCACAGAAATCTCGTTTGATTCCCAGTGCCACATAAGCCAGGCATGGTAGCATGTCCCTGTGGTTCTAACATGTGGGAGATGGAGGCAGGATGCCAAAACATTCAAGGTCATCCTTGGCTACATATCTAGGAGGAAGGCAGCCTGGGCTGCATAAGACCCTGTCTTGAAGAAAGCAAAGATAAAGACACCTATCTATCTGACAGCCTGCCTGAACTAAGCCCTAGGGTTTCAGAGGAAGATTTCTTACTGATGATCATTTTTATATGTAAGCATTAATAATTCCCATCCAAATTTGGATTCCAGTAGTGATCCTGAGATTGAGTTTTGCTTTGTTTTAAGTTTGAAATATAATTGTACGCACTAGAAAGGTATTGCTGTTTTGGTAATTATGATGCCAGTAGATACCACTCTCACCCTAACTTCCAAATCGGATTCCGGTTTTAGAGAGAAAGAATACAAATTTCCTGAACAGATCTAATCCTGACCTCAATAACTGAACACATTCTTTGTGTTAGAAGAAGATTCAAACTCAAAATCACAGCCTTGAAAATGTCAAAGACTTTCTGGTCAAATAACTTTAGCTGATTACTCACTTTATGAAAAAAGTATGCCATTCATTCAGACATTGCCTCTGGGTTTCTTTCAAGTGCACACTCTGGGCCTAGTTCCTGTCCATGTTTATAGGCTGTTTTGCTTTTGGTTTCACTTTTTAATTTTTTTCTTTTCAAGTGGGCATGGGATATGTTCTTGACGAAAGCAGCCTGGGGAGAAAGCCTTTGCTGGAGTTAAGGGGTTCTGGAGAGGCCATTTGTGTGGGGTATGCCAGTCAGTAGGAATCTTTTCTTTGAGATAAGAGGTTTTCTAGCTGGGAGCATGGGACTTTAAGTAGGCTGTACCCAAGAGAAGGCAATGTATGATTTGCTTGCGGTCACGTAGAGCTCCTTGTAATTAAGTCTGCACTTGCACCTTGATTATAGATTATCACTGCAAATCCATTAGCGAAAGAGACACAAGTGGGTTGCAGAGAGGCGAGTGGCTTTATTTTCAACAGCTTGCAGCTCTCTTTCTCCTTGTAGCTTGTTTATCCCTTACTAAGTGGTATTTGGTTTTGCCAGTGATACAGATGCCTTTGCAACAGAGGAGAGGAGGGGAGACTTCCCAGGTGGCCAGAGGATTGTGTTAAACATCAGCCTGATTAGTTACTTTATTTTCAATTCATTGTCATTAGGCGTGTTCTTTTGGCTCCATTTACATAAGATGGAGAGGCTTACCCACTGTGCTCCAAAGAAAGAGTAAAGTGATATTCTTGAAATTTTGTGTAGGCACAGTGTTAATTGGAAAAAAAAGGACATTGTTGTCTTTTCTCTTATTTTTGATATTCCTTTTTCTATGTTATCCATTCGTTTTGTTGTTCATATCTCATATTGATCATTTAATTTTTATGCCTTTTTTAGGCATGGGAGCCTTGGTGGATTCAAAGTTCTGTTGGTAGAGGGCTTCTAAGGTGCTGACATCCTCTTGTGCTCAGTGGATGCTGGCCATGTGGTATGTCAGCTGTTGAGAACGCACCAAGCAGCTTGGTTTTCGTTTGTGCCCTTCACTACACATGTTCCCATCGTTCCTAAAAATTAAAAGCCCCACATTTAGTGTAGAATTAAAACTCTCGACCAGTCAGTTTTAGAAATGGTCAACTCTGGGAACCCCAGCTGCCACATCATTTGGATCCTCTTGGGACCAAAAGGGTCTAGAGCTTCAAATATTCGTGGGTTCAGACTCCATAGCTGGAAGAGCCAAGGTAGAGCACAACAGGACAACATCATCATAGCTGAGAGGTCAAAGTGTCAGCAGAACCGTGTTCTATAGAATCCAAAGCCAAAGCACCCTACCAAGGTGGCCAAGTAGCAGATCCTGTCTCACAGTCTACCTTCCTCCCTTCCCAGTAATCTGCTAGGAAAAGAGCCTATGGATGGTGAGTGTTTTTTCACACCTTTAGATGACAGCTGTTTTGAATCCTAATATTGGAATGTTTCCAGTGGCATGTGACCCTATGAAAGGTATTTTTCCTTTTGTCTCTCACTCATCTCATTAGTAGGGTAGGGAGCTCAGAATAGGGACGACTATAAGGAGATATTGCAGTGAGTTCACAAATCTACATAAATAAATAAGTAAAATAGTAAATGAATAGGACTGTAAACAAAATAATAAAATGAATAGTAGTTCTCCTTCAATACATTTTTATAAGCACCCCTTGACTGTCATATGATCATCTGTACTAGGGACATGATATTAACTGAGCTAAATAAGCTTCCTCCCCTTTAAGATTTGTATTATAATATACTAATATAATTGAGCACTGACCGTTATATCCAGTGCACAAATGGAATTGAGAGCTGGAGACTTGGATGTGTTGTCATATAGAGAGGTTAGAAAGTGAATTTTGGAAATTGCATTTGAATCCTGATCATTTTGTCATTATTAGCTGCTTTGGTTCTTTTTATGTTTGGTGGGGGGAGGACCATGTTCCCTCCCGCAGAGTTGTGAAAGAGCAAACCTCTGTTTGTTAATCTGATCGATAACTACCCTAGGATGTTTCTGGGTCCATAGTCTTTGCATAAGGTCCTCAGGTTTGAGAGCTTCTTTATGTGCCACACCACACTGGGTATGAACTTGTTGAATTACTTAGCCATTCAGGCAAATAACAGAGTCTCTCTTTTTCACGAGCCACAGTCTTGATCTTAGCTGGGGCAGGAACTTCCAAGTAGTGTCTCTGACGCGTCAAGAGGCCTGGCTGAGAGGTTTGCCCTCCAGCGTTTAGAGTTAGTGAAGATGGATTGTCCATGCCGCAGACCTCAGCACATGTAGAGCCTCTCTGGAGACAGCCCCAGCTTGCATTTCGTCCCCTCCCCGCAAGCTACCTCAACGACCTGTACCGCTCTCTCTTCCTGGGGGTGGGATTGCATTGCCAGCCACCTCAGCACTTGAAGGGGAACCCGGAACACGAGGAAGAATCTACATCAGCTTTGAAAGTCTTTGTCTCTCTAGCGTGAGTCAGTTTTAGAATGTAAATTCCTTGGGTGCAGAAAATCTTCTGTTTCCCAAATGGTCCAGTGTAGTACTAAAGACTAACTTGTACCCCTCTGCTGCATCGCCAAATTTACATGTTAAAGCCCCTCATGTCGCTATGTTTGAAGATTATGCCTATGATGAAGTGATAAAGGTTAAGTGGAATCGTAAGGGAGGCTCTTAATAGGGCAGGTTCTGCCAAAGAAGAGGAAGATAATAAGCAGGCCTGTGTGGCATTCCAGAATTCAAGTAAAAAGCCAGGTGTGGTGGCTTGCGCTGGAGGCTTCAGTACCAGGAAGGCCTAACTAATGAACTCCTGATCAATGGGAGACCGTCTCAAAAAATGTGGTGGATGGCACTTGAGGAAAGGCATGGGAAGAAAACTCTGGCCTCCAAGTGCTCTCGCTCATATAAGGAAAGGAAAGAGAAACTGGCACTCTCCTTGGGCATGCTTCAAGAGGACATAATGGCAAGACAGACATCTACAAATAGGAAGGAGAAGGTCCTACCTTGAAACCAAGCTGACCGCTGCCTTGACCTTCCACTTCCAGCCTCCAGAAGAAATGAATTTCTATTCTTTAACCTACCCATACTGTGTTAATTTTGTTGTAGCAACTGTAGCAGACCAACACAGAGATCAAAAACATCCAAAGAATTTGTTTTAGTGGACCTTACACTTTAAACTTATTCAAAACTTTGGGGAACATAGCGAACTGCAGAACTAGCTCATAGTCCTAATATTTGTGTAAACGGATAGCCAAGGCTTGTCTCCTAACACACAGCAGTGTCTGACCTTGTCTCTGGTGTAGGTGTAAATGGAGAGTGAACAAAAGCTAATGAGAAACATTTACGCTCTTTGCTTTTAACTAACGATTGGTTTTGTAGTTATTCTTCCATGAACTTCAGCATCCCTCAGTGGGGAGACCATAATGGACAAGTAGCCTGCCAAGCAGTACTTCACTTGGCTAGAGAGGGGAGGTGCTTCTGGTGCTGGTAAGAAGCACTATCCTTCCAGAAGATTGGTGACTTTACCTTGTCCAGCCAAGGGTTCAAGTGCACGCAGCTCCTCACCGTAGTTCGGCCAGATGGTCTTCTTTCAGTTTGAGATGGCCAACGTGGAACAAAGGCACTTTTCTCCTGTCATAAAAGAATCAGCAAAACCAAAATTAAAAGGCTTGCAATGTGGATCTTGGCCAAGCTACCACTGAAGGGTGGGGGGAAAGTCCTAGTCTCTTTCTAGGCCGTATGCAAATAACACTTTGGAGTTTTGTTTGCGCGATCCCTGGGGGCCATCCAAAGCCTATCTGTAGCTCAGCACCCCTGCGCAGCTTAATTTTTCTAATCGTGGTCATCCTGTAAAGCTAACCCTCAGATCCATTATTCCCTGTAAGCCCAGCTGCCATTGATTGAGGTTATTATGTGGCTAGGAAGTTCGAAGGCTCCAAAGTGACCGTAGAGGTGAGCCTTTTAGAGTACTGCGCACGAGTGTAAGTGGAGCCCTCTCCCTAAAGGACCAGGTTTTCTGAACGTCTCAGGCCATAACTCCTTCCAGTCTGCGAGGATTTTAAGCATCTTGAACAACTCCTGGCTGGAGCATTTGGAAAAATGCTTTTTGTTTCTTGGGCTGGGCTTGCTGTTCGTAAAAACAAGTCCACACAATTGGGGTGGCGATGGCGTGTGCGTCCACTCACTGGCCCTGAAGGAAACCTTGGCATTTTTATGAGCCAGTGGATGACCCTGCCTACTCTGTTTTTCTCCTAATGGAAAATTATGGCAACCAAGACCTGTCAGCAGGTCTTGAGAACAAAATCTTAGAGAATAAAGACCTGTGGGAGTAAGGTGAGTTTTGGGGATGAATTCTGGGAACCAGCTCTTTAAAACACAAGCAGCTCCCCTGCGCTTCTGGTCCTGGTAGGGCGGAGCCTGTGATTCCCGGGGCAGAAGGAGGTGGAGGCGGCCATGGTGGTTCGCGAATTTGTCCGTGGTTCTACACACACACACACACACACACACACACATACACATACGCGCACGCACATACACACGCACATGCGCAGTTGAATAAAAAAAAAAAAAAAAAAAAAAAAAAACAACACAAGCAGCTCCCCAAAGTCAGTTAGTTGTTGGATCCGTCAGCAAGCACAGCTTCCTGAGAAGAAAACTCTAGGGGTGTATATGGGGAAACCGTGTAGCTTTATCCTTGGCATATGTTAGATAGATACGTAGGTGTCAACTTGGGGAAACTGTGTAGCTTTATCTTTGGCATCTGTTAGATCCATAGGTAGGTATCAACTTGACAATTGAAGGCTAAGCTCTGGGCACATCTATTAAATATTGGTAGTTAAGGCAAATCCTGAGTAAGTTGTTAAGGAGATTGTTTGATCCTGCCTTTACTGGTTGAGGACTAATCCCTGGAAAATGGGGAGAGCTGGACCAGTAAGTTGGTACTATTCAGCATACTTTGGACAGTCTTACTGTCTGACAAGTGAAGTTTGTCCCTCTCTCAGCAATCTCTGGGGATATGGTAGAACCAGTTCCTTTTGTTTCTGGTGTTGATATGAGCTCCCCTGCCAAGCTAGACTAGGAATTGCAACTGAAAATTCTAAGAAAGAATACAACCCTATTATTCCCCAAAGCTCTTTGGTCATGAATTTATCGACAACATGCAGGTAACTTGCAAAAGAATTTTCTCTCAAACATGATGAGGTAAGTCGACTTTACTGACTGGCTCAAGTCATCTGTGTCCAAGAGGACATGGCTGTGCACAGTGACTATGTGATGCATTCGGTCAAACCAAGCAGTGGTTGGCAGCTGAACCACTGTGGGGGGAGTGAAGTTGCTTGCCTCTGGCTGACACTGGAGCTTCAACAGAAGCTTCAACAAGAAACCTACAGGAAGAAGGCCAAGGTCAGCAAAGCCCCCCAAGCCACCCAGGAGGGACTTTTTTTTTTTTTTTTTAGCACATTTTGCTCCATTGACCAGTGCAAGTTTCACCTTGGGTGAACTAGATAGTGAGTTGGGGAGGAGAGGATAATGGAGTCACCTCAGTTTGCAAATGCCAGCATTACTCATGAGCTGCCCACTTGAGAATTGCATCAGTTTGAGGTAATGTTTTCATTTTCTAATACCGGGTCAGCGTAAGGCACTGAGCACTCCCTGCAGATGGGAGGTTGACGTCACCAAGCCATTAAGATGCTTGTTTTACTTAATTTGGGCATGGCTTTGAATGAAACAAGAAAGGGCTTCCAGGATAAGGGAGCACGGGCTTCCTCTCAGCTCAGCTGGACAGCCTGGCACGGACAAAGAACACTGCAGGAGTCCAGTGGTAGCCAGCTTTGAGTCTCATTTCCATTTCAGCGATAAGATAGCTCTACTCTGCTCCAATGGGGAGCCCCTGGGACTGTGTCAGAACTCTGAGGTGCAGCAAATGGGCCGTGGGAAGATGTCAAGCAGCACTTCCTGCCCTTGAGCCAGGGCACTGGTGAGGAGCCCATAGACCTGGTCACCCAATGGAGTAGTGTCAAGAGGGGCTTTGCTGAGCCCCCTCCTGTACCTTTGTGCTTAGCAAAGCTGAGATGAGCTACAATAACTATTTTTCTAGAAGCTCCTTCTACTATATTGCTTCATGGTTAATCCAAACCAGGTCTGTTGAGCCCTGGTGAAGTAGGCCTTTCCCAGCGTCTCAAAACTGAGCTCGTGACACAGCAATCTCAAGGCTCTTGTCCATATGTCACATAATCTCTTCTGCTTGACCATGATGGGTCTTGAGGAAAACAAATAGAAATAAAAATCATATTCTCTCTTTTACGCATTTGCATCCTGTGGTGGATAGCTACTGATGTCACTCTAGTAGTTAAAAACTTTAGATCTGGGCATATTTGTAACGAATTAGTAGTTAAACCCTAAGCAAGCCTGCAGGAGATTGTCTAATGGAAGGGGAAAACTCAGCCTTTGGTGGGCGGAACCACTCTCTGGGCAGATGAATAAAATGGAGGGAGTTGGTTAAAGAAGTTAGTGTTCTTTGGCATACTTGGACAGATGTGCTATCTAGCAAGTGAGTTTGCTCCCTCTCAGCAGTTCTGTGGACATGGTGTGGCCAGTTCCCTCAGCTCCTAATATTGATGTGGACTCTCCTGCCAAACTGGATGCAGAGCTATAACTGGACATCCTGTAAGCCTGAACAAACCACTGTTCCCTCATAAGCCATTTGGTCTTGCATTTATCGGCAACAATGGAAAGAAATGGTGACACACACTATTTTTTAGTGGTTTTTGAAGATTTCCATAAAGCTTAGTATCTACTTCTATAGCTGCAAAAACCCTGCCATGGTAGCGTCAGGTGATGATACCAAGCTTCAGTTCCAGGGTGCAGTGTGCAAAGCCCGCTAAGCAGTGTGCAAAGCCCACTGAGCCCAGTAAGCAGCCCAGGCTTCCCTAAGCCATGCCACATGCCGTGACCTGAACAGACCCTCAGGAAAACAGAAGTCTTGCTGTCTCTGCACGGAGCAGTTGCTCTCTGTCCCTGCCGCAGCTGTGCCCCGCTTTGTTGGAAAGAGCAGCAGGAATTATCATTTAAACTCCTTTCTCCCTGTAGGTATTACAACTGGAACAACTGGTCTGTGGGAGTACCTTCCAGAAGCTTAGGCTGGGCCATCTTGGCTCAGGGAGCACTGTTCTATGCAAGCCTAACTTGATTAGCAGCTACCACAGAGGAGAATCTGAGACCTGAAAGCTACTTTGTTTTGACCCAGAAAGACTAAGCAAAGGAGTTAAGAAGCGAAGGAAGCCAAGTTCCTTTGGAACCTCCAATTCCATAGCATTTTCCGGAGAAAGTAAAAAGGGAAACAGGCTCAGGATTCCTAAGACCTTCCAAGTACAACAACAAAGTCAAAGCCAGAATTCAGGCAGGCAGCTGGAAGGCCAATGCTGGCTCTGTGGCTTCCAAACTGAATACCCCTTTGGTTTCCATTTGCCTAGAGTGAAACGGCCTTTGAGTGTCCGGGGCTGGGTTCACTGAGTACAGAGCTCTACAGCAGAAGAGAAGCCATATTCTAGAGGAGAGTCTGAGTGGACTGGCGGGCCCTTTGAAGACTGCTTTGCTTTCTGTCCTTCCGTTCTCAGGTGGATCACCATTCCATGTGTGAGCCGTGAGAGATTGCCCGGACATCTGTTTTAATTATGCAGATGGACAGCAAAAAGAAGGAAGCAAAGAGTGTCCAACTTTTGGGAGGACATCTGGTATTCCTTGAAGCTGAGCTTGCCTTTTTTAAATTTTACTTTAGTGTGTGTGTGTGTGTGTGTGTGTGTGTGTGTGTGTGTACGCATGCACACACACATGTGTATTTTGCATTTGTGCTGTGGTGTACACAAGAAGGCAGCTGAGTATGTGCACCAGTGGAGGCCCAAGAGAGACACCAGGAACCACAGTGGATTATGCTACCTCTTTACTGCTTTACTCTGGGGTTTCGGGGCTCTGCCTTCCAAGGCAGGAATTGCGAGCCAGCACCATATCTACCTGGCATTTTCTTCCTGGGATCTGGGACCCAAATTCAGATCCTTTTACTTGTGAGGCAAAGGCTTTAGCCCCTGAACCATCTCCCTAGCTCCTGAGCTTGCTTTTAGACATATGCCATAACATTCACCAGTTTCAAATGTGTGGTTCTGTGACATTTTAAGAACCTTCACATTATTGTGGAACTATCAATACCATCTATCTTCAGAATTCTCTGCCTGTTCCTCAAATGAAACCCTGTACATTAAACAGCATCTCCCCTTTTCCCTCTTACCAGCCCTAGAAAGTCGCCATTCTATTTTCTCTGTGCCCAACTGCTGCCGGCGCTCGCTGTGTAATCACATATAACTGTGTCCTTCTGTTACTCTGGTGCTTCCGCGTTACCTCAAGGTCCATCCGTTATTAGCATATGCTGGAGCTTCCTTCCTTTTCAAGACTAAGTAACATTCTATTGTCTGCAAATACCACATTTTACTCATCTATTCATGGACATGTGTTCTCTTTTCATGCTTTGAGTGCATGTCACGCTGTGCCAGCATGAAATAAAACTCTTCCTGAAGAAAGTCTCGGCTGTCTCCTGCTTCTGCACAAAGACATCGCCAACATTGCGAGTACAGGGGCTACGGGACTGACCAACAGGTTAGCTTTTGCTTTCTATTTTGAGATGGGGTTTATCTGTAACGGCTCAGGCTAGACTCAAACTCCTGGACTCAACGGACTGTCCTTTCTCAGCCTTTCCGGTCTCTGGGTCTATAGACAGAGGCTCAACATGATAATTATCTTTTGATATTCACAAATAATTCTTTTTAAAATGACATAAATTAGGTGCATGCTTCAGGTTTATGGAAGTGGAATTAATAAGGTTGGATCTATTCGAAGTATATATAAGGTGATGATTCCATGCATATTATCTATAGTGAAATGACTGTGACAATCAAGTCAATTAGCACACTGCACACCCTCACATAGATGTCTTTTCTCTTTTTTGTGAGAATGCTTCTGTGTACTCTCTTAGCGAGCTGCAAGTGTATGTATTGTGCTGATCACTATAGACATGGTCCTGCACCTTATATCTTAGAACTTATGTGCAAACTCACACTCTTTCCCTGACCCATTCCCTGACCCCAACCCTGGCAGCCACCTTATAAACAACAACACTGGCTTGAATTCCACACGACAGAGAAGAGAGAGTTGTAAGGATTGGAGCTTTGATTTCATGTTGCTGCTTTGGTTTTGAAAACTGTACCTGATAAGGAAGTAAAACACAGAAAGCAGTAGAAAATGTTACGTAATAATCCACATGTGCGTGACATTTCTCAACAACGCAATGCTATCTGGTACTATAAATCCTGAGAAGAGGCAACTGTCTGAGTTACTTGCTCATTTTAAAATTAGTTCTATTTGATGAGTTATATATTTTATATAATCCATTGAGTCACGGAGTTTGAGTGTAGCCTGAGCTGTCTTAGATAAACCTATCTCAAGATAGAAACACCAGTTGTGTCTCACACATACGGGTCACGAATATTTCTCCTACTTGGAGTCTTTAGTGTACATTTTTTTAATTGTGATGAAGTCGTGTTTACTTCTGTTTCTTTTCTTACCTGTGTTGCTTGTCCGAGAGACCATTTGCTTTTGGCATCTGTATGGTACAGCTCTTTTCTCTTTCCAGCACAAAAACCACAGCTTGTGAAAACTTCTTTGGAACGAGTTTTGCCTTGAGATGGTGCTTTTTCACTTGTTTGGAGAACATACTTTATTATTTAAGAATTTTGTTTCACCAAGTGAAACCTCCTCTTTTCTCAAGGGGATCCCCAAGGCTCATTCGTGGAAAAAGGAGCAAGAGTGAGAATACTTGGTTTGAAAACAGCCTCAATCATTTATAAAGGCAGAGGAGAGGAAGAGCAGATTTCGAGAAATTGGGGATATTGCGGGGGTGAGGGAGGTACCCTTCAGATCTTGCAACCAAATTAGACTGCTGTTTGTCTGAGAAGGTGGAGGTCCACTTCTGAAAGCCCCCTTCTCACAGTGGGCTGGGAAGATTGTAGAAAAGCTGCAAGCTTTCAGGGCAGCACATGGGCTCCATCCTCCAATCAGATCCCATCTTCCAATCAGAAACCTCCTTCCATATCTGAAGCTCATCCCAGCATATGGGCAATAACTTGTAGATATTGTTTTTAGTTATACTTAATGTTAGGAAGATGATTTTAATTAGAAAACCTTTTCCCTGTTTGCTGATTTCTCATACTTTATTTATTATTTCTAAATTTTCTTTCGAGGTACAAAAATCATCATCCGTAGAAGCAATTCGCCCTGAACACCATAGATATTGCTTGTGATTGAAAAAAAAAAAAGAGGGGGGGGGAGTTGGGGCGATGGCTCAGTGATTAAAGTGCTTGCTATGCAGACAAAAGGATTGGATTTCTGATCTCTAGATCTCATGTAAATCAAATGCCAGGTGGGTGTGGTGGTCCCAGAAGGAATCCCCAGAGCAGGCCAGACTATCCTTGGTGATGAGCTCTGCATTTAATTAGAGACACTGTCCACCCAAAAAAATGAGGAGGGAGAGCAATCAAGGATGAGCCCCAATATCAATCTCAGGTCTACACACACACACATGAGCTTTCACACACATATGGACACACGTGTACATACTGATGTACCCTCCCTTGTTGCACACATGTGAAAATAGAACAAAAATTAGAAGCACATCATAAATGTCCGCAGTCTCCTGTGGAAGAGCAAATCACAGTTGCTGGCTCCAGAAGGATGCCTTCAAATGCCTGCCTACTAATTTTCATCTTTTCTCATGGTTACTTCATGCTACGTACTCTGGACACAATGGTCTGCTGCCATTTGCTTTTGACGTGCAGGCCCGATTTGGGCAAGGCTCTGTGGATGTCTCCACCCAACATGTGCCAACAGATGGGAGGTAGCTTGCTGTGGCTTTCATATTTATACATCTGGTCTAAAAGTACATTCAAAGCGACAATCATTGTATGCATGCTGCTTCCTGTGCATGAACCTTATTTAGGTAGTGGAGTGCATTGAACAGGTGAAGGTCTAGATTGTTGCATTGTTAATAAGTTGAATGACTTCATGTGAGGTGCTGGCAACCTTTCACCAATAACTGTGACTTAATTAGAGCATTTCCCACTTGCCTGCACCAGGGATTTGACAGAAGCATGAATAGTCTTACTGAGAACCTAGAATCGATGGGAGTACGGTTCTCTCAGGCTCAGGCAGTACTAGTTCCCTGAAATCTTATTTCGTTTCTGGTCTTCATAGTCATGACACTTCTAGAGAACCTGGTTTTCTTGATACAGTGTGGACATTTTTGAGCATGATTACCCCGAGAGCTAGAAAATGCTTCTGGTCTTTGGCATTCCTTTCTGACTCCTCACTGTAAGGCCTGGGGGAAGACATCGCCACACCCAACAGCTCTCCCAGTCTTGTCTCTCTCCATCTCTTTACTGGGCATCCCTGCATCCAGCGCTCCAGGGGCCTGTGGGTGATTTCAAATGCAGGAGAGATGCCAGAGTCAACACCTAGGCCCGTCTTTGCTGACGCCAGGAAAAAGTGTTTTCAACCAGTGCAGGGGCACTCAGGCACCAACCTGTGCTTGTTTGCCATGGAAATCCTGGTCATTTCAGAGACCAATGCCATCCAGGCGGTAAGGGGAACTGTTTTATGGGGACGCTTTTTGGCACTGTGTCCAACATACACGCCAGTCAATCACAGTAAAGTGCCTAATAACAGATGTGGTAACTAAGCCTGAAGAAACTCTGTCTCCAATCTTTTTTTTTTCTCTCAGAAAGTAACACAAATGCTTCATTAAAACTCTACTGGCACTGATTTCCGAATGGAGCACACCAATGTTGTCAAAAATGATACCTGTGCAAGGATTTTCTTCTGAAGTCCTCCCCTGCAAAGGATGCTGCAACCAGATTCCTAGGAGAACCTTGGATACAAATGGACGGTTTAAGTTTTTAATGTGTCCAACTCTATTAGATTCAAAGTACACAGCTTATAGCAAGAAATTAACATTGGCTTTCAATTTTAGAAAGGTTTCAGATAACCTGAAACCAGAGCATATTACCATATTTTAATAAGATGAATTATCTTGGCAAAAATTAATTACATCTGAAAAGGTCTGCCTTTGATTGTGGCAGTGTATAAGGCATGCGTCTTCATTAAAGTTGTGTTGCTGTCTTCTAAAGTGATAAACATGAATCTAGCCTGGCTCATTAAAGGAAATTAATCTAAGGACTTAATGACTCGGGACAGGTAGAAAAAGTGCATGTCCCTAATAGTAAGTCCGCATTGCTGGGAATGTCTTCTTGAACGTGTTCTGGGTCCTTAGAGCTGGTTCTAGGTGACTTCAAGGCTCTTGGGAAAGACAGTTTTGTCCACTTCTGACTAGTTAGCTCTACACTGTTCTATTGTCTAGGGGAGGCTTGGAAACCATGTCTACACCATGGAGGCAATTTTTTTTTTGTTTGCTTTTCAGACTATTTCCAAGATCATGGCAATCTAGCTGTCTAGATTATCTCAAATTCTCTTTCTTAATCTGGCCCATGAAGCAGATGACTTGGAACAGAATTAAGATTTAATTGAAATGCTTCTTTTATTAGGGACACATAACTTAACCCTCTGAGTCAAGTCATGTAAGGAAGTGATCTCTGTGAGTTAGCTACATTTTCACATACTCATGTGCTCATATGTATAAGAGCAGTACTAACAGTGAGGTACCCCATATCTGCTTGCTCATCTGAAACCTATTCGTGGGGGGGGCATATGTGTTGTATTTACATGTGGTATGTGTGGGCATGCATGTGGAGGCCAGAGGAAGTCATCCATCAACTGTTTTACACTATCACTCTCTGCTTTATTCCCTTGGGGCAGAGTCTCTCTCCATATCTGGAATTCACTGTTTTTCAATCAAACTGGCTGACCAGCAAGTCCCAGAAATCTATCTGTTTCTACCACTGTACCCCCTGCATGAGCTCTACCCAATATCCTCTGCCTGGTGCCAGGGTAATAGGCACATGTAACTAGACCCAGCTTTATTTGTGTGTGTGTGTGTGTGTGTGTGTGTGTGTGTGTGTGTGTGTGTGTGTGTGTTTGCCAGAAATCCAAATTCATGCTTGCATACTGGGTACTTTACTAAACTATCTCCCAGCTCCAAAGCTAATTTTTATAGTTCCTTTTTTTTCTTTTCCTTTCCTTTTCCTTCTTAACCAGCTTTATTCATTCAGGCAGCCTTTCTTTCATTGATGCCAAACATGTTTCATATGTTAAACATAAAAGCAGTGGGCAGACTGAGATCTTGCTATATTGAATCTGTTTTAAGAAATCAGTCGTATACATGTGGCTTAAGTCTAGGCATAATAGGGAAGACTTAGTGTTCAGGCAAAGACTCTGCCCTAAGTTTACTGGATAACTGAAAAAAAAAAGCTTTTAAAAATCAGTTTCAGAATAGTGTCCAAACTCTGCCTGTGAACAGCAAGAACATTTGGGCTGATGCAGTTCATGCTTTAGTTCAGCACCACTGTGGAAGAGAATATTTCTGTACGTTCAGAGAAGCGGCTTTACGGCACAGTAGACACACACTGGCCAAGAGTGTCTTGGTGCTCAAGTACCATCTCCCGATGGAGCAGTTTGTTTCCCAAAGTTACCTGGTCCCGGTTGAAGCATAGTGTGTACTTGACCATGGGTTCTGTGCATCTATCTCTTTCCATGTCCTGAAGAGCATAGACACTGCAATGATCAGGATGTGACCCTGCCTGCCCTTGACTTCCCCAACTCACTTCACAGCAGTGACTTCTTGAATATGCTGTGTTCTTCCAGAAGGGCAGAGAAGCGGAAATGACAGAGAGGCACAATGGGCTTTGTTTCCGAAGGTCTCGTAGTCTACTTGAGGAGAGAGGATTGGTTATGTCAGAAGACGGCTAGCCCAGCCTGGGGACCTAGATCAGCCAGTAAAGACCTTTCTGTGCAAGCACTAGTGTGGTTCCCAGAATCCATGTAAAAAATGCTGAGTGTGGTGGTGAGGGCTTGTGACACTGGGGAGAGGGGACCGACACTTTCCTGGGGCTTGTTGACTAGCCAGACTAGGCTATTTGGTGAACTCTAGGCCAATCACATACACACACACACACACACACACACACAACATGCAAGTAGTTTCTAGTTTCCAGTAAAAAGACTAAGGAATATTTTTATTTAGGTGCTGAAAATATTAAAAATTAAATATAGGATGTCATAATTTTTTGTCGCAAAGAGAACAGAAAATCAACAAGCAGCCTATATATATAAGCAATTAAGCAATTACAGAGGTGCACATGTTGACCTAACAGAATCATGGGATGGGTCATAGACTTTGTCAAGTTTGCAGATCAGGAAAAAAATGTGTCTCATGCAGAAATCCCTTTCTACCCTCCATAGGGTATAAATTCATGGTTGTATTTTTCCCTGCAGTAATAAATGATTGCAAGGTTTGAAGTCTTGAACAAATGATAGTACTATAGTTTATGGAAATTGCTTCTTCACAAGACAGAAATGAACATATTTAGTAGAGTAGATTCATGCTTTTGCTGACATGTAGTTTCCATGATGTTCAACAAACCAAGATGGTGCTATTAAATAAATTAGGAGTTGAGAGAGAGAATTTATAATGAAGGCAAAAAGGAAGTGACATTTGATCAGAGAAGAAGAGAAATTAAGGGAAATGCCAGGGGGTTCAAAGCCTGCAGCTCTATGCAGTTCAGAGTCACAGCTTTAATTCAAATATCTCCAGCTGCCTTCGCTTAGAGTTACCAGAACTCATCTTGAGGAATGTGTTTGTTCCCTCTGGAACTGTGATCATTTTGTTATGAAACTAACAGTCTTTTCTACAATGTTAACATTATGCCTGTATGCATTAATGCCCACCTGTGCATAACAGAAACCATTGCCTAATTTGGGCAATGTACAAATGCTTATATGTTCTTGGGAGCCCATTGAAGTACTCTTTTATTTAGCCTCATTGTGGCTTTCTTTGGAAGCCAGCATAGAGCTTAATGACGTCTCAAAGTTAAGACTTAAAAAATAAATTTCAGGGGCTGGAGAGATGGCTCAGGGGTTAAGCCTCTGCCTTGCAGGCGGAAGGTCCTGAGTTCGGATCCTAGACCCCACGTATAGACGCCAGCGGAAGCGGGGGTGGCCTGCGCTTCTGGTCCTGGTAGGGCGGAGCCTGTGAATCCCGGGGCAGAGTAAACAAGGAGGAGGTGGAGGCGGTGTCCATGGTGGTTCCTGAATTCGCCCATGGTTCTACACACACACACACACACACACACACACACACACACACACACACACACACACAAAATAATCAGGAAGTTCAAAGTCTTTAAAATAATAGCCACATCGTTTATGTGGACTGCTTTTTTGTAAGAAGGAAATGAACATGCTCAGTACAGCCAGCGAGCTTGTGCTTTTGGCTACGTGTATTTTGCAATTGCGTGAAGACTGCCATGGAGAGTTTGGTTCTGTGTCTATCTCTGTGCCTCATCTCTGTTCCTTCCCACTGACCTCTGCTTCCCCAGTCCAACCCCTCCTGGATATTTCCGTATCTACTCCCACATGCGTGCTCATGGTTACTTCATTTTGCCTGCAAGAATCATGTCCGAACTCGGTCACATTTGAGCAGGGCCTCTTTTTAGTTTTTTTTTTCCATTTAATCCGTTTTAATGACAGTTGTATGCAAGACCACAGCATCTTTGTCTGAAAGTTAGAGTATTGGACCAGCTTTGTGCTGAGTACTGTGTTTATACAAAAGTCCTTAAGTCTTAGGTCTTCAGGAATTAAGAATGAAGAAGGAAAACTGTAAGTCTCATTATAAATGTGCTTGCCATTCAAATTGGAATGTGACTAGTATTTCTGAATTAATGTAGGGAGGGAGCCTATGGTCTACCAGACATGCTGAGCCGACTACTAGAATTGGCCACATCCTTGACCATTGTACCCTCATTCCCCTCCCCCGCCCCATTCAGGTCCTGGGTTTCATTACAAGTTGCAGAAGAGGATGGGCTATGAGTCACAGGGTCATCGGAAGAGAAAATTACGGATAATGTAAAAGGAGGAAGCGGTACGGAAATGACTCTTAATTTTCCTGTCAATATGAGATTGTTCTCCAGCTATTACCCGGGGTCAGACAGGGTCATTTCTTGAATAAAGGATCTGTCTGGACACCACAGGAAGTGGAGTTACCGATGCCACTTTGTGGCACTTTATCTGTGAAAAACAAAGCTCTATTTTCAAAGTCATCAGTTGAGGTTTGGACAGTGGCTTTTCAGATTTGCATGTACATGCTTTTGGTGAGGAAGTAGGGGTGCAGAGGAGGCTGCCCAATCCTTTTCTCCCTCCAGTCCTGACCAACTGAAGCTTTGAGAAATATCTTCTCCCACTTTCAATGGAGGCTTCCTCAGAAGTTTGCAGTCCTCGAAGGTTTTGGCCATGTATGCTTACAAGCCACGGGGGTAGCCGTGTTCAGATTCTCTTAGACAGTGCCTGGGGCCAGGGGTTCATGTGGTCACCGTGCAGACGGGTCTGGATTTGGTTCACTGGTTTTTCAGACATCTGTGCAACGCGACTGCAGGAATGCTTGATGCACTTTCTAATCCACATTCATGGTTTAGATCAGGAAGTAGCTTCATTGCTCGGAGAATCTTCCAGAAACATCCACTGCTGCAACACGCAGAGGGACAGTTATTCTAGACAGACGGCTGCTTCCCCAGTTGGGGAGGTGATGAAGCTGGAAGAAAATAGACAAGTTCTGGGTTCTAATGTTACTCCACCCACAAAAGAGCGCTGTGGGATCAGTCCTGGGAACTTGGAACTTCAGCTACTTCATCCAGAAAGTGAAAGGAATGTAAATCCTCATGAGGGCTTTTGACTGTAATGTTCTGTCCTACTATTGTTAGCATAAAGGTTTTGTACAACTCAGGACATACGTAGTGTTCTGGAAATGAATAATAAAGAAAAATAATATTCTCTCTTTCTCCTCCTGCCCTCTCTTCACTCATGTGTGTTCATACATAGGTTCATGTGTGTGCTTGTGCTGAAGGCCTTGGCTTGGAGTGCTTGGCGGCTGCGCCCTAATAACAATGTCAATCATTAAAGAAAACCTTGATGACTAGATGGAGGAGGCATCAATACGCAGTGCCCCTGTGGTGCCAGCGATGGATGCAGAACAGCTGCGGAGTCCTGTCTTCTTCAGCCACTTGCAGTACTGGAAGGAGGCTGGGACTCGGAGCCATGCACGTACCTACTCTTGCTGCCTCCTGTTCTCTCCTGCCATCTGCAGAGAATCACCTCAGATTTTAATGGCCCATAAGTATCTTGCAGAACATCAATGCTTTTCACATTTGTTCTTCCTCTTTCTTCTTATGGTAGTTTGACGTTTCCTTTCTGAAGAAAGCAAATGCCCACACTTTCTTTTTTTTTTTTTTTGGTGAGGTTTCTTGTCTAATTTGCCTCAAGAGCTGCATACTTGAGAGTGACCCTGCCAAGCAGCGTACTTGAGAATGACCTTGTCAAGCATGACCTTGAGCCTTGGATCCGCTCTCTGCTCCCTCCCACACACACACTCCCAGTGCTGGGATTGCAGGTGTGTGTTGCCACAGTCAGTCTATGGGACGCTGGTGATTAAATACAGGACTTCCTGCATGATAGGCAAGCTGTTGATTAAGTCACATCCCCAGCCCTTAGGTTCATTCTGTTTTGATTACCTTTTTTTCATGTTTGGGTTGTGTGAGCAGATTGGTCTCATGTGCAATGTTTCAACTTCTTCAATCAGTATTTTTTGATTGAAGGGGAAAAAAAAGTGCCACATTCTTTCCAGGTTGATTAAGTTCTGAGTTCCACTGTATTGTCTCAAATTCCATCTCTTGGATCATGAAGTGTCTGCGTGTCCACCTTGAGTAATTTTTGACAGCACTCCTCAACACTTGGACAGACCCTCAATACCTGACCACACTCTAGTTTTCTCTTGCACACATTTCCTTCTCCCCTTTGTGTTCCAAGCAATCTTTCCCCACCAACTTCTTTTTCTTCTGTTTTTTTTTTTTGGGGGGGGGTGATCCTCAATAATGCTATGTCTTTTCTCTGTTCACAGGCCTGAAATCCAGTTTAAACTCCCATGTGTATCTGTAACTTTTTTGGACTCCTCTAACACAATGATACTCTTGTCATTGCTTGTAAATTCTTGAAGATGGCCCTTCACCTAACCAATGTTTGCTGTTTGAAATGACAAATTTATTCATTAGTAAAGGCTTTGAAAAGTTTCCACCTAGTGTGTGTGTGTGTGTGTGTGTGTGTGTGTGTGTGTGTGTCTGTGTGTAGGATTAAATCAAGTATCGCATTTGTGCTACATCAGCACTCTCCCACTGAGATACATCTTTAACTCTGAAAAATTGCTAAAATAGTCACATAATTATGGCAATTGGTGGAATTTGACTTAGGTCTTCAGATTACATGGCATTAATTTCCTCATTTAGATAATTGTCCTCATCGTGCTAGTTTTATACACAAATTCCTAGTTCTTAGAACATAGACACTGACATTTTTGGAGGCAAAAAGTCACCATGCTCCTAAGTTTCTCTCAAAAGATTAGCAAGTTCGATACAGCATACCTATGGGTGTGAGTGCATATTTTTGTTCTACTCTGTAACTCGAAATTATTTTGAGATAAAATGTTTAAACATTAATTTAGCTTCTGAGAAGAAGATAGGCTCTATAATTGTTAGGTGGACTAGTCTACAGATACGAGCTAGGTTCCTTTGGTCTAAGATGAAGTTCAGCTCTGATATACAAATATTATTCGTATTTTGGCTATTTGGTTCTTTTACTGTTGGATTTTTGGGAGTGAATTCCAGACACAAACACTTCTCCGATGGGCAATGTGCAAATACGCTCCCTTATTCTGCAGGTGGTCTCTAACTCTACTGGTGGTTTCTCCTGTTGTCTACAGACCTTTGCATTTGATGTCATTTTACTTTGCTTTATTTTATTTTTTTTCCTGTATTTCTATATCTCTAGCTCCTTGTCCAAAAAATTCTTAGCTTATTCCAATGTCCCGAAGAACTTTAAGTTTTCTCGCGGTTTCACAGTCTGGGCTCTTATAGTCTATAACCTATCTTTAGTAGCTTTTTGGTAAAGGGTGAGGCATAGAGGTCTGGTTCATTTTTCTACATGTGGATATGAATTTTCTCCACACCTTTGCTGAAAAGAATGTTATTTCTCTAGTGTATATGTTACCACATTTGTTGCAAATCAGTTAGCTATAGATGTGGGCTTTAGTTTTAAGCTGTCCTGTTCCATTAGTCTATGTGTTTGTTTTTACTACAGTTCTAGTTTTGATTATCCCAGCTTTTCAAATATGCTTTAAGGTCAAATAGTGTAATGTCTCCTGCTGTATTCTTTTTACACAATATGATTTTGGCTGCTGGATTTTTTTTGTGGTTCTCTATTAGTTTTAGAATTATTTTTCTAGTTATGTGAAGAATGTCATTGATATTTTCACAGAAATTGCTTGAATCCATAAATAGCTTTGGGTCATATTAACATCTGTTGTTTTTCATTTATTTTAAGAAATGTTCTAATATCCTTTGTAATTTCTTCCTTGATCTATCAGTTATTCAAGAATAAGTTTACCAAGCTTAATTTGCAGGTTTTTCATGTTTGTTTGTTTTTTTTTTTTTTTGCTTCCAGTTTATTGTATTGTCATTAGAGAAAATACTATATACAGTCTTTTTCAGTTTTGAGAATCAGATCCAGGCCTTCATTCATGCCAGGCAAGATGCTATCACTGAACTTCATCTTCAGCCCATAATTTCAATTTTCATAAATTTTTTTAAATTAGTTTTGTGATCCATCATCTGGTCCATCCTAGAGAATATCCTGTGTACTCTTAAGAAGATGTGTCTACAATTATAAAGTGGAATAGTCTGTAGATTTGGGATAAGCCCATTTGGTCTAGCATGCAGTTCAACTCTATAATTTCTCTGTTGATTTTTTTTTTTTTGCCTGCATGATCTGCCTGTTGCTGAAAGTAATGTGTTAAAGACTCCTATTTTGATTTTATTTATTTCATGTAGTTATGCAATAATCACTTCAAATGCAGGAAAATAAAAGAAACATGCTTTGCAGATGAAGATTTGATAAGAGGGTGGGATCCACTCTTCAGTGCTTTATAAGTAACCTGTAGCACAGGGTCCATGATAAGCTATCCAGGTTGCTATAACACGGGTCACTTTTTTTTTTTTTTTGGATCAGCACATGCTTAATGGTTAAAGACAAATGGCAGGATAATGTGGGACAGTGCTTTGTGTGAACAAACAACAGATGTGTCTCAGAACACAGTCATTGGTAAGGTCATCCCTGTAGGCACCAAATCACAGATTGTAATTAGAAAATAAAGGGCCTTTGCCAGGATTTAGAGTGTAGGGGAAGAGTTCAGAAGCACCGCAGGTGTTTCTTCTGTGCACTGCTGCTACCACAGATGTTGGCAACATGGTGGACATGATGGGGAGACATTTTAGAAGTAAAACAAGTCATTTTCATGTCAGAATACTTAAATATAGTCATACTGGTTTGTTATTACTGCATAGTATTACCTCAAAGTCTATAGTTTGGAAACATCAAGCACTTCTGACCTCTCAGTTTCTGAGGGCCAAGAATTTTAAAGAAGTTTAACTGATGGTTCTGGTTCAGGTCTCGGGAGGCTGTGGTCAGTCTGCCAATAGAGGGTGTCATCTCACAGAGGCCAGAGGATGTGCTTACAGGCGGATGTCCATGCAACTGTTGGCAGAACCTTCAACATGCCGTCTCTTCCTCAGCTACAAGGATGTCCCCATGCAGAGGCCGATACTTCCCAGAGAATGGAGACTCGAGAAGGAAGTTGAAGCTGAAGCTGCAGGGTCTTTATGACCTGCAATTGCAAGTTACCAGTGACACAAATCTACTCTCTTCAGCATGAGGGAGTTACTCAGGACAGGCTTCTAATGATGGGATATAATTACAGTTCCTACAACATAGTTGGAGAAAAGACTAAGCTACAGAAAGGAATGGGAGATCTTTTTCTTTCTTTGGCGTTCAGGTCAAGAAGATTGGGACTACAGGTTTAGGACTACCAATGAGACGGGTCAGGACGTGAAGGCACCTGCCACCCAAGACTAATAACTTGAATTCTGTCTTTGTAACCCAGATAAAGACAGGAGAGAGGAACCAACTTCACGAAGTTTCCTCTGACCACTACAACCAAGCCATAGCATGCACATATACCCTGTATATCATATACACACACACATACACACACATATACACAATAATAAATTAAATTATAAAATAAGTAGGGATAAGAATGTTATTGAGTTTGTTAAATCAGGGAAGTTTGGAGATTTTATTTACTACATTCTGGAATAAAAAAGTATACAAAATTACTTATTTTGTATTTAGTTGGCTGATATAAGAACCCTAGAAAACAGACTGGGATTCAGAATGGTTAAATTCCAAAATCACTCTCCACCATGTCAACTATTTCTCCCATGAGCCAGTGGCTTCTTTCATTGAGTTTTCATATGTTTCCTATTCCTCGGGCATGCTTAAGTGGGCGCTTCTGCCTTATATTACTTACATTACCTAAAGTGAAGTCCACTGCAGTGCAATAACCTAACAGAAACTCCCCAGAAGCCTTCATCCACAAGCCCTACCCAGCTATCTAGCATCGTTTCCCATGATCCTTTACACAGCTTTCTGCTCTCCGTCCCGAAGGCATGGCTCACCTCTTTCCCTTGGCTGTGTGGCCTATCCTGAACATTCCATCTACCCAAGGCTTCCTTTCACCAGGTGAAGTACAAGTCCTAGGTAATGCAGTTATGTCTGTCCTGCTCTATGTCTGACTTCCATGGGAGACATGCAGGCTTACTGCGCCCATATGGGGTTAACAGATGCCACTCAGATTTCTAGTCCCTTTTCTTTGGAAAGTTGTGTGCAAATTCGGCTTCTCTTCTGAGCTTTCACAGCTCACGTTGATTTCTGTGTCTTTTAAAAGTCTTGGTAAGTTGCTTCTAAATTGATTTTTTTTGGGGGAGATAATCATATTTTGCCTATCATTTTCCTCCTTAGTAGATTTCGAAGTACTCAGAATAGAGAACAGGCAATGAAGTATAGGAACTAGCTGAGTGTTGCAGTTCACCTGCCTGATTGCTGATAAATCACCATCAAATGGCTTACGGAAACAAGGGGTTTATTTTCTTACAATAGTCTGGTTATAGTTGGTAGTCTAGCTTGACAGGAGAGCATGTACCAACACCAGGCCGAGGGAATTGGCCACACCATCTCGGCATAATGGCTGAGAGAGGAATGATCCTTACTTGCCAAACCAGCATGTCTGGCCAAGTATACAAAAGTTTTCCAACTTTCTCAATCAGTTCTCTGTATTTTATTCTAGGGCCTAGTCCCACCCACCATGGGCTGGGCCTTCCCCATCAGCTAGACAATCTCTTGCAGGTTCGCTCTGGGCTTAACTCAACCACTAATTCTCTACAAATGTGCCCAAAGCTCAAACCCTCAACTGTCAAGTTGACACCTGTGCCTAACTATGACACTGAGTAATCCAGGATGCCACTTAGTTTGACTATGCACCTGCCCCTCTTCTAACAATGCACTTGGCAACCTGATTTTTTTATCTGTAGGCACCGTGCACAATCATCCGATTCTGAACAATGTACCTAGCATCCTGTTAGCAACCTAGGATCCCCCTCCTGCATTGATCTGCACATATACTTGCTTCGAACATGGAACACAATGTGCGGAACTCTGATTGATGGGTCAGTCCAGCCTAGATGGGTTTGGGTATATGTGCAAAAAAGGAAAACATGATCTCAAGAGAACTTGTAGGAAAAATCCCTTGCTTACCATACATAAATGGGCATGTATATGATTAAAATCTGATGCACATAGAAAAAGATATGTCATGTGGACAAGTGCTTATGTACCCAAGCTTGACAGTCAAAGTAAAGAACCACCTAAGCTATGCCCCTAGTATTCAAACTTTTTTTTCCTCCTAAACCCTATAATCGAAGTTCTTCACTCATGGGACCCACTGCTTCTGACCTACTGCTTCCTTTTGAATAGAATATCCCTGCTACTTTTGCAATCTGTGTGGGCTTTTATTTCAATCTTGAATGAAAGGTCAAACACTTGAAAACACCAGACCTGGACCATGACCACTGTTGTTAACAAGACCAGTGGCTTGTTACAAACGACAGTACAAGTTACAGTCATTCTCATACCTTTTTGCATTTAAGTCCTAAGTGATCATTATTTGTGATTTTCCTTCAGTATATTGTGAGTGATGGCATAGGGACATTGTGGAGGAGTTCCTTAGATTGATGGTTACTGGGTCCCCAGCATCTTCTTCAAGCTATTCCTAGCACCACCTCTAGAACGTCTGTGGGGATTGGCTGGTGAGTAGATAGGGCCGGGCTGGGGAGATGGATCAGCAGTTAAAATGTTTCTCATTCAAGCAAAAGGACCAGACTTGGGACCTCCAGATCCCACATATAGTGATGAGAGGGCACGGTGGCTCACCTTTCATTTCAGCCAAGTGCAAACTGGCTAGTAAGTCTAGTCTTACTGTCAAGCTTTGCGTTTGAGACTCAGCCTCAGAATGGTAAGGTAGAAGTTCAATGAAGATGATTCATGATCAACCTCAGGCCTTACATGAACTCGTCCACATGCAAAGCACACAGACACATGAGCTCGCACCTATGCACACATAAATATGAAACAAACAAATAAACAACAAAGATTTTTTTAGGTTGATTGACACAAAGTTAAAAACCACACTTTGGGAGGTGAAAATAAGCCTTATGATGGTGCCCGAATGGTTCCTTTTATCAGGGTGGCTTTAGTGTCATGGGTGTCACCTGGCTCTGGGGACAACCAGTGTCAACACACTAAAGCAGGACTGTTGAATCTCTGCCCAGGGGCCCCATGGAGAACCCAGCACATCACTTCTGCCCCAACTCAGGCAGCCCTTCTGAGAAGTAAGAGGAAAACAAATCACAGATATTTTACAGATCACAGACTCTTTACAGATAGCAGAATGGTCAAGTGAAATAGGCGGCTCCTGAGACCCAGAGGAAAAAAAAGAAACCAATGGTGGGAAAGTGGCCTCACTTAATCAAGAAATTGGTTTTAATTTACAGGGCTGTCAGATCTTAGGGATAGATAAGAAGCTTGAGAAAAAATGGGATGAAAACTTCCCCAAGTTATTTCTGTGTGCATGCTTAATGATTTTACAATGGCGATAGATTTTAGAGCCAAAAGAATTGTCTAGAATAATTTATCCCTCTGTTGTGACAAAAATAAATGAGTAAGTCAATACTCCATTATTTGTTTCTCTTTTTTGCACTGATAAGGAAGTTCTTACCTATTATTAGAACCCACACCCTTTTAGTATAAGGATTTTCTTCTCCCTGATTATTGACGGAGGCTTTTGTGGAGGGCTACGCGAAGCCTGCCTTCCATGGGGTGTAGCTAATAGGAAGGGTTAACTGCAGACTTTCCCTCTTTCTAATACTGGCAGGTTGGCAATGCTAATCAGTCCTACTGATTTTCTGTTTTGATTTTTCCATAATAATTAAGTGAATGATCTGGGATGCAATCAACTAGGGCTCTAGGGGGTTCATGCAAATGACTTATTTTTTTAACATTTAAAATTTTGTTAAATGGAATCATAAGGAAAGTTATTTGACAATGAAGAGTAGGCAGGTGAGGGTAGCTTCACAATCCAACTTAGAGTTTTGAATACATTCAATATACCTATTTTAAGGAAAGATCCTACAGTGTATTCCTTTTCAATGGGAACAATGTTATATAATTTTAAAATTGTATTGTGTTTGCATTTGGAAAAAGAAAATGCTGGAAAATTATAGTGTGAGCAGATGATACAGCATGGAAGAGAGGAAAGAAGGGGGAAGCTCATTGAATTTCCTCCCATAATGAAGGCAGAAAGAAAAAGGTACTTTGTTTATTCCCTGAACTGACAGAAGAAAATAAGCAAACGTGGAAAATGTATGTAATGCTCCATCAGTGACTACTTTGGGTGGCATGCTGGTACCTTCAGTAAAGTCATCTGAACAAAAAGCAGCCACATTTCTGAACGCAGTGAGGCCTCATGTTTCTATAGGAATGTATAGCTAATTAGCATATTTGTGAGATGGAGCCTCTCCTCCTAATCCATAACATTTGCATTATTTTTTCCAGCAGTTTTAATCAGCTATGCCAGTTTGTTAACCCCGCATCTTGATCTAGCAATTCTTTTTGCTTCTAACATTTCATTTTTTGATATAGATTATCCTAGATATTAGTAAAGTGCTGTGAGATGAAGAGACCAAATGTTTAAACATAAACACACACACATGCATATACACACTCACACACTCACAAAATCACTTACTCTCACACTTGCACATACACTTTCATGCACACGCTCACACACACTCACAGACACACACACACACAGTTAGTTATATACATACTTTAATGGGCTGATATTTTTCCCCACCATAAGTACCACCTGCAATCTAATGGTGCAGTTTGATATTTCTGGATGCTGAATTTTAAGAACGGGTGCAGAGATAAATCATTCTGTGAAGTGCTTTCCATGTTAAGTTGTGAAGGCCTGAGTTCCATTCTGGCACACGGTAAAAACTGGGTGAAGAAGTGCAGGCTTGTGATCCTAATGTACGTACCTCAGGAGGTAGAGACAGGTGGATCCCCGGGGCTTGCTGGCCAGTTAGCCGAGCCTAATTGTGAGCCTCGGGTTCCAGTGAAAGTTCCTGTATCAGAAGCCAAGGTAGATAGAGCCTGAGAAACAACTCCTGACGGTGGCCTGTGGTCTCCACCAGCACATATTCACGTGTGTTCACATGACTGCACACTCACACACACGCATGACATAAGCCAGATTCTGCTTTTGCTAGCCAGTCACCCACACAGAGAATGCAAATGAGAAAAAGTGGGAGATCATTGTCACAAATCCTAATTTAAAAGAGAGCAACTCTTTTTTTTTTCTTGGCAGTTTGGTTAGCTTGCAGGAAGTTCTAGCTTTACAGAGTAAACATTTCTAATTAGCAAATGGATGGCTTGGTCTGAAATGGTGACTCAGGAGATAAACGTTCCAAACTGGGGTAATTGTTTGTGAGTAGTTGGCAGGTTACTGCTTACCGGCCTTCATTTAATTTTTGAGGGGAAGATGGAAATTAATATTTACATTAATTACATATATTTCATACCTCATTGAGGTAAAAACTTATCCTAAGAGAGGAGTGATGAGGCAGAGGGGTATTTTCCAGGTTCGTTTGTTAGAACCAGCTGTACTCCAGGTTTCTTCTCATGATGGATGAGGGAAGCACTAACCACAGAGTATGTATCATACCTGTAAAATGGGAAATAAAGGTCTCAACATACGGGGCACGTTTCTGTGAAAATTAAGTTGTTCATTTTGTGTATGTGTGTGTGTGTGTGTGTGTGTGTGTGTGTGTGTGTGTGTGTGTGCTATGTGTCCCTGTGGAGGACCAAGAGAGTGACTTTGGGAACCATCCTGGATTGCTTCTACCTTCTATTTGCTTCTCCCAGAGTCTACCCACCAGGGCTGGAAGTGCAGGCCACTGCTGTTTCTGCCTGACGTTTTTATGTGGGATCTGGGATCTGAACTCAGGACCTTCTTGCTTGCAAGTCAGAGTCTTAACCCCTGAGCCATCTCTCCAGTCCTAAGTTGTACTTGTAACGGCCTTAGTAATCGGTGAGGAAAGTTGGCTGTTACTGCTTAACATCATGGCTCTCAACTGCCCTGTAAGAAAGCTTGTCTACTTATGTAGTGCTCAGCTGTAGGTTTCACAGCTTCATAACCTAAGCCATTTGGATTAATCCATACATCACTTTATAGATCGGAGTCATTTAATGAGTTGTAAAATAAATAACCTCTGGAAAGATTTTTGTCTTTAAATTGTCATATGTTTTTCCTTCCTTTTCCTCTTACTTTCTCTGTTGTGAATTGAAATCTTGTCATAATATACTTGAAGTCGCTGCCCTTCTAACCAGTCCTGATCTTAGTATTTCCTCCTTAAATCTGTACTGAAATTGAAGGTTCGACTACATCCGTTAGGGATAGTGTAAGGATTTTTGCTGTTATTATTTATTTTAAGATGATGTCATCAGCCCTAATGGCTCAGGTTTATATTTTCAGTTGCTTGGGAGATTGAGGCAAGAGAACTGTGGGCTACAGAGTGAGTTTAGGTAAGCTTGTCTGAAAAAAATGGAAAATGTTAAAAACAAACTTGGAGATGTAGCTTGAAGTTTGAAAACTTAGTCTGTATGTATGAACTTCTAGATTTTCTACCCACTGCCACAAAACAGTTGAGAAAAAAATTCTAGCATCATCTTTTCCAATCACAAAGTTATTCAGTGTGTTTGGTTTCCAGTACTAAACACAGGTTGTATCATGTGGAACATGCAGCTCTTGTCCAGAAAATGTCCACTTTGTCCAATAATCTGACCCAATGTCACTGACTTCACAATAGCTAAGCTAATACTGAATTTTCTTGCAATTAATAAATAGGTCAGCTATTTCTAGTCCATGTTTGTAATGTGTAAATGACATAGTGTGTTAATTAAGGTTTTCCCCATAAGTTTTAGCAGGTGATGATATGGGAGTGGTTCCCAACTACATGCTATGAAAACTGTGCCTGGTATGTAGTAAATGCTTGTGTGAAATGCCTGCTGGTAGCTTTGCCTGAATTCCATGATAGCTTTACTATTTCCTCAAGAGGCTGAACTAGAAGTCTTTCCTTCCCATATTCTTACATTCGGTTGCCTAGTCACCTTGATTCCATCCCTTACCAAGTTGCCCCTGTCAATCAAGCCCCTGCCAGCTAGTTGGCCCTCAGAGGCATTTTACCTGGACTCTCCTTGTGTTCACTACAGGTTACCGAGCTCCAAGTCACAATACGCACTGTGATGGTCCCTGTCTTCCCTGATTAATCTTATTCTTTACAATGATTTGTAAGATCTGTTGTGTAAGTCCTGGTCGCTTTCCATCTACTGCCTTTCTTATACATGAATTAGTTGTGCTTTCTTTCTTTTTAAAAAACTTTTCTGTTTGTGTGTGTGTGTGTGTGTGTGTGTGTGTGTGTGTGTGTGTGTGTATCAAAGGACAAGGAGGATACAGGGGGACTTTGGGAATCATCCTGGGTTGCTTCTACCTCCTTTTTGCTTCACTCTGGGATTTCTCAGGTTCGGCCCACCAGGCCATAAAGTCAGGCCATCATTAATTTCCTCCTGGTGTTTTTTTTTTTTTTTTTTTTTTTGTAGGACCTGAGATCCAAATTCAGGTCCTTTTGCTTCAAGGCAGAGTCTTAATCTTTGAACCATCTCTCCAGCCCCTAATTGTGCTTCCTAAAACCCAGCCATTCTTCATCTTGGGACCCCTTTGCCTGGAACATCTCATATGTTCTTGAGTTTTCTTTGCCAACCTGCTGTCTTCTGTCTGAATTCATTGTTCAGCGGGTATTTCAGTTCATTTTCACCAACACTGACTTCTAAATAGCTTTATAGCTCTTCTTTATCTACTTTTTAAAGAAACCATTGTGAGGTAGTTGGGCTGATTTTTATTTAGCAGACAGTAAACCAAAGCAGTATAGTGAAGATATTTGTGTCTTGTCATGAAGCATCTCCAAGGACAGAAAGGGGGACTGGTCCTACATTTTATGCCTGGTTCCCCATGGTGCTCAGGATTAGGGAAGCAGACAGTGCACGTGAATAAATTTCTGGGCGAGTATCAGTCTGAGCCCGAGATGCCCTTCTACATTCTCAGGAGCTTCTTTCTCATCATGCATACTTGGGGACAAAAGGAGAGCAGATTCAGTGTTCTGTGGAAATATGCTCGCCGGAGAATCTGGAAGGCTGTGTCCCTCTGGGTTTCTCTGGTGGATTCCTGTGATGTTAACTGGTGTGGAAAAGAGGGTTTTTCTTGGGTTGGCAGTTGATTTGCATGTGTTAGTCACCTACGAAGTGGTCATCTGCCTGTGCACCATGTCAGAAACACCTCTCTCCCATGGACCATGTGTTCTGGTGGCCCAGCCGTTTAAATATGACTTGCTGTGTGTGTTTCAACTCTGGCGACAGCTAGTGCTGCGTGACAGATGCTCTACTGAAAAGCATTCTATCTGGGTGATGCTCATGACCCTGCCTTGTTTTTCTTCTTGCAGGCTGTTCTTAAAAACAAAATGGCGATTTCTTTGAACTCCTGCCTGGCCCTTCTCTGTTTGTTATTATGCCACTGGATCAGGACAGCGTCACCTTTGAATCTTGAAGACCCCAACGTATGCAGCCATTGGGAAAGGTAATGGCTCTGAAAGCAGTCAGAGGGCTCACTTCACAGTCTTTCCTTTGACGCCCTTGTTCAGGCTCACACATCGAATCAGAACCTAAGGAGGTTTTGTGAAAGAACTTTTCTGTAAAAAGCAGGAGATATACTTAATAAATCTATCTTAAAGAATGCATGTCTGTGGGAGGAAATACCTGGTTCTGTCACATGTATGATTTTA
Organism: Typhlomys cinereus; assembly: GCA_023101885.1. Lineage (NCBI taxonomy): Eukaryota > Metazoa > Chordata > Mammalia > Rodentia > Platacanthomyidae > Typhlomys > Typhlomys cinereus. Next base: position 520,387 of record JALPQD010000719.1, read on the forward strand.
AGATAGAGGGAAATCATTAATAACTCCATTAGAAGGAGGAAACTCAGGTCTTTTAGCCACTGTCAATCTATCTGTAATAATTTGGTGAAATTGGAGCTCAACTGGAGAATAGTGAGTGGACAGTGGGAGGCAGCAGGGGATAGTTCATTAAGCTACAGCATTAGGATGTATAGATTTAAAAAAAAAAGAAGCAGCTATAGGTTGCTTGAGAAGGAAGACTTGAGTCAGGTCTGTGATCCTAACTATGCAGAAGGCTGAAGCAGGAAGATTCGAAAGTGCATCACACTTGCCACAGAGTATTTTTTAAAACCAGACTTGCTCTTAGCAAAACCCTATTTCAAATAAAAGAAAGAGGGATTGTGATAGGGCCCACAGTAGAGCACTTGACTAGCCTTCATAATCCTTGGATTGGATTCCAAATACCACAAACAACAGCATCAAAATGGAGACCTGACTTTTGCATTATCAGGCAAGGGAGGTAGTGTCCGCTGAGATGTTGATGAAGAACTGAAAGAGCGAGTGCATAGCGGTGCGCTGGACTGGAAGGGAGCTTAGAGCCGGTGCTGGGTTGACCACCCAGAATTACCCACGAGCAGTCAGGCTGGCATTAGAAGAGGTGAAATCAGGTGGATTTATGTGAAGGCTGATAATGTAATGTCTAGATTTGGGCTATTTTCAGTAAGAAAACGGAAGACAAAGGAACAACCTGTCCTGGGGGAACTTGTAAGACTATGGATCAGAAAACCAGTGCAACTCTGTCCAGTTCTGGATTAGCACAGATACTGCTCAGCTGTGCTGAATTCATGCCTCAGAAATGACCTGCACCTCCAAACCACAATGCAAATGCCAAGGCTTAAACACATAGAAGAATGCAAGTTCCTTTAGCAATGTGTGTGTAACATAGCTGTCGTTCAATCACACAAAAGTTCTTAGTAATTTTTTTTTATTTGTCACTCTCAGCATGGTGACTAGCAAATGGCAGACTACAGACTGTAATTCCTTATAATCCTGGGATAGATGCACAGAGCTCATCCTAGCAGAGATATGATGCTAGAGACATACAGATTCATTCCTCCTAGAATGTTTTGGCCCATCTTTGTTGGCAGTATTAGAAGCAGGGTAACAAATTAATAGTTGCCATATCAATTTATGAAGTTATGCATCATGAAACTTAACAGAAAACAGGCAACATTGATTGCATATTTATGGAATTTAAAGAAAGAACACTGATAGTCATCATCTTTATAGTTTCTCCCCTAAGACTTTCCATTAAGGAAGTATGTAATAAATATTTATTGAAATAATGGACATGAGTCCATTGCATAATGTTTAGGAAAGGAGGGACCATAGGTCATCTTAGAGAATGATGGTTTTGGGAGGAGGAAAGTCATACTTGTGAGATGCCGTCAGGTGAAAACAGCAGACCTTGCAAACATGTTGCTTGCAATATGAAGCGGGTTTCCTGGAGTTCATAGCCCAGGTACAGACACCTCCACTCATATGGAAAAGTAAAGGAAGAAGTGTGGCTTTGAGGAGTACAGGGATGCATGTGTTTCAACCTTGTTGGACTCATGAAATCATGAAGGCTTGGGAGAATTTAGATTTAGGGCATCCAGTGTGATTAGACATAAAGACATAAGGGAATAATTGTAAAGAAAGAAAATAGCTCCAAAAACAAAAATCCAAGGCTTTAAGTAATCCACTACCTACTTCCTTAAGTACAGATTTGTCTTGGTTCTGAATCCCACCTTTAACTAAAACTGTGAACATATTGTCACACTGTTTTGTTT